>CM021100.1:828837231-829320253 GCA_007115665.2 Sequoiadendron giganteum | reverse complement strand
GTGTCTAGGTAACTAGTGCAAAAATTTAAATCCTAGACCAATACTCTAAGTACATATATATGGTAAATCCTAAACCATGGATTTAATCATTTAAAATTTTAAAATTTAAATTAAAATTTTAAAATTTAAATTCAAATTTTTTCATCCCTTACACATTTAATAATACATTATGAGCCAACTAAACTTGCTTAGTATTCAAAGGCATTCAATTGTCTTTATTTTATCATTTAATTACACTTGATCATTATTCACAAATCATTTAAATTTTTGAAAGTACTATATGCTAGGAACACTTCAATAGGAGGACCTAAATTTAATCTAATTATGCATCACTATTTCGAAGTTTGAATACTATTCTCCTCAATCATTTCCATAATCATGAACTTGATCTTATCATGAGGGCTAACCTATGAGAACATGACAATTGAGATCCAACACTCACCCCTAGGTGTTTTTAAATGCCACTACTTAATAACTTAAATCTTCATTTCTAATAGAACTAATTTCTATGTGTCAAGTAACCCTCTCATTTAATTTCACAAAAAATAAATATTATGCATATGTCCTAAATTCTATTCTTTAAATTAATTTATATATTTCTTACCATTATTTTTCTCAAAAATGTATTTAAAAACTATATTTTTCTTCAAAATAGATTATAACTTAAATCTTAATTTCTAATAATTAATTGTTCAAAATCCTCATTTTTTCTCTAATAGAATAGACATCTATATTTTTTAAAGAGAGTTTATTTATTTACCATCCCTAATTTAATTTACATTTCATCAAAATACCACATTTCTTCTTAAGTAGTTCAACTTCAATTCAAGAACCCTAGATCCCTAGATGAAGCTAGATTTTGAATTTAATCCTCACTTAAGGTTTTGAATAGACCCTAGATGAAGCTAGATTTAGAATTTAGCATGTGTTTTAATTTTTAATTTATTTTTATTTCATCTTTTTAATAGATTGATTATTTGACCTAAAATTAATTATCAAAATTCATATAAAAGATAGTTCTAAATGAAAATTCATATAGCAATAATGTACTCATTTCACAAAAAATGGAATTTTTTTCTAATCTAATTATAATTTAACATTGAAACTAAAATTTAACATATCATTTTATCCATACAATGCAAATCAAATTTAAAACATTTGAGAAATGCAAAATAATTTTCTTGAGCTCGAATATTAGGGTTTTCAAAATCAAAATGATTTGTTCGATTTCAATTTAGGGTTTTAGCAATTTTTATTGTTTCAATTCAATTCAGGGTTTCAATTTCTAAGCAATTAGGGTTTTTAATACAATTTTTTAGTTTCAATTCAAACTAGAGTTTTGAAATTCTTTTTTTTTTGCTTTGATTTGAATTTGAGATTTCAAAAAACTTAATTAGGGTTTCTAAACGCAAAATCCTCAATTTATTCTTTACTTCTGCCTTGAAATGCAATTTTTGTTTCATTTCAATTAGGGTTTTGAAATTCATTTTTTTTTGGTTTCATCAAACAATTCAAGTTTCAAAAGTTAAATTTTGTTTCTAAAATACAATTCAAGTTTTATTTTTTTGTTTCTATTGAAAATCTTCACAATTTGACGTATTTTTTTAATGTATTTCTACAATTTCTCATTTCAAAAACAACATGAAATAAAATGCTTAAAATGTAAATAAAAATTGAAATAAACATGCTAGAAATAGTAAATTTATCAACAATGTCAATTTCAAATGTAAAAATGCAAAAAGGAGAGGAAGAGTATGGGTACCTGGAGGTCTTCTAGGAGTTGTTGTTGCTCTCAAACCAGGATCCCATGCGTGCAGGTGAAAATGAAGATTTCTTCATTTAAAAAAAAAAAAAATAGTCTGACAAAATGGGATCCTGTTCTTTACAAACCAAGAGCCCGTTTCCTCTTCGCGGGTTCAGGACCCTCTAGCAAATGGGATCTCATTTTTCAAAAAGCGAGATCCCATTTGTGATTTAGGCTCAAGATCTTGAACCAAAACGGGATCCCGTTTTTGCTTAGCCAATTTCATTTTTTCGGCTAAGGCAAAAAATTCCATGTTTCATGGACCCAACTTTGTGCATTTACTCG
The DNA here is from genome assembly GCA_007115665.2 of Sequoiadendron giganteum. Classification (NCBI taxonomy): domain Eukaryota; kingdom Viridiplantae; phylum Streptophyta; class Pinopsida; order Cupressales; family Cupressaceae; genus Sequoiadendron; species Sequoiadendron giganteum. Next base: position 829,318,164 of record CM021100.1, on the reverse strand, counting down.
ATACTCCCTCAATACCTTCCTTTGGTTCTCTGTACTATCAGCTGCATGAATGAATTCTATGTGCACATATATCAAAACCTGTGTGGATTAATAATATTGTGATTGCACCTCACACTGTCACTGTAGAGTGTAGTTCTCTACAAAGTCAACCACTAAAACTATGCTACCAATTGGAAAGGTGTCCTTGCATACCTTGAATTGTGTGTCGAGCCATTAGACTCTATGGGTATGCCTTGCATACTCACACACTATTTTGTCATGAAACATGAACATAAATTGATACACTGGAATCTTTTGAATAACCAAATCACACATTTTTGCTTGATTACCATCTTTTGTAGCATATTCCATTGTTTTATACTTCCTAAACTCTATTAGTTTTTGTCCCACCTCATCTATGCTTTCCATATGTTAACATACTGGCATACACTGCAAGCCACCGCAATGCTCACATGAACCATCCAAGCATATTATCCTATAGAATATTTTTCCATCGTCTATTTCACATAAAACTTTTGATAAGAACTCTCTTGAAGATTTAGGTGGGGCTTCTATGCCACAATCCTACAAAACATCATTAGTATGCAAATCTAAACATATAGAATGATAAACATCATAATGGTTAGAGAATTCAATATGTAATCTACAACAAAAATTAGTGCGTGTGTGATTTATCTTGACATAAAAAGGTTTAATCATTTTAAAATATCTTTGACAAATAGAAATTTGAGGATAAGCTTGTTGAAATTTTAAAAAAAATTGGGTTTGAGTCATATCCAAAAAATGCTTTGGATGTGGCTCATGGTTCCAACTACTGATTCTCCTTCTTACCACATCCATTTGATTCAGAGATGGCCTTGTGTTATTCTTCCAATACTCTTCAATTAGTGTTCTCAATTCTTCAACATTTTTTTAACCTTTTCATGGCAGTCTCCCTGAGAATTCCCATAATTCATTTGACTATGTGCCCTCAATTCTTTGCTGCCTTTGAACGACTCTTGATAAAGTCTTTCTATTAATTCTCATTATTTTGTTCACTCATCTTTTTAATGAGATGAGCTCTCTTTGTTTGAATACTTACCAAAGTTGATGTAATGACATGTCGGGTGACATTACTATCCTTTGAGCATGATGTATTACCCACACTCTCATAATAATCCATTAGATTCTTCACAATAGTACTTTCACTTGAAGCATTCAATGTTCTCAACCCAAGAGTCTTCATGATGTTTCTATACTTTATACCCCGCATCATTTCAACAAATATTTGGCATCTTGCAGTCTCATTTATCCTTTCAAAGAATGATTTCCAAATCTTATTAACATATCTTCTACAAGTGCATGCTGAAATCTTACCTTCCATGTGCTGCAAAATATTGTCATCAATATTAATCAAATACTTTGGCTTCTATGAAAAATTCTAGGTGGTGTTCTCCTAGGTACATACTCATCAACATTAGGAATTTCATCAATATTAAAGTGAGGTGGGCTAGATTGCGTACCTTCGATCAAGGGTGGGATAGATGACTTACCTTAAGGTTGACATGGGGATGATTGCATACCTTCTTCATCAAATCTGAGTGATGATGTACTCTCAACTTGAGGTGTGGTGGATGGTGTCCCTTCACATTCACTTGCAGTAGATGGTGTCCTTCCATATTCACTTGTGATAGATGGTGTCCCTCCATATTCACTTGTGTTTAATGGTGTCCCTCCATATTCACTTGCAGTAGAGGGTGTGTCTTCAACTATGGTATCTGAATCTGTTTACCATGATGCTTTTGCATTTGTGCCCTTTATGCCTTGAATGCCTTTTCTCTTTTTGATGGTTGAGGTTTATCTTCAATTGTCTTTTTTTCATCAATCGTATCCAATTTATTCTTCTCATAATATGTCCTCACTCGTTGTCTCTCCTTTTCTTTATTGGTTTCATACTCTTTATCTATTAGTTGCTTCCTTGTTTGTTTCCTTGACATGGCAAATAATTTTACCTATAGCATGGTAATGAGACAAATATTAGTTCCTATAAAATTAATCCATACAAATAAATGAAATATATGTCATTCAAGGCTTCATACAAAATACTTACAATCATCTTGTAGAAGAGTATGATTACAATAGACAAGCTAGTGGAGCACCACTAGCTTGCCAATGCAGTAGGGTTGACAAGGTAAGGGCAATGTATGCATCATAGAAATGGGGTCTCACGGTGATGTATATCACCATGAGACCCCATTTCTATGAGGCATATGCTGCCCCTACCTTGTCACCATGAGACCCCATTTCTATGAGGCATACACTTCCCCTACCTTGTCGACCCTACCGCATTGGCAAGCTAGTGATCTCAATAGCTTTCCAATGCGGTAGGGTTGACAAGGTAGGGGAAATGTATGCCTCATATAAATGGGTACTCATGGTACATTACCTTGTCAACCCTACCGCATTGGCAACATTGGCAAGCTAGTGATCTCAATAGCTTGCCAATGCGGTAGGGTTGACAAGGTAGGGGCAATGTATGCCTCATAGAAATGGGGACTCATGGTACATTACCATGAGTCCCAATTTCTATGAGGCATACATTGCCCCTACCTTGTCAACCTTACCGCATTGGCAAGATAGTGAGCTCACTAGCTTGTCTATGCGACCACATTTTGCATACATTTCTACAAAAAAAATATTGCCAAACAATTCAAATTCCTATTCCATGCTTCCATTTTGAGCCTCTCTTGCAATCATGGCATGCCACATTATTGCATTTCTTTAAGGCATTCCATTAGAAAAATCATGTGTGCGAATTGGCAATCTAGTGGAGCACCACTAGCTTGCCAATGTGATAGGGTTGACAAGGTAGGGGCAACGTATGCCTCATAGAAATGGGGTCTCACAGTCCCATTTATATGAGGCATACAATTCCCCTACCTTGTCAACCCTACCGCATTGGCATCACCATGAGATCCCATTTCTATGAGGCATATGCTGACCCTACCTTGTCAACCCTATCGCATTGGCAAGCTATTGAGATGCTAGTGGTACTCCACTAGCTTGCCAATTTGAACATATGATTTTTCTGATAGAATGCCTTAAATAAATGTGGTAATGTGGCATGTCATGATTGCAAGATAGGCTCAAAATGGAAGCATGGAATAGGAATTTGAATTGTTTGATAATAATGTTTTTTGTAGAAATGTATGCAAAATGTGGCAGCATAGACAAGCTAGTGATCTCACTAGCTTGCCAATGTGGTAGGGTCGAAAAGGTAGGGGAAATGTATGCCTCATAGAAATGGGGTCTCACAGTGAGGTACATCACCATGATACCTCATTTCTATGAGGCATACGCTACCCCTAACTCACCATGAGTCCCCATTTCTATGAGGCATATGTTGCCCCTACCTTATCGACCCTACCACATTGGCAAGCTAGTGAGATCACTAGCTTGCCAATGCGGTAGGGTTGAAAAGGTAGGGGAAGCATATGCCTCATAGAAATTGGGTCTCACATAAATCACCATGAGACCCCATTTCTATGAGGCATACATTGCCCCTGCCTTGTCAACCCTACTGCATTGGCAAGCTAGTGAGCTTGGAAAACTAGTGATCTCACCAGCTTTCCAATGTGGTAGGGTCGACAAGGTAGGGGCAGCATATGCCTCATAGAAATGGGGACTCACGGTGATGTGATTTCACTCACTTTCCAATGCGGTAGGGTTGACAAGGTAGGGACAACGTATGTCTCATAGAAATGGGGACTCACAGTGATGATACATCACCGTAAGTCCCCATTTGTATGAGGCATACACTACCCCTACCTTGTCAGCCCTACTACATTGGGAAGCTAGTGAGATCACTAGCTTGCCAAGCTCACTACCTTGCCAATGTAGTAGGGATGACAAGGTAGGGGCAGTGTATGCCTCATAGAAATGGGGACTCATAGTGATGTATCAACGTATGCCTCATAGCAATGGGGTCTCATGGAGACCTCGGTGATGTATCAACATATGCCTCATAGCAATGAGACCCCATTTCTATGAGGTATACACTGCCCCTACCTTGTCAACCCTACATGAGACCCCATTTCTATGAGGTATACACTGCCCCTACCTTGTCAACCCTACCACATTGGCAAGCTAGTGGTTCTCCACTATCTTGCCAATTTTCACACATGATTTTTTTGATGGAATGCCTTAAAGAAATGTGGTAATGTGGCATGCCATGATTGAAAGATAGGCTCAACATGGAAGCATGGAATAGGCATTTGAATTGTTTGACAATAATGTTTTTGTAGAAATGTATGGAAAATGTGGATAGACAGAGAGTTACTAGCCAATGCGGGGAGTTGCCATAGAAATGGGGTCTCATGGGCATCACCATGAGACCCCATTTCTATGAGGCATACACGCCTGTCAAGCCTAACATTGGCAAGCTAGTGATCACTGCCAAGATCACAAGTGTGGGCAGGTGTATGCCTCATAGAAATGGGGTCTCCCCCATTTCTATGAGGCATATTCTACCCCTACCTTATCAACCCTACCACATTGGCAAGCTATTAAGTGAGCTCACTATCTTGCCAAGCTCACTAGCTTGTCAATACTACCACATTTTGCATGCATTTATACGAAAAAATTATTGTCAAACAATTCAAATTCCTTGTCCATGCTTCCATTTTGAGCCATGATTTCAAGATATGTTGCACCTTTCCCCATGTTGCTAACTTAGCCTCAAGAATAAAGAGTCTTGAAATAGTGGAGAGAAGGGTTAGAATCCCTTGTAGGTAGACTAATCAAGGAAACATAATTTAAAATATATCACAACATAAGTAATGAGGTAGGTTTAGTGATGAGGTAAATTTAGAAATAGAGATGAAAACCAAAATATATTCAAAGATCTATCAATTTTGGAGGAGTATATTCCAATTTTTTAGAGACATGTATGGAAAATTTGGTAGCATAGACAAGGCAATCAGCTACTTGGTATAACTGTTTGACAAAATACATCAATGAGATATGTCATTGTGGACTATAATGATTGCAGGATATGCAAATAATAAATTTATTGAAAAGGCTTTAGAAAATTTCAAGCATATGCAAATTGTAGGTGTAAAACCAAATTCAACTACATTTTCCAACATCCCCCATGCCTATACCAAAATTAAAGCTTTGGAGAGTGGTATGCACATGCATAATAAAGGATTGAGAAATGATGTTTTATTTTACTTCCTTATAACTTATGCCATATATATGTGTATACAAAAATTTTGAAGCATACATAGGGTAAGTCAATTGTTAAATAACAAAATGCCTCAAAGAGATGTGGTTTAAATATGTAATTAGCAAGTGTAAAGAATTATGTAATTTAAAATGTGCATTGACAAGCTAAGGTTATAATGACAAACAACCAATGATCAACATGAAATATGCAAAATAAAAAAAATTAAAGCTAGCCATAATAGAATGAATGAAAATGTGTACATACTTCACATACCTAAAAAACTAGAGTTTCAAATGGAGGAGTTCTACCCAATTATGTAGCCTTTGCTTCTTCTTTCTTCAAACTCCTCAACAATTTGACTTTTTGAAAAGCTTTTTCCCCTCCAAACATCAATTTTATATCACTTTTGAATGGAATTTAGACTTGAATTGATAGTATATGCCTTTCAATGTGAAAACTCTGCTATTTCATACAAAGGTGGTGAAATGTGAAAAACATGCATGCACACTTCACAACATCATCAAAAAGCTCTTTTTTGTCAGAGCACACGTCAAAACCAAGAGAATATGTTGAATGTGGACCTTGAGATAACGAGTATATTGAGTTTTTTACCATTTTTAGAGCAAGCCAAAACATGCTCGCATTATAACATGATCATGTTATGTCTTGCTAAAAGAACGGTCATATCTCTACTACTTCAAAATGTGCTTGCGTTATGAGAAAGTTTATTTTTTTATAGGTTTCTTTTCTATCTTGTTCTCTCTACCCTCTACCCTCAACCCATAACTCATAATCCCTCTACCCTTAAACCCCCAACCCTCAACCCTAAACCCTAAAACATATACCCTCAAACCCTAAACCCTCTACCCTCAACCCTAAACCCTTAAACCTTCTACCCTCTATCCTCAACCCTCAAACCTTGATACCCTCTACCCTATACATTGGACCCTCAATCCTAATCCTTCAACCATATGTACCCTCAACCCTAATCCTTCAACTATATGTAGGTCCAAAACCCTAAACCCTAAACCATCAACCCTATAGGTACTCAACCCTATAACCTCAATTCTCAACCCTCTACCCTATACATTGGATCCTCAACCCTCATATATCTTTGTCCCTCCCTCCTCTTCTCTCCTTATCTCTTTCTCACTTATCCCTCCCTCTCTCTCTCTCTCTCAATTCTCTCCCTCCTGACCCCCTCTCCCTCTCTCAACCCTCTACCCTCAACCCATAATCCCTCAACCCTCAACCCTCAACCCTTAAACCCTAATCCCTCAACCCCTATACCCTCTACCCTATACATTGGACCCTCAACCCTAATCCCCCAACCCTATTGTAACATGGATTTTGGCACCACAAGACTTTCTAGCACTTCTAGGGTTTTTCACCTAAAAGGAGAAAGAAGTAGGACAAAATGCATAAGTTACATTCAAAGGGTTAGGGGGTTGATATGATTTGGGAGATGTGAATGTGATGATCTAAATGCAAAAAACTGAAAATGATTTAATTTATTGAATGCTAAACTATTGAAATGCAAGTGTTGGAAAACACATAATGATATACAAATAACCTAAGAAAAAAAAGAAGAAGTGAAGGGGTGCACCTAGGAAATTGTAGAGGCTGGATTGAGGACTAGAGAAGTTGTTGAATCTAGAATTTAAGCCTCTTGGGACACTTACACCATTTTGGGTGACCTAGTCTAGTTTAAGGAAAATTCTAGAAAACTGCTATGGAACCCATTTCAGCCAAAATGGTATCCAGATCTTACCAAAATCTCTAAAATGTAGGTTTAAAGGGACTAGGTCGCCATTGCTAGCGACTTAGTCCTCTTCTAAATTTTTGGAAATCAGAGAGTGGAAATGGAAGCCCTCGATCTATGTTTTTTGTTCCTGAAAGTGAAGAATCTAGTTTGCAAGTGTTCTCCAAGCTCTAACTAGGGTTTCTCCAACCTTGAAGAGCTTTCACACTTTGATGGCAACACTTATAATCCTATTTGTTGGAAAAATTGCAAATAAAACCTACAAATCACACAAAGAGAGAAATAAATGTTGGATGCTAGGGATTGGGGGTTTTCCTTTGTCAAACCCCTTTTGATTAATTAAACTAAAATAGAGAAATGATGTAATAAAGCATGAAACAAAGGAGTGATGGATTTTACCTTGTCATGATGATAGATCTTGAGTTGCAACAATGGAGGATTCAACCCTTGGATGCTTCTTGAGAGATGTCTTGATGGCTTAGAATATTCAAACCCTGGTTTGCTTGAGAAGAGAAGTGAATGAGAGATGAGATAATTGTGAGTTGAGTGATGCATCATATGATGAATTAGGGTTTTGAGGCTTATTTATACAATTTGTTCCCTAATTTCCCTGAAATAACACCATATAGGCTGACCTTAGGGTTTTAGAGATAAAATCCTAAAAGAATATTAAGTTAAATTTGAAATTTAAGCCACATGGGACTAGGTTGCCCAAGGTGGAAACCTAGTCCACCTGGGAAATTTTGATTAGTTGTCGGGGATTAAAATATTATTATTGTTGTTTGTCGGGATTGTCTCATGCAAAAACACTAAGATAAGACTTATATGTGTATTAAGGGGTTATCACAAGCCTAGGAAACCATGAATTATTTTTTAAAACACCTTACAACACTTTGGCACAAGGCTGGGAAAGGGGTAAAAAGATGTCGAAACAGGTCCAAAATCTATAGGCCAGGGTCCAAATGAGTGAAAAGTGTCAAAGGCTACACTTTTTGGCGACACACCTATACCCTCAATCCTCTACTCTCAACCTTAAATCCTCAACCCTCAACCCTCTACCCTCTACATTAAACCCTCAACCCTCAACCCTTATTCCCTTAATCCTCAAACTTCAAACCCTAAAACCTCAACCTCGATACCCTCTACCCTATACATTGGACCCTCAAACATCTTCCTTCAACCATATGTACCCTCAACCCTAATCCCTCAAACCTATACCCTCAACCCAATACCCTAAACCATCAACCCTATAGGTCCTCAACCCTATACCCTCAATTCTCAACCCTCTACCCTATACATTGGATCCTCAACCCTCATATATCTTTGTCTGTCCCTCCTTTTCTCTCCTTCTCTCTATCTCACTTCTTCCTCCATCTCTCCATCCCTCCATCCCTCCCTCTCTACCCTAATCCCTCAACCATATACCCTCAACCCTTAAACCCTTAAATACTCAACCCTAAACCCTAAACCCTAAACCCTTAAACCCTCTACCCTCTACCCCCAATCCTCTACCCTCTAACCTCAACCCTAATCCCTCAACCCTTAAACCCTTGAACCCACTTAGTAAACTCTCTACCCTAGTCCCTCAACCCTCTTGACCCTTAATCTTTCAACCCTCAACCCTCAACCCTCAACCATTATACCCTTAATCCCTTAACCCTCAATCCTTAAACCCTAATCCCTCAACCCCTATACCCTCTACCCTATACATTGGACCCTCAACCCTAATCCCTGAACCCTATACCCTCAATCCTCTACCCTAAACCCTTAAACCCTTTATCCTCTACCCTCTACCCTCAACCCTCAACCCAATACCCTCTACCCTCAACCCTAATCCCTCAACCCTTAAACCCTTAAACCAACTTAGTAAACTCTCTATCCTAATCCCTCAACTCCCTTGACCCTTAATGCCTCAACCCTCAACCCTCAACCCTCAACCCTCAACCCTTAAACCCTAATCCCTCAACCCCTATACCCTCTACCCTATACATAAGACCCTCAACCCTAATCAACCAACCCTATACCCTCAATCCTCTACCCTCAACCTTAAACCCTCAACCCTCAACCCTTAAACCCTCTACCCTCAACCATTAAACCCTCTACCCTCTACCCTCTACCCTCTACATTAAACCCTCAACCCTCAATTCTCAACCCTCAACCCTTAATCCCTCAATCCTTAACCTTCAAACCCTCAACCCTCAACCCTGATACCCTCTACCCTATACATTGGACCCTCAACCCTCATACTTCAACCATATGTGCCCTCAACCCTAATCCCTCAAACCTATACCCTCAACCCAATACCCTAAACCATCAACCCTATAGGTCCTCAACCCTATACCCTCAATTCTCAACCCTCTAACCTATACATTGGATCCTCAACCCTCATATATCTTTGTCCCTCCCTCCTCTTCTCTCCTTCTCTCTATCTCACTTATCCTTCCATCTCTCCTCCCTCCTCCTCCCTCTCTACCCTAATCCCTCAACCATACCATCAACCTAAGCTCCTAAAATACTCAACCCTAAACCATAAACCTCTTAAACCTCTACCTCTACTCCTCTACCTCACCTTCACCTCTACCCTCTACCTCTCAACCTCAACCCTCAACCTCAACCCTCAACCCTCAACCCTCAACCCTCAACCCTTGTAAACCCTAATCCCTCAACCCCTATACCCTCTACCCTATACATTTGACCCTCAACCCTAATCCCCCAACCCTATACCCTCAATCCTCTACCCTCAACCCTCAACCCTCAACCGTAATACCCTCTAACCTATACATTGGAATCTCAACCCTAATCCTTCAACCATATGTACCCTCAACCCTAATCCCTCAACCCTATACCCTCAATGCAATACCCTAATCCATAAACCTTATAGGTCATCAACCCTATACCCTCAATTCTCAACCCTCTTATATCTCTATCCCTCCCTCCTCTTCTCTCCTTCTCTCTATCTCACTTCTCCCTCCATCTCTCTGTTCATCCATCCCTCCCTTTCTACCCCAATCCCTCAACCCTAAACCCTCAACCCTTAAACCCTTAAGCACTCAACCCTAAACCCTCAACCCTCAACCCTTAAACCCTAAACCCTTAAACCCTCTACCCTCTACCCTCAACCCTCAACCCTCAACCCTCTACCCTCAACCCTAATCCCTCAACCCTTAAACCCTTAAATCCAAGAAAAATCTCTACCCTAATCCCTAAACCCTCAACCCTTAATCCCTCAACTCTTAAACCCTCAAACCTCTACCCTCTACCCTCAACCCTCTACCATTAAACCCTAATCCATGAACCCCTATACCATTTACCCTATACATTACACCCTCAACCCTAATCCCTCAACCCTATACCCTCAATCCTCTATCCTCAACCTTAAACCCTCAAACCTCAACCCTGAACCCTTAAACCCTTAACCCTCAATTCTCAACCCTCAATCCTTAATCCCTCAAATATCAACCATTAAACCCTAAACTCTCAACCCCTATACCCTCTACCATTTACATTGGACCCTCAACCTAATCCTTCAACCATATACCCTCAAACCTATACCCTAAACCCTCTACCCTCAACCCTAAACCCTAAAACCTAAACCCTTAAACCTTCTACCCTCAATCCTCAACCCAATACCCTCTACCCTCAACCCTAATCCATCAACCCTCAACCCTCAACCCTTCAACCCTAATATCCTAAACCATCAACCCTATAGGTCCTCCACCCTAATCCCTCAACCCTATACCCTCAACCCATATCCCTTTCTCTCTATCTATACATCTCACCTCTCTCTCCCTCCCTCTCTCCTACCCTCTCTAATTATCTCTATCTGCCCTCTCCCTCTTTTTACATACCTCTCACTCAATCAATCCCTACCACCCTCTCTTGCTCCCTCTCTCTCTCTCTCTATCTACCTCCCACTCTCTCCCACTTCCTCTCTTTCCCTCTCTCTCGAGTCTATCCCACCCACCCCCTCTCTCTCTCAGGTCTCTCCCTATAGAAACCTACATAGGTAACCCTCTCTCTCTCTCTCCCCCCTCTCTCTATCTATCGCTCCAACCCTACCTAGATAAGTCCCTCTCACTCCACCCCCCTCTATCTCTCGCTCTCTCAGGTCACTCCCTCCCACACCCTCTCCCTCTCTCAAGTCTCTCAATCACACTCCCTCTCTCTCCCACTCCCTCTCACTACCTATCTCTCAAGTGTCTCCCTCTCACCCGCCCTCACACTCTCAATTCTCTCCCTTTGGCACCCTACCTACATAACTCTCTCTTTCTATCCCCCCCTCTCTCTCCCCCCCTCTCTCTCTCTCTCCCTCTCTCTCAATTCTCTCTCTCCCATCCCCTATATCTCTCTCTGTCCTTCTATCCCTCCCACCCTACCTAGCTAAGTCCCTCTCACTCCAACCCCTTCTCTCCCACTCCCTCTCTCTTAAACTCTCACTTCCACCCCCTCTCCCTCTCTCTGGACTCTCTCTCACTACCTCTCTCTCTCTCTTAAAATTCTCCCTCCCTCTAAATACATACATAAATACATACATACAAGCATAATACATATGTACATACAATCCTACATACATACAAGCATACATGTACATGTGTAGATACAATCTTACATACATGCACAATATACATGCATTGATACATACATACATACAAGCATGCATACATACATACATACATGTCATACAAGCATACATGTATATACAAACATAAAAATATATAAACATATATTCACTAGAGTAGCATTTAACATAAAGCAAGACATAACGCAAGCATGGTATAGCATGTTCACGTTATGTCTTGCTAGACATATCCCTCACAAACACAAAAACCATGTTAGAACTAAGATATAACGCCAATGCATTATAATGCGCTTGTGTTATATCTTGCTTTGGGAATCCCTAAGACTTGGGATTGGTATTTTCCTTGGAATACCAACCCAAATGCTTGGAGGGCATTCCCAATGACCAGAGACATGTTTTTGCAAATTCTACAATATTTCACATAATTGGGTTTGTGCTTATCGTCAAGATTGCATGTGGTTCAATGTCGAATAAATCGAACACCTGGGTAATGTTAGGTTCTCTCTTAGCTATCCAACGATGTAATTTTTTTCACTTTCTGACAATATTAAGCCTTTCATCTATAATTTCTATTGTTTATGTGTCTCTTTTTTGGCAAAAAGTAGTGTTTGGTGTTTTTCTTGTTATAAATTAACCGTTCATCGCAATTTCAAATAAATTACAATTTTAGAACTAGACTCCATTCTAAAATTTTATTTTATTTTTAAAAAATTCAATTAGTTTCCAAAATTTGTAGGGGTAGCATGACCAAAATTATGTTTTTCAGGAAGTGTCCACTTAGAAAATTAGTAAAAAATCAAATATTCATTAAAAAATTATTAGAAAAATCATGCATCGACTACATACTATTAGCTAATTTCTCACTAGAGCAATTCTAAAAATACTTAAAAAAAGTTCACCATGCTAGGGACGTACAAGAGTTGCTTTGTTATGTTTTTTTGACAAAAACAACACCAATTTTTGTACATCCCTCTTTTGAACTCCTTAATCTCAACCATTTTCAAAATAAATTAGTAGTTTAGAAAGTAGACTCGGAGCACTTCGATCCTTGTTTGTGTTCCATCTAAAAATTTTGAGTGTAACTATCCTCAATTTCACGTCCAAGGTCAGTATTTCTTGATTTCGAGAAAAAAAAGTGGCCACTTAAGCCCCCTTTTTGGCACCCATCTTTTTGCACTTACCCCTATATAACCAAGGGGTTTTCATACATCGTATATGGGAGGAATGCACTTGGATAATCAATTCCATTTCAATCTTAAGCCTTGCATATTGATCTCTTTGTGCTTTCCATTTGGCCTCTAGTACTTAGGTATCTCCATAGCCAACTCTAACATGGTATCAAAGCAGGTTCAGTGCCATTGGATAGTCAATTTTTGAGAGATCTTGGTAGATCTTGAAAAGTTGGGTATTATCTTCTCTTGCATCGTATGATAATCTGAAGAATTAGAAAAACTTGATAGAAATACAAGATTTTGGGGGTCCCTTTTTTTGACTTTGTATTGCAAGTGCATTTTGGGAGCTTGTTGCATCAGATTTGAGCTCACCATTGTGTCTAGAGTGATCAAGAAATTTAGATCCGCCTTTTGTTTTGTCCCAATTGGACATTGGAGGCCAAATCTACAAGGGTTTGAAGATTTAAGGTGGTTGCCAAATTTGAGAGGTAGCTACCACTTCAGAGAATTTGGAGTCAAAAGGACATCGTCATCACATCCTAAAGGACCAAAAACATACAAATCAATTCACAAATTATCAATTTTGGAGAATGTTATCCTTTGAGGAATTTTTTTGTTGGTCGGGTCGTACAACCCAACCTACACAATTGAAATTTTTATTAAGAAAAGAGTTTTAATAGTACCCTACATAGGCAGGGTATTATAGATAAGTACTTGTCTACGTAGGTACTATACGTGAGAGGCCGGTAGGTGCCACGTGGCATGGACCAATAGGCCTACCGACAATTATAGGCCCCACCAATAATTGGTTAGCGATAAAATAAACCAGTGCTACATAAAAATAAATCTGGTAATGGTTAAAGAAAACCTGATGATCAAGATTTTGGCAGTTTACACTAACCACCAAAATACATAATATTCTAGTGACCAAAGAATATACCATTTGAAAGTTGTAGACAATGATGACCATATAGCCATCAAACCTAAGATAATAGTACAAATAATATTCATGCAAGGGAAAATATTCTTTTGATGGGTCAATGGCCACCAAATTTAAATAGGTAGTCAAATGACATCAGCTCTATGTCACCCTATTTTTTAAAAAGATTTCCCCCTCACCATTGGCCTTTTTCATTTTGTAGGTGATTTTCAACCACTCATAACTTAGGCTCAAGACCTCCATTTTTTGAGCATTTTTTTTATTTGGGGCATAATTTTGTGCTCTTCATAGTGGTGCAACCAATCTTTGATTTTGGTGTCTTGATTTTCCATAAATAATAGATTCTCATAGGTGTTGTTGCATCATTCTCATTTTGGAACTTCTGGGGCTCCGTTCTTGCTCCTACGGTAACAGTTTTGGGTGATTTTTTGAAAGTGCATGATTTTTCATGTACTTTGCAGTGATTTGATTAGACTGATCTGATTTTATGTAGAATATTCACTTTGATCTTGTGGCCTATTTTGGCATTTATAAGCATTAAGATCAAGTCTAGTTTTTTTTATTTTTGGCATCTAACATCTATAAACACAGTAAGTATAAAGCGCCAAATCATATATTGCTGGGGGTATTCTTGATTGAGTGATTTGGAGGGTCTCTTGGTGCATTCTTTTGATCTAGTTTATTTTTCTGTTCTTTTCCATGGATCATTCTAAGGTTCCTTTGCTCACATCATATAATTATTCAACATGGCATCAAAATGCATGGAGTATTCTAATAGGTGTTGCTGCATCATTCTCATTTTGGAACTTCTGGGGCTCCGTTCTTGCTCCTATGATAACATTTTGGGTGATTTTTCATGTACTTTGCAGTGATTTGATTAGACTGATCTAATTTTATGTAGAATATTCACTTTGATCTTGTGGCCTATTTTTGCATCTATAAGCACTAAGATCAAGTGTAGTTTTTTATTTTTGGCATCTAACATCTGTAAACACAGTAAGTATAAAGTGCCAAATCATATATTGTTGGGGGTATTCTTGATTGAGTGATTTGGGGGGTCTCTTAGTGCATTATTTTGATCTAGTTTCTTTTTCTCTTCTTTTCCATGGATCATTCTAAGGTTCCTTTGCTCACATCATATAATTATTCAACATGGCATCAAAATGCATGGAGTATTCTAATGAATGAAGGTCACTCTCTACATGTTGAAAAAAAGGTACATGAACCTACAGATGCAGATAAGAAGATAAAATGGATGATTGAACATACCAAAGCTCTTGGATGTCTTCATAGGCTAGTTTCTCCAAACTTATTGTTTCAGATTGAATCATGTAAGAATTCTCATGAAGCTCAAAAAAAATTGAAAATATTGTATGGTACTACATATGAAGTAAGAGGCTATAAAATTGATAATGAACTGATGAGCCTTGATCCTAAGAACTTTGACAACATCCAGGACTACAACACTAAGGTTAATGATCTAAGAGAGCAATGTAAAGCATGTGGAACTGATAAGAAGGGCATTCAGTTGGTCTACAATAAATTGAACATACTTGGGCATGATTATGCTTCTTTTGTTTCTAGATTTCATACTCATAGGTTGACTATGGGATTTGCATATACTACACTTTCATTTGCATCATTTTCTAAGATGTTAATACATGAGCAAAAAAATCTTATCTCGATGGGTCTCATCATGTCATCTAAATCTCAAGCATTGTTTGTTAGTCAAATGAAAGAGCTAAAACATTCTAATAAGAAACCAAAGAAATCAAAGAACAATCCACATTCAGATCAAGCAAAGAATAAATTTTCTTCGAAAGAGAAATAATCTAAGAAGGATAAGCCTACTTGTTCATAATACAAGAAGCTTGGACATAATGAACATTCTTGTTACAAGAAGGATATTGATGAGTCGAAACATCTTCTCAAAAGAATCAGATTGATTTTCCTTATAGAATGTTTGATTCAAATTCTTCTTCTTCTTCTTCAAAATAGTCAAATAAGGAAAAAGGTCATGTTGGTTTGGCTTCTACATCTAGAAATAAAGGGAAAGCTCTTTGTACTTCTATAGGTCTTGGCTCAGGGAGATAACTTCTAGATTCAGGAGCATATCATCATATGAGATCTTCATAGTGTATATTCTCTTCTTTTAAGCCTTATGATATGTCTCTTATTTTGATGGGAAACAATACATACATGAGTGTAATTGGGAAGGGATCATTGATATTGGGGATGGCACTTTCAATGATGTTTTGTGTGTACCTCATTTGTCAAATAATATTATTTCCATCTATCAAATTATACATGGTGGAGATGGGAGGATTGTGGAATTCACTCTTGATTTAGTTATCATTAGAGACTTGGAGAGTAGAGAGATTCTTGCTACTAGGACGGCTGATCATTCATCTTGGTTGTACACCTTTGTAGATTTTTCTTTTGATGATGACATTGTTCCTTCGACTGTTGATCACACTTCTAGTGTGAACCATGACTTTGAGGAGACTTTTGGCTACTTGATCTTGGGTGTTCTCACATTAGATCCCATTATTAAGCCTTGAATTTCATCTCCTCAATCTACTACTACATTGGATGATACTTGTGTTGCTACATATATGACTTCTTGTGATTCATTGCAGTAGGATCTTCATCATCTTCCAACTACATCTACTTGGGATGCATACTTGGAAGATATTTTTTGGGTTAATTTTTGAGTCTCACATTTCAAATTTTGAAGACACCATTGATTGCATACATCTTCTCTTTGATGGAGATCATTCTTCAGTTGTTGTGAGGGAATACTCTAACCCTCTTGTTCATTCTTGAAATGATTATTCTTTATAGTTTGACGTGAGTGTGGATACTTTTGGACAAAATTTGGAGGAGGCTTATTTGTATTTATAGGAGGCATACTTGTCTTTGGATTGTGTTCTACAATCATAACTACTACATTCTAGATTGACATCTTCAGCCATGTGGCCTAGAATTCCTCTCGTTTCTTTGTTTGTGAGAGATTTCATTTGCATATATACATGGGTACCTAACATGGCCTAGTAGTCGGGACCCATTTTTGCATCTTTGCATAATTTTCATAATAATATTCTCCCTAAGTTACACTTAAGGGGGGGTGTTGGTGTGAATAATTGTTTTGTATCTAGTTAATTCACTTACTATGGACTTAGGGGACATATTTTGCATGTTAAGTTTACTTAGGTCCTAGGAATCTTTCTAGACGACTTAGTTGTCATGTCTAAATTTTATATTTTCCTAGGTAGTTATGATAATTTTTCTCATATCATAAGATTAAGACACTTGTCATAATATTATGACACCTTATGTCTCACCTTAGCTATATAGCCAAGGGGTTTTCACACATTGTGAATGGGAGGAATTCTTGGATAATAAATTCTATTGCAATATTGAGCATTGAATATTGATCTCTTTGTGATTTTCATTTGGCCTCTAGATCTTGGGTATCTCCATAGCCAACTCTAACACTTCCTTGGTCTACAAATTTCTCAATCTAATAAGGGGATACTGATT
This sequence comes from Sequoiadendron giganteum, assembly GCA_007115665.2. Taxonomy (NCBI): domain Eukaryota; kingdom Viridiplantae; phylum Streptophyta; class Pinopsida; order Cupressales; family Cupressaceae; genus Sequoiadendron; species Sequoiadendron giganteum. Next base: position 829,300,962 of record CM021100.1, on the reverse strand, counting down.
TTCACATAAGTATGTTAAGAAAATGTTGAAGAATTTTAGAATGGAGGATCATAATTATGTGAGTACACCCATGGTAACAAGATATAAATTAAATAAAGATGATGAATCACCCAAGGTAAATCAAACTCTTTATAGGTCAATGATTGGAAGAGTACATTGCAAAAACATCCTGCTACACCCAGGTTCTTTGGATGAAACAAACATTTAAGGATATAAAGGTATAATATGATCATCCTATCCCAATACATTGTGACAATGTGAGTGCAATAAATATTTTAAGGAATTTAGTTATGCACTCAAGGAAAAATCATATTCCCATCAAATATAATTTCTTAAGGGAACAAGTGGAAGATCAATAGGTTAAGTTGGAATATATTACCACATAGGAAAAAATTGTAGATATTTTCACTAAGTCACTTCCAAAAGAAATATTTGAATACTTAAGGAAAAAATTGGGAATAATACCACTCTCCTTAAGTCATTGAGGAGAAGCATAGGTTCAGGGGGAGCTCACCATTGCATTATCTTTCATCTCCATGGAAAAGAAAATTCAAAGATATATGAAAGTTCCTTTGCAATTTATGTCAAAGCAAAATAATTAGAGTAAAGGGGGCATCAAACATGGGGAGTAGTATAGAAAGAGAGAGTATCCTGTTGTATTTGTAGATTATTTATTTATAGGTTTCTAGCAATGATAAAGTGGGTGATTGTTTCAAATATTGTCATTGATGTGAAAGGTGTATGGAAATTATTGTCATTGATGTCAAATGAGATCTATGCCAAAGGAATATTTTTACTATTCAAGAAGGAAATTGATAATGAACCTGCCAAATGCCACTATTTTCACATTAAAGGATGAATTCAAATCAACTTTATTTATGATGATCGATTAAGCATATCTAACTAATGATAGCAGTCAACTCATATTAGCACCCACATTTTAGCAATATCAATTGCCACCCAAGGAGGAATTACTTGTCTTTTGGTAAGATATTAGCGAACTCATATTAAGCCGACCCATGAACAATTCTTAAGGTAAATTTTTGTGTTTATTAAAGACAAATGAAAGAGTTTTTATGTTGGTCAACTTCACATGATTATTTACAAAATCTAGGAGCATTATTAATTGGTCAAGTAATGTATATAAGGTGAGTGAATGATCTTAAATGAAATTATGAGAGTAAAATATATGGTAGTAATTACCATTAAGGAAGGAAAAAATTATAATCTTACAAAGACAACATTAGAATAAAGTAAATACAAATTAAAATAAATTAATGTGTGAAAAGGCAACGATCAAGTTTGAAAAGACAATAATTATTATTTAAGAGGAGACATGACTATTTGAAGGGTCGTTATATTTGAAGAGATGTATCTCTTCATATGATTCATCCTTTTTATGAGGATATAAAATGAAATAATATTTGTGAACAAAGTGTATAATAAATAAGAAGATATATCAAAAATAGACCTATAGATCTACATATGAAAAAATAATAAAAGATTATTCAAAGGCAGATTTGTAAAGAGGAATACATGCATATTTGAAGAAGAAGATTTTATGAAAAGGATGACATCAAATTTGTGAGTGAAAGAATATGTATATTTGATTTTTACGAAGGCACTATAAGAGCTTGTCTTCCATTGAAGAAGCCTAAAATTTGAGAAGGAGAATATAGTAGAGTTTTGAAGATTTTGTGAAGATATTATATGTATATCATTTGTTGAAAGAGAAATTTAAAGGGAAATAATTTGTCTAGTTTGGAGTTTGGTGTCTCATATAGAACAAGATTGGTGCCTCATGTGGAAGATACTAGTGCCTCTTATTGGGTTGGTGCTTAGTTGTAGAGATTGTTGTCTCTAGTAGGTTGATGCTTGCAAATTCTACAAGTGGGGATTGGTGTCTCCAATGGGTTGGTGCTCACAAATTGTATAAGAGGGGATTGCTGTCTCATTTAGGTTTGTTCCTACAAAGATTGTAAGAGATTTTAATATCAAGCAATATTTTTTCATGGTTTTCTCTTGCAAGGGTTTCCATGTAAATCTTGTGTTCTTGTTTGTGTTGATCTTGAGTATTTTGGATATCATTTCTTTTGTGGTTGTTAAGTTTTGAAAAATATTTTTGTTCCTTATATTGATTCACCCCCCTCTCAATACAAGTGTGTGTTCATAATTTACATGGGTAGGGTTAATGATATAAATGGGTAGCTATAACATGTGGGGATTGTGGCAAATTACAACGGTTCTTATCTTAGGGATTTTTACATGATATCAAGTTATGCAAACCATACAGTGAATTTGGTGAGGTATTGGATTAGTTTGGGTGAGGAAAGTGGTTGATACCAGAAGATCAATGTCATGTTGACTTCTCTATAATAGTGCTAAAGTTCTAAATAATCTTCAAAGCTTCCTCTACGAGTCTTTTTAATTTCTAGTTTGTATATTCTTCATTATGACGTCCACTAGTCACCACAAATGAGTTACCTTCTACTTCTAGCTTCTACAGCTCAATCAATTTAGTAAGGGAGAAACAAAAAAATAGTGCTTCATATTTTTCCATATTATTCATGAGTAACCAAATATATGCCCCCCCTTACATAAAAGAGTCATGATAATCTCTTATGATAACACTCACACCAATAAAAATAGGATTGCTTCTTAATGCTCCATCAAAATTGAGTTTAACAAAATCTTCTAGGGGTGGCTTTGATACCACCTGTTTTCTACCTTTCATTTTTCTCAATTAATTAATAATGGATAATTATTATGAAATATTATTATTCCATCCATTTCTAATTTTGTGAGAGTTGGATATGATAAATTTTTGGTTGAAATTAGGTTGTTTATATTGATTTTTTGACAATCACTTTTTGATTTTTAATTGTTGCATATGATAATGATTTTAAACTTGTACCATGTCAAGTAACCTATTGTAAAAATCTCCAACAATATGATAACTTTATGAAGCATCCTTAGCATAAAATGTAGGTATATCCTTAGGAGAAGATGAAACTGAGTGAAAGGTGGTATGATTTGATGCATATAATCGATATGGATAGTAGGAGGAGGTGGTGAATGAATAGAGAAAGATAGCTCATGAAAAGGACCAACTATGTCCATACTAGAAGAAGAGAAATAAACACCAAAAGCATGTGTTAATGAGAATATAGACACGATAAATCAAACTATGGTATTATTCTACTATTTAAATAAATTCTAAAATTGCTAATCAATAAAATAACACTAACTTTAAATAGTTATAATTAGCAAGCAAGAAACATTTCACATGTAAATATGCATCATTAGAACCATCAAAATCATCATGCAACAAATCCTCACTATTATCAATAATATGATCATGTAATGAAGGAGGTAAGGAAGTGTTGCTTAAATTTAACTAAAATTTAAGGAACTATCACATGATAATATATGTTATCATCATGGGAGGTATCACTAGGCAAAAGAATATCATAAGTATTTATAGTACTCACATGATCTAAAAGAATGTCCATCACAAGACACATTATCGTGTGTGATACAAGGTAACTCATTTAATAACATGAATCCATAGCAATAGACATAGGGCTATCATGATGTGTAAGGGAGAGGTTATAATGAGATACAATGATGAGATGAATAAGAAGGTAAAATGCTGCTCATATCTATCACAAAGTGTAACATCTTCATAAAGTAGAACTCCAATTATTGTATGCTCATCCATCACAAACCATGAAATGAATATATGAGGATAAATAATCTTGAAATTAAGAATGGACAAAATCATTTGCCGACTTCATTATAAAAATTGTCATTTTATACATAGTCAACACATTTCAAAAGAATGTAACCACTTTAAACAAAAAATCGGAAAAAACAAGAAAAAATAAAAAAATGTACGTTTCTCCATTATTTTTTTGCTTTAATAAGTGCAACAAAATAAACCCAAAACAAAAAAACAAAAACAAGAGAATCTACGTATCTCCATTAGGGGAGAGGGACCAGTAGTTGTGCAGGCTAACTTTGTCAACATGTAACAATTGATTGGAATATCGTAGAACCTTCATTTTTTTTTTGAAATGTAGACTAACCTTTTATTTATTTATAACTAAGATTTGGAGGTGTGACTCATCATGCAACTCGCCACATCAGCATGACTATTGAACCCTACACGACTACTTTAATAAGTGCAACAAAGTGGACCCAACTTTTTTCCATTGTACTTTTTAACTTTAATAAGGGCAACAAACTGAACCCAAAACACTTAAGTAAATATCACATAATGTCCTAGAAATTAGGATGCCTTTATTAAATCCTTAAAACGGTAGCATTCTAGAATGTGTCTAAATCGAAGAAGTACCGACGCACTTTCCACACCGACTTAAATTGTTCCTAGATGATCAAATGACGTCACCACAAATGATGTCATCACACATGTCAGACCTTGCTAACCAATGGGAACGCAGAAATTTGACCAGGATAGCCTATTTCATTTTCAAGCAGCGTTGGCAAATTCCTAAAATATTCCACTCGGTTAGAGAAGGAAATTCTATTTCAAACAAGCTTCGCGTCTTTCTGCTGAGACAAATATTTCTCATTATATATAGAGGGGGAAGCGAAGCTATGAGCAGATTATCCTTCTGAGCTTCTTTACATTTTGCGGGCTGCGCATGAAAATTCATGCACTGCATATAAATTTCCATGCACAGTTTGCAAAACTGTGAAGAAATACAGAATTCTATATTGTTTCTTATATATTTGTCAATAATGATTTATATTTCGAACTATGTGTAATCTTTTCTTTTTCTTTTTTTGATCTGTAATTAATTATTTTTTCTCCTCTAACTTTTTATTATTCTGATGACAGATTATGAAGGGTGATCTTAAAGATGCAAAATAAATTTCACAATCGAATTCAAAAATTACATACGTTTAACATTATAGACTGAAAATTTGATGTGAGAAAGAATATATATATTAGCAGCTAATTATTTTTTCTTGTCTAACTTTCTATTATTCTGATGACAGATCATGAAGAGTGATCTTATACCTTGATGCAAAAAAAATTCACATTTGAATTTAAAAATTACATATAGATGTAAAAATATGATGTCTTTAATAAAAAAAGAGTTTATACATATTAACAGAAGAACTGTGTTTGTTTATAGAATACATTGATCACAACGTGTTATAGATTAACCTGTTTAGGGAACTTTCTGACTGGGTTATTATATGATTTATTAATTTCGCATACAGATTAAACCAAACCGTTCATGCACTTGGTTGGTTTATTTGATTAAGGTTATTTCTTAATTGAGTGTAGGATTAGATGCAGTTTAGTTTTAAACATGGTTATTACGAAGGTTGATTTACTGCAGGGTTTGCTAATGGATAGAAACTAAACAAATTCCAATTTGCTGTATAGAATTCTTGTAAACACCCTAATAAGTATTGTTTCCGTTTATTGTATATGCTATTGAATATTTCATTTCAGTTTACAAACGCTCACGTACGACCGTTTATAAACTGATAAAATTTTTAATGTAACCGGCGGCGCTGGCGTGACACGCCCTCTAGTACCACGAGGGTGGGGGAGACTAGACCTCCTGACCAACCTCCTACAATAGGAAAGGTTTAGCCAACCGAGCTAGGACCTCCGCCCCATTTTTTTTTCAATGTATGTTAAATTCATAGTTTACTTTAATTTTTTTAATGTAGATGTAGATGCAAAAGCTAATAAAATTGTTTATCTGTAAATGTTATTTGACCACTGAAGTAATATAATTGTACAACTATCAAAGTCTCATGACATATCCCTCTTATAAGGGTCAATTTTCTTCTTGTGGGTGTTATATGTAGCCATCCATGGTTCTTTGTCAATACAACAGAAAGCTTGAGGTCATAATGCTCATGATTGGTCTTGGCAAGCTCACTTACCTTCTACTACCTCACAACCCCATGATAGGGGCACTCTTGGTTGGTTGGATGGTGACAAAGTTCCTTGCTTGGTGTTTGCCTCTTCTCCCACTCGGAATGAAGCTTAGCTATCAAATGGAGAGTAAGAGAAGATAATGGTCAAGCCATTATGGTTCAGATGCCAATTCTCCATGCTCAAGAACTTTTCAATGGCTAGCGAGAGTTTAATGACCATGATTTTCATCCACCACCTATTGAATTTATAGCTAGTGGTTTAACCACTTGTGATAATCTTTTTTTGATGGTTTTGTTTAAGACTTTAGCATGTGATTCCATTCAACCCATATTTTTTGTGAATATAGTGTGAGATATATTTCTTTATACAAGTAACATACATGACACTTATTCATTTAAAAATTATCTTTCCATGTGAAATTGTTTTCCTTTATCTTATATTTTATTCAAATAAATTTAAATATATGGTATTCAATATTAAAAGAAAAAAAAGACTATTCATCTAATTTCAAAATAGAAAAAGATATGCTAGATGCTGAATCAATCAATTGTTGACTACTTTTTAGCTAGCTAAAGAAGTTTTTGATTGAGCAATAGTACCACATACATGCCTATTGTGTGAGTGATATTAAAATTCTTATCTAATAAGTATAATCAAAATACATTTTTTTTTTCTATTTTTAGTCTTTTGAAGCTTGTTAATAATAGTTACTTCTTTTTATTATTACTTTTATATTGAATTGTTCTATCTTTGCAAACTTTGACATATATACTCTCATTATCTAGTAATATTTTACATGATGATTATAATAAACAAGTAGAGAATAATGGTCACCTTTTAGATTAGTCATCATAGGTTTCCTTATTTTTCTCAAATTCTATATGATGCTGATAGACTCTAGGTTTTGATCTTGTCAATATGCAAGTGCCTCCTTGTCCTACATCATTGACCCCGATATTACTACACCACTACCATATAACTTTTATATGAATGGAATTGATATTTCTAAGGGGGAAATGAATAAGGGTATTCACATTGAGTTTTATAGAGCCTATCTTTAATCCAAATGAGCTACACTAGAGAGCAATTGTCTTTGGAACTTTAACACTATTTAAATGGATATCTTCATTTTGGGGATAAATTAAATTTTCATCCAAAGATTTACCAAATTCTAACTACCTTGTAGACTATGGGTCCTTACAAAAAAATCATTTTTCCCCACCAAATTTGCATTTAGACTAACCACTATAGTCCTCACGAAGATTTTTTTTGCTAGATATGCTCCTCAAAATTATAGATTGAGGAATATTTTATATTAAAATTCTCTTTTTTATTATGTAGTTAGAGTTTGATTTTAGATATTCACTTACATTTTTCCTTTTAGGCTCTCATGGCTTGTGAGGACTAGATATATCTTGCTTTCTTCTTGATGTAGGTCATGATGAGGGGGTCTTACCAGACTACCTAATCATGCAACCAAAACATCATACCAGCAAAACAAAAGAAAAAATTAATCAACATTTATTAAATTCTTAGGACTTATGGGTGGGTGCAAAAAGATGAGGGACCAAAAAGGGGTCTTAAGTGGCCACTTTTTTTTTGAAATCAAGAAAGACTAACCTTAGATGACAAATTGAAGATAGTTACACTCAAAACTTTAAGATGCAATGAAAACATGATTCATAGTGCTCGAAATCTACTTTCTAAACTACTATTTAAAAAAAATAAAAATGATAGAGATTAAGGGGTCCAAAAAGGCGAGCCACACAAATCGGTCCTATTTTTTTTTTTAAACATAACTTAGCATCTGGTGTGGCCTCCCTAAAATGCTAACTTATTTTTAGTATTTCAAAAATATCTTCAATGATAAATTAGCTAACACCATTTAGTTTATCCCCAAATTTTCTACTAATTTTTAATGAATATATGATTGTTTACTAATTTTCAAAGTGGACACATCCTGAAAAACAAAAATTTGAGCATGCTCCCCCTAAAAATTTTGAAAACTAATTGATTTTTTTTTTTGAATGTGTAGAATGCAGTCTTGTTTCTAAAAATGCAAGTCATTTGAAATTTTAATAAACGGTTAAAAAATAAAGTGAAAAATACCAAATATTGGATTTTGACAAAAAATGGATACACCAACAAAAGAAATTAAAGATGAAAACCTTAACATACTCAAAATGTGAAAAAAATTACATGGTTAGATAGCTAAGAGAGAGATTAATATTATCATGGTGTTTTTTGACTTTACATTGAAACACGTGCAAACCTGATGGGGAGCATGCTCGAGATTATGCCAAATTTTTTACAATTTATAAAAAACACATCTTTGGACATTGGAAAGTCACTCCAAGCCTTTGGGTTAGAAGCCTAAGCTAAATCCAAGCCAAAGGCTTAGAAATTTTGAAAGCAAGATAAAACATGAGTTCATTATGACACGTTCATGTTATTTGAATTCTTTCACATAACATGAGCGCATTATAATGCACTCTTAATATGTGAATAATTTCACAAAATACAAGCACATTATAATGCACTCACGTTATGTTTCACATTGAAAACATTTCTAAATCTTTCTTTTTTTCTTTCTCTTTCTCTTTCTCCTTCTCTGTCACTGAAACTATATACATGAAATAAACATTTAAGTTATATTATTTACATATGGACATTTATAAAGTATGGAATTTACATATGGATATTTACTTTTTTATAATTTAACTTATATTTCACATATATAGTTTCAAGATGTTTGAGAGTGGTTTCAGATCTCTAGGAGTTATAATGCAAATTCTAGTTTTTGGAAGATCTTATAATTTTTTAGACAGTCAAATGTTAGTAATCATCATACCAAATTTTAGTAATCAAGAGGTCAAATTTCAGTAATCAACAAGTTGTATCATCTTTCTCTCTCTCTATCTCACTCATTTTTTATCCCTTATTCTCTATATCTTTGTATCTCATTATTTCCATCCCCTTATCTGACTCTCTCTCCCTTGATCTCAAGAACTACCCCCTCTCTCTCTCTCTCTCTCCCCTCCCCTCTCTAATTGTCTCTATCTCAATTCTCTCTCCCTCTCTTCCTCACTCCTTCCATATCTACTTCTCTTTATCTTCATCCCCCTCCCTCCTTCCCTCTCTACATCTCTCTATCTCCCCTCTTCCTCTCCTCATACCTCACTCTCTCTCTCTCTCTCATTATCTCTAGATCTCACTTATCTCTCCCTCCCTCCTTCCATATCTACTTCTCTTTATCTCGCTCCCCCTCCCTCCTTCTCTCTCTTCATCTCTCTATCTCCCCTCTGTTAGGGTAAAGGTTTTAACTTAATTATGTTGATTAAGTTACCTTTATTCCCTTCTTAAGATTTCACGTTAGTTTGCATATAGTGACATTTAATAATTATATTAATTATTAAATGTTATCCTATTAGGGCTTCTATTAGGGTTTTTCCTATTAGGGTTTTATTAGGGTTTGCATGATCTCCTTTTTATAAGGATTGATCCCATTGTATTTCATATCAATTCATTCTCTCATTCTCTCTGATATATAAATTTTTAGTTTTCAGAGAACCCTTGCTTGTTTGTCTCCATCTCTTCTTTTGTGACAGGTTATTTGCATGCAGGTGATCTTCGGGGTTTGTGGTGTTGTATTTTCTCAACTCCTACACCCTCTCCCTCTCCTTATACCCCCTATCTCTCTCTCCCTACCTCTCACTCACTCCCTCTCTATCTCTCTCCCTTTGTTTATCTCTCTCTATCCTTCCCTACCTCTCCCTCCCTCTCTACTTTTTATGCAAGAGCATCTGGAAGATTCAAAATCAGTTGGGACAATGAACATTCAATTGCAGATTATCGGAGAGAGTGACCTTGGAGAATACCGCATTTTACCACATTTGAATATCAGAGGCCGTGGAGATGGACTTGGCATCTAGACATAGTCATCTACAACATATCCAAAATTGAAATAATTTGGGTTCATATCCGGAGAGATATCGCTAGCAGAAGAATACCTATTTTTACCGGTTTCACATAGCAGAGCCGATAGTGTTCAGTGAAGTCTAATCGGCTTGCAGAGAAAATCCATGACTTGCAAATCTTAAAGGAACATTATTCAATGAAGTATAGGACCTGGCCGACCTTCATGGGGATTTTCATGAAGTTCTAAGCATCAGTAGATCAATTCCTTATGTTTAGGCTCGACCTATCTAGGTCTACACATTATCTGGCTAGTCGTTGCAATTAGGCTAACTTGATAATGATTTGAAGGCTTGCAGAGGATATAAATGGTGGATAATGATTTGGTAAAAGGTAGAGGAGGAGGAAATGAACAATTTTGTGAAGATAGGAAGCAAGATCATAGGTTATTTTGATCCGAATAAGTAGCAGACTAGAGTAGAAGACAAAGCAGAAAGCAAGAGAAGTTGCAGAGAAGAGAATGGAGATGTAGCATAAAGAAATCATAAAGGAATGTTGTACAAATATTTTGTAATCCCTGGGTTGTGGCCTAGCATCCGTAAAGCCCTTGAGGCAAGTGTAATTCGATTTGAAGTTATAATATATGAGGAATGAGCTTTGAAGGCTGGGTTTTTCCTAGGATACATCTTGTGTTATGTGTTCTTAAACATATTTTATCTTTTTGTTGGTTAATTGTTAGCTTTTGTTGCATATCTATATGATCATGGTGTTTTTTGTATAAGGCTGCAAGGTTGGATAGTCCCTCACTGAACCCTCCTACCTTGACTGCATTAAATCCAGTATCAGAGCTGGTTGTGAATCTGTTGGCTAGTTGTGAATCTGTTGGGATAGTTGTGAATTTGTTGGCTAGTTGTGAATCTGATGGGATGGTTACGAATCTTCTAGGAAGGAGAAAGTGTCAGAAGAAAGTGCAAAGCCCTAAAGAATAATAATTGTCACCATAGAAGAAAGATCAAGGAAAGAAAGATTTGGGTAAGCTTTTCAAATTAAGTGGTTTATCCAATCTATTTCAATGGGGAAGATTGGAAAGAGAATGAAGAAATAAAATGAAACCCTAATATGTGAAAGGGATACTCTGGAAGAGGAAATATGTGAAATCAAGAAGTTTAATTTAGAATTGATGGAGAGGATGAAAGAACTAGGAGAAGACAAGTATGATTCTTTTGAAGAAGAACTAAAAAATGTAGGAGAAATGAAGAACTGGAAGTAGAGTAGAATTTTTTTGAGGATGTTGAAAAGAGATTGGAAGAAGGATTCAAGTTGTTTAGGAAGGTGGAAAGGAGGAACATAGATCTAGAAGAAAGTCTGGAATAATTGAAGAAGGAAAACAAAGACTTGAAGGAACATGTTAATCAGTTGGAGTAGTCACTTGTAGCATGCAAGAAGGAGAACGATAATCTGAGATCTAAGCCTGAGTTTTATGAAGTTTCATGTGATACCAATGATTTATGTGATGTTGCAAAAACTTCTTTAGAAAATGGGATTGAAGATGATAGTGTGACTGAACCTACAGTTATTGGAGATGGTATTGGTTTCAAAATCATGCAAAGAATTGGATATGAAGGAAAAGGATTGGGAAATCATCAGTAAGGAATTGCAGAGCCTATTGAACCAGTGATAAGATCAAGAAGTGAAGGCTTTGGATATGACAGAGGTAAGGATGTTGTTACAAGTTCAAACAATTCAAATCAAGGAAGAAGAGGTATGTATTTTTCTCATTGTAATAGATATGGACATGAGAAGGAATTGTGTTGGGATCTACACCCTTGTAAGTTTTGTGGATTGAGGAATCATTCTGAAAAGATGTGTTGGGATAAAATGAGAAGGAGAAATCCTATGACAGATTGTATGTAGATGGATTATGGATGGATTGATGGAGAAAAATGGAAACATATTACCTGTATGTTTAGAAGATTGTATAAATGGAATTATTCATATGTTGGAGGAAAAGATGGATTAGGATACAAAGAAAGAAGACCTTATGTAGAGTAGAAAAAGGATAGTTATTCAAACTATAGAGGGAGAGATGATAGGATTCATAATTCGTATCATAGTGAAGGATATAAAAGAGATGAAAGAGGGTAATTTGATAGAAGACCATTAAGAAGAACCTATTTTCAAGTTTGGAGGAGAAAAGAATCAAACACTAAAATTCATCAAGAACCTACTACCAGAGAAGCTAATGAAGGAGAAGTAGTAAACAATATAGAGATAGTTTGTGCAGAGGAAGAAGAGCCTGTTGATACAGAGATAGTTCATGGAGAGGAAGAAGAACCTTTTGAGATATTAGATTTGATAGAGAAACCAGAAGAAGGTGAAACATTGATCTTAAGAAAAATTGTGTTGTAGAATAAACATCTAAGAAAACAGAGAAATTTTGTGTAAAATCACCCGAGAAAAAAGTGCAAGAGAAAGTTTGTTTAAGTCGGTGTGAAGCATAATAGGAAAATGAAGTCTATATTGCAGAGAAAGAGGAAATGGCAGGATATTCTATCAGAGGAGAAAGTTTATGTACTAAAGTAAAGTAAAGGAGGATAAAGAGACAAATAATAGTATAGGAAAAATATATGCAGAGAAGAAACTATAATATTTTAATGTGTGTGTGAAGGAAATGCATCTAGAACCAAAGATTAGAAAGTGTTGCAAAAGAAATTCAAAAATTGTATTGATGAATCAAGGAAGTCACATGATTATTTTGGTAGATGCAAGTATGTACTGAATAATTCTTAATTGATTTAAGCAAACATTGATCTTGAGGCAGCTTGCAGAGAAGACTTGATTTGGCTGTCGATCATTGAGGCAATGCAAGGCTTGCAAGTAGACTTCCGAACCTAGGCCATGAGAAGATAAAGAACTTGAGGCAGCTTGCAGAGAAGACTTGCTCAAACTTCCGATCATTGAGGTAGTGCAAGGCTTGAAAGTGGAGCGTCGAATCCAGATTACACTTGAGGTAGTTTTGCAGGGTGGACTTGAACAGACCACTGACCTTGAGGCAGTTGCAAGTACTTGTGAATAGACCGCCGAACAATTCAAAGAGACAACATTGATTTTGACATAACTTATACCAAATTGAAGAGGCTCACTTTTCAAATAACCCCGAGAGTTTGATTCAGGAGCATCCAAAAGATTCAAATCAGTTGGGACAATGAACATTTAGTTGTAGAGTACTGGAGAGAGCAACCTTAGAATATTGAATTTTACCACATTTGAATATTAGAGGCTGTGGAGCTGGACTTGGAATCTAGACATAGTCATCTACAACATATCCAAAATTCAAATCATTTGGGTTCAGATCCAAAGAGATATCGCTAGTAGAAGAATACCTATTTTTACCTATTTCACAGAGCAGAGCCGATACTGTTCAGTGAAGTCTAATCGGCTTGTGGAGAAAATATGTGACTTTTGGAGCTTAAAGGAACATTATTCAATGAAGTATAGGACTTGGCCGAACTTCATGGGGATTTTCATGAATTTATAAGCTTCAACGGAGCAATTCCTTATGTTTAGGTTCAACTTATCTGGGTCTACATGTTATCTGACTAGCTATTGCAATTAGGCTGACTTGGTAATGATTTGAAGGCTTACAAAGGATATAAATGGTGGATAATGATTTGATACATGGTAGAGGAGGAGGAAATAAATAATTGTGTGAGGATAGGAGGCAAGATCATAATTTTTTTTGATCCGAATAAGTAGCAGACCATAATAGAAGACAAAGTAGAAAGAAAGAGAAGTTGCAAAACAGAGAATGGAGATGTAGCATAAATAAATCATGAAATAATTCTATTGTACAAATATTTTATAATCCTTGGGATATGGCCTAGAATCTATAAATCCCTTGAGGCAAGTATAATTATATTTAAAGTTATAATATATGAGGAATGATTTTTGAAGGCTGGGTTATTCCCTGTTAGGGTTTTCCCAGGATACATCTTGTGTTATGTGTTCTTAAACATATTTTATCTTTGTGTTGGTTAACTGTTAACTTCCGTTGCATAGGTATATGATCATGGTGTTGTTTGTATAAGGCTTCAAGGCTAGATAGTCCCTCACTAGACCCTCCTACCTTAACTGCATCAACTTCCCTCTCTACTTCTCTCTATCTCCCCTCTCCCTCTCTCTACCTACCTCTCCCTCCACTCCCTACCACTCTCACTCTCTCTAGTGCTCTCTATCTCACCTCTCTCTCACACATCCCTCTATCTCTCTCCTTACCTCTCCCTCCCTTTCTCCTTCCCTCTCTACCTCTCTCTATCTCCCCAGTCCCTCTTTGTACCTACCTCTCCATCCATCACTCTCTCCCTCTCTCTCTACACCTCTCTATCTCACCTCTATCCCTCCCTACCTCATTCCCTCTCTACTTCTCTCTATCTTTCCTCTCCCTCTCTTTGCCTCTCCTTCCCTCTATAATTATCTTTATCTCCTCTCTCCCTCTCTCTACCTACCTCTCTCTCCACTCCCTACCACTCTCTCTCTACACATCTCTATCTCACCTTTTTCTCCCTCCCTACTCTCTCCATATATCTATCACTCTCTACTCTCTATCTATCCTCTCTCTCCTTCTACCTATCTCTCTCAATCACTCTCTCTCACTCTCTCCCCCTCTCTATCTCACCATTCTCTCCCTCTCTCTCCCTTTCTCTCTCTCCCCATCTCCCTCTCTCTCTACTTCTATCTATCTCACATATCCCTCTTTACCTCTCCCTCCCTCCACTCTCTCTCCCACCCTCCTGCACCCTCCCTCTCTCTCTACTCTCTAGATCTCACATATCCCTCCCTCCCTCCTCCCTCTCTCTCACTTTCTCGTTCTATCCTTATCTCTCTACTTCTCTTTATCTTAGTTATCCCTCTCTACCTCTTTCTCCCTCCCTCCTCCCTCTCTTTCTCTCTTTCCCTTTCTACTTATCTCTATCTCACCACTCTCTATCTCCATCTCACTCACTCTCCCTCCCTCTCTCCCTCCTTTCCTCTCAACTTCTCTACATATCACTTCTCTATGTGTGTGTGTTTCTTTGTATATGGGTGATCCCACAAAGCTGGTTTACAATTTCTGAGAGGAACTGATTTTTGCTGAAATCACATATTTTTAGAAAATATAATGATTTAAGCTTTTAAAAGTTCCATTTTAAGGATTCCAATCGAAGAGGCTTTGATCAAACCACCTTAGATCAAACCCCCTTGGATAGAACCTCTCTAGTTTTAAACCATACCTATAAATGAGTCTCCTTTACACCTATCAAAATGCTGATAAAAAATCACTTTTGATTTACCTTTTGGGGGATCAAATGAATTCATTTAAAATTTATTTCAAATGATTAAGGTATTCCTTGAAATCAGCTATCCCACGAATATAATTTTAATATGTTTTGGTTTTATTATGTATGTGTTTTTTAAGTTTTATTAAACATAGGTTTTTCATCAAAAATCAAGCTCTCTATTTTGCACATGTGGAAAAATAGAAAATTATCAAAATAAATTTTAAAAAAATATATTTGTGCTGAGTATTGATGTCCTTGATCCATTAAAAAAAAAAAAATTGAATTTTGATACATACAAAAAATGTTATGTTGTATATAGTCCGCCTATGTCTGAATTGCAATTGGTTTGACTTTGAATCTCTATTAAGGAAAAAATATTGAATAAAAAACTATGAGACCAAATGAAAGTGCTAGATATCATAGTTAAAAATCTAAATTTGAAAAAATTATAATTTTATCCTTCATACAAAAAAAATTATGTTGTATATGGGGAGCGTCACTTTTTAAAAATGTTATTTTTTGAAAAAAAACCAGTTTTCGTGGGAGATGGAAAAAGAAGTGCAATCTTATTCCAAAAATTTTGAAAAAAATATTTTTAGAATCTACAGACAAAGTGTGATGAGACTCTAGTGTGCATCATCTTCAAATTCCTCATGGTTTAGCTGCTATAGGTGCCTGAATGTGAAGATTTAGTTAAAAATAATAATTTCAGTGTCCAGTTTGGCCAAAAATTGTAAACCACTATTGTGGTATCACCCATATCACCTCACTCTCCCTCCCTCGATACCTCTCCATCCCTCTCCTTCAATCTCTACTTCTCTCTCTCCTCTCTCCCTCTCTCCCTACCTATCCCTCCATCACTCCCTACCACTCTCTGCCTCTCTCTGTATTTCTCTCTCTTACACACACACCTCTATCTCCCTCCCTACATCTCCCTCCCTCCCTCCTTCCCTCTCTACTTCTCTCTATCTCTTCTCCCTCCCTCTACCTACCTCTCTCTCTCTCTCCCTCCCTCCTTCCCTCAAAATATAAAAAAAATTACATGGTTAGATAGCTAAGAGAGATATTAAAATTATCATGGTGTTTTTTTTACTTAAGATTGAAACACGTACAAACCTGTTGGGGAGCACACTCGAGATTATGTCAATTTTTTTCACAATTTACAAAAATACATCTTTGATGATGGAAATTCACTCCAAGCCTTTGGTTTGGAAGCCTAAGAAAAATTCAAGCCAAAGGCTTAGAAATTTCTAAAGAAAGATAAAACACAAGCATGTTATAATGCACTCACATTATTTGAATGCTTTCACATATCATGAGCATGTTATAACATGCTCTCATTATGTGAATTATTTCACAAAATATGAGCATGTTATAATTCACACATTATGTTTTTCATTGAAAAAATTCTCTTTCTCTTTCTCTTTCTACATGAAATAAACATTTAAGCTATATTATTTACATATGGACATTCACAAAGTATGAAATTTACATATAGAAATTTACTTCCTTATAGTTTAAGTTATATTTCATGTATATAGTTTTGGGATGTTTGAAAGTGGTTTTGGATCTCTAGGAGTTATAATGTAAATTCTAGTTTTCAGAAGATCTTATAATTTTTTAGACAGTCAAATTTTAGTAAGCACTATGCCAAATTTTAGTAATCAAGAGGTCAAATTTTAGTAATCGAAAAGTTTTATCATATTTCCCTCTCTCTCTCTCTCTCACTCATTTTTTATCCCTTACACTCTATACCTCTCTCACTATCTCCATCCTTTTATTTGACTCTATCTCTCCCTTGAGCTTAAGAAATACGTCTCTACCTATCCATCTCTCTCTCCCTCTCCCTCATTCCCTCCCTCCCTCTCTCTCTTGCTCCCTCTCTCTCCCTTTCTTTGTTTCTCTCTATCTCACATCTCTCTCCCTCCATCTCTCCTTCCCTCTCTACTTCTCTCTATCTCCCCTCTCCCTCTCTCTACCTACCTCTCCATCCATCACTCCCTACCACTTTCTCTCTTTATTGCTCTCTATCTCACCTCTCTCTCACATCCCTATATCCTTCCCTCTAACCTCTCTATATCTTCATAATCCCTCTTTGTACCTACCTCTCCATCCATCACCCTCTCCTCCTCTCTCTCTACACCTCTCTAGATCTCACTGCTCTCCCTCCCTACCTCGTTCCCTCTCTACTTCTCTCTATCTCTCCTCTCCCTCTCTCTACATCTCCATACCTCTCTAATTATATTTATCTCCCCTCCATCTCTCTACCTACCTTTCCCTCCATCACTCTCTACCTCTCTCTCTCTACACCTCTATATCTCACCTTTTTCTCCCTCCCTACTCTCTCTCTCCTCTCTCTCCTACCTCTCTCTCTCTCACTCTCTCTCACTCTCACTCCTCTCTTTCCCTCCCTTCCTACCTCCCTCCCCCCCTCTCTCTCTACTTCTCTCTATCTCACCTATCCCTCTTTACCTCTCCCTCCCTCCACTCTCTCTCTCCCACCCTCCCTCTCTCTCTTTATCTTTTTATATCTCTCTCTACTCTTTATCTCATCTATCCCTCTCTACCTCTCCCTCCCTCCCTCCTCCCTGTCTCTCTTTATCATTCTTGTTGGGAAAATGTGTCTCAACCTTGCAATTGCATAAGGTTTTGTTGATAGGCGCGAGGGGGGGGGGATAGCACCTTGCAAGTTGTCAAGGGGGATCATCCCCGACGGGGGGTCCAAGGGCCATGCGGGGGCTTGAGGGTAGTGCCCCTAAAAGCCAAATTTTATGTATATCAAGTATTGTTGTAAATCTAGACCATTCATCATTAGGTCTAAGATCTGATGGTCGATATTTTGTTGGCTTGAATTTCCATAGAAGACAACCCTATTTTATGAGGTTGTTGTATTATGGTTGTGTATTGTGATGTATTTTGAGAGTCTAATAGCTTGTGTTGCCTCTAGATATTTAGATGGTGATGCTCCTATGAGAAGCTTTCTCTACAAGTATATTGTGATCTTTGTGATTTCTGAATAATATGTTGGGTGACTTTTGGAGTGTGGGGTTTTTCTTTCAAAATGGTTTACCCCACGTAAATCATTGTGTTACGGTATGCATTATATTTATGTTTATTTCTATTTAAGTTTCTGTAAATTTTTAAAATATCTGTAAAGTTTTCAATTATCCTCCTCTCAATATTAGTGTAGGAAGTTGGTCTGCTACCTTAGCTTCCTTACAAGTGGTATCAAAGCCCAATCATCTTTGGTTTCAGTTGTGAGTTTTTGAGTTTTTTGAACTAATTAATATTTGAGTGGGATATTGTGTAGAAGATACTTTGTGATCTTGTTGTAGTAATTTTCAAATGGCAAGTTCACCAGGGAGAATAGAGGTTGATAATTTTTTTAGAAATAATTTTGAAATGTGGAAGTTGAAGATGGAGCATTTGTTGATAGGTAGAGATCTGTGGAATGTTGTTGATGAGAATGTTTCAAGGCCTATAGATCCTACTTTTGCTACTCAATATGATGTTATGGGTCGTAAAGCCAAGGGTCTAATTATATTATACATAGAACTCTATTTTAATAAATTTCCATGAAGATACCTCTACATAGAAACTATGGAAAAAACTTGGTGAGATGTATCAAGACAAATCTTTAGTGAACAAGATTTCCTTGAGGAAGAAATTACATTCCTTGAGAATGGAAGAGGGTGTATGAATTACAGACCACCTGAAAGCATTCAATATATTGGTGGCTCAATTGGCATCAATTGGTGTCAAAATGGATGAGGAGGAGAAATATCAGATCTTGCTTTGTTCTTTGCCTAATTTGTGGGATTCTCTTGTTATGGATATTGGGAGTACTTCTATTATCTTAAAGACTGAAGACATGGTGTGTTCTTTTCTTTCTAAAGAGATGAGGAGGAAGGTATCCATTAGTGCCAAGGAGGTCCTAAATTTTTGAGGAATTCCTAAGGAAGAAAGGAAAGAAGAATAAGAAGCGTGATAAATCCAATTCCAATGGGAGATCCAAATCTCCTAGAGAGTCCAAACTTATTTTCTAGAACTATGGTAAACCTGGACATATTCATAGGGACAACAAAGAAGAAAAGAAGAAGAAAAACAAGAGATTTTATTCTAATTATGAGTCCATGAAGGAAGATGGTGATGCATTCATTGTATCTTTGGAAAATTGTGCAGGTAGTGATGCATGGTTAATTGACTCAAGTGTTATTTTCATATGATCTCTAATAGAGATTGGTTTTCTGAATATGAAGAATTTGATGAAGGTAAGGTGTACTTGGGTGATGATTCATGTTTAAATATTGTTGGCCATGGTAAAGTTAGAATCAATTTTCCTAATGGTAGAATAAAAAGATTAATGGTGTGTTACATATCCTTGGATTAGCATAAATTTTTTTATTTGTGAGAAAACTAATAGATGTAGGTGTGCAAGTAGTATTTTTTGATGCAGGATGCAAGATGGTTAGAGGTGCTATGGTGATTACTAGAGGTGTTATATATGACACATTGTATAAGCTTGATGCATACACTGTTGAGTTTCATAGTACTTATGTGAAAATCAAGTCTATGGAAGAGGTGAGGGTTTCATCTTCAACAAATGGTCATGGCTTCTAGGCACCCAAGGGTGCTCTTTCTTCTGAATCAAAGTTACCTATAGAGAAAAATATGTTATGGCACCAAATGATTGGCCACATCTGAGAAAAGGGTCTAAGGACCTTGAAAAATAAAAGCCTTGTTGAAGGATTATTTGATTGTAATCTTGAATTTTATTTTTATGAGAATTACATTTATGGAAAAAAAAACCGTGTTCAATTTTACTCGAGTTCTCATAAATCTTGAGGTGTATTGGATCTTATTCATTCTAATGTGTTTGGTCTTGTAGATGTTCCTTCAATTGGTGAATCCACACATTATGTTTCATTTATTGATGATTATAGTATAAGGACATGGGTATACTTTCTAAAGAGTAAATCTCAAGTTTTTAGTTGATTTAAAGAATTTAAAGAAATGGTTGAGTTGTAGACTGAAAATAAAATAAAATGTTTGAGGATTGATAATGGTGGTGAATTTTTCTCTAATGATTTTGATACATTTTGTAAATTTTATGGTATTCATGCAAAAAAGACAACTCTATATTCTCCACAATAGAATGGAGTTGTAGAAATAATGAACAAGATACTGATGGAGAAGGCTATGAATATGTTGAGTGGTGCTAGTCTAGAAAAAAGGTTTTTGGTTGAAGTTGTTGCCACTTCTTGTTACCTAATTAATAGGTCTCCTACATCAGCTCTTGTTGATAAGATTCCTATAGAGGTTTGGTTTGGTCACAAGCCTTCATTAATACATCTTAGAGTTTTTGGTTGTGAGGAAAATGCACATGTGCCAAAGGAGAAGCAAACAAAGTTGGTGAACAAGGCTATGAAATGTATTTGAACTGAATATAATTATGGTGTGAAAGGATACAATATTTTGAATCTTGTTGCACAAAAGGTAATATATAGTAGAAGTGTTATTTTTAGAGAAACTAAGCCTTCTTCTATTATATTTCAACTAGAACAAAGTAAACATGAAGATGTGAGGGTGTGTGCACCAATCTGTGACACAAAAGTGGTGCCAAATTGTAAAAAAAAATCGTAACAAGCCATATTGCACTCACCAAATTTGAAGAGTGCCAAATTTGGTGCTCGTCAAATGGCTTGAATTTTTCAATGAATGTCATTCATAAATTTTGGAATGCATTTTTCTAAGCTTGTTCATTTTCTCTTTCTTTGCCAGGGAAACTATATACATGAAATAAACATTGAAGTATAAGTTGACATTTACATATGGAAATTTAATTTCTTATACTTTAATTTATATTTCATGTATATAGTTTCAGGATTTTTGAGAGTGGTTTCAGATCTCTAGGAGTTATAATGCAAATTCTAGTTTTTGGAAGATTTTAAAAATTTAAGACTTAGTCAAATTTCAGTAATCAACATGTCAAATTTTAGTAATCAGGAGGTCAAATTTTAGTAGTCAACAAGTTGTATCATCTTTGTCTCTCACTCTCTCCTTCTCTCTACTCTCTATCTCCCTTCCTCCATCTCTCTCACACACACCCCTCTATCTCCTCACTACATCTACCTCCCTCCTTCCCCTCTCTACTTATTTCTATCTCTTATCTCTCTCTACATCTCCTTCCCTCTCTACTTATCTTTATCTCCCCTCTCTCTCTTTACCTACCTCTCCCTCCATCACTTTGTATCTCACCTATGTCTCCCTCCCTACCTCTTTCACTCTCTACTCTATATCTCTCCGCTCCCTCCCTCTATCTACATCTCTCTCTCACTCTCTATCCCTCTCTATCCCTCTCTTCCCCCTATTTTTCTCTAACTCTCTCATCTCTATATAATAATTATCTCTCCCTCCCTCTCACTCTCTCCTCTCTATCTCACCACTCTCTCTATCTTGCACTCCCTCACACAAACCTCTATATCACTCCCTAACTCTCCCTCCCTCCCCCTCTTTCTCTCTTAATTGCTCCTTTTCTCTATCTCACCATTCTATCTCTCTCACTCACACACACCTTTATCTCCCTCCCTCCCTCCCCTCCCTACTCTCTATCTCTCCTCTCTCTTTCCATCTTTATACCTACCTCTCCCTCCATCACTCTCTCTCTCCATCCCTCTCTTTCTCACCTATGTCTCCTTCCCTACCTCTTTCCCTCTCTACTCTCTATCTCTCCTCTCCATTCCTCTACCTACCTCCCTCTCTTTGTCTCTCCATCCCTCTCTTTCTCTATCACTCTCTCCTTCTCTCTATCTCATAATTATCTCTATCCCTACCTCTCACTCCCTTCTCTCTAAATCTCCATTCTCTCTCTCTCTCTCCCACTTTCCCTCCTTCCCTGTCACTCCCTCCTCTCTAAATCACCATTATCTCTCTATCCCACTTTCCCTCCTTCCATATCTCTATCTAACCTATCCCTTTCTACCTCTCCATCCCTCCAACCTCCCTCTCTCTCTTTATCTCTCTTTCTTATTCTCTCCTTACCTCTCTACTCTCTATCTCACCACTCTCTCTCCATCTCACTCTCCGTCTTTCCCTCTCTCCCTAATATCCCTCCCTCTCTCCTTCCCTCTCTACCTACCTCTCCCTCCACTACCTACCACTCTCTCTACCTCTCTCTCTCCATCCCCCCTTTCTCTCTTACTCTCTATCTCCCCCCCTTCCCTCTCTACTCTCTTTCTCTCTCTTCCCCTTCCTCTCTCCTCTCATTTTCTCTCCTCTCACTTTCTCTCCCTCTCACACACACTCACCTCTATCTCCTCCTTTCCTCTCCCTCCATCCATCCACTCTCTACTTTTCTCTATCTATAATCTCTCTCTACAACTCCTTCCCTCTCTATTTATCTTTATCTCCCCTCTCCCTCTCTTTATCCACCTCTCCCTCCATCACTCTATATCTCAATTTTATCTCCTCCATACCTCTTTACCTCTCTACACTCTATATCTCATCTCCCTCCCTCTACCTCTGTCTCTACTCCCTCCCTCTGTCTCTCTCACACACACACATACTCACCTCTATCTCATCCCTACTTTTCCCTTCCTCCCCTCTATACTTCTCTCTATCTATCATCTATCTATGTATCCTTCCCTCTCTACCTATATTTATCTCCAATATCACTCTCTTTACCTACATCTCCCTTCATCACTTTGTATCTCACCCATGTCTCCCTCCCTAACTCTTTTCATCTGTACTCTCTATCTCCCCTCTCCCTCCCTCTACATGTCTCTCTCTCTTCCTCCCTCCCACCCACCTTCCCTCTCTACTTATCTCTATCTAATCTATCCATATATATCTCTTCTTCTCTCCCTCCATCCCTTCTTACCTCTCTCAATTTCTCCACCTTCCTCCTTCCCTCTCTACTTATCTCAATATCACATCTTTCTATCGTCTCTCTCCCTCTCCCTCCCTCCTTCCCTCCCTGCCTCTCTCTCTCCCCCCTTCCTTCAATACTCTCTCTATCTCACCTCTCTCTTCCTCTCTTTCCCCCTCTCCCTACCCCTATTTATCTATCACTCTCTCCTCCCCTCTCTCTCCCTCCCTTCCTCCCCCTCTTTGTCTTTCACTCTCCTTCCCTCTATCTCTCTCTACTTGTCTCTATCTTTGCATTTTCTCTCTATCTCTCTATACTTCTCTCTCCTCCTTCATCCCTTCTTCTATGTCTAATTTTCTCTATCTCTATCTATGTCTTTGTATCTCTCTTCCTTCCTCCCACCCACCTTCCCTCTTTAATTTTCTCTATCTAACCTATCCCTCTATACCTCTTTCTCTCTCCCTCCTCTCTCCTCCCCTCTTTACTTCTTGAGCTATCACATCTCTCTATCATCTCTCTCTCTCTCATTTCTCCCTTCCTCCATATCTCTCCTTCCCTATCTACTCTCTTTATCTCACCTCTCTCTCCCTGCCTCTCCATCTCTCCCTTATCTCTCTCCCTCCCCCTCTTTCTCTCTCACTCTCTCCCTCTCCCTCCTCTCTTTCTCTCTCATTTTCTCTCTAATTCTATTTATCTCACCATTGTATCTCTCCCTCCCCACTCTCTCTCCTCCCTCCATCCTCTCTCTCCCTCTTTACCTCTACTTATTTGTATCACATATCTCTATCGCCTCTATCTCTCTCACTTCTCCTTCCTTTCTTTCTCCTTCCCTCCCTACTCTCTCTATATCAACTCTCTACATATATATCCATACCTCTCCCTCCCTCTCTCCTCTCTCTCTTTCCCTCCCCTATCTCTCTCACTCTCTCCTTCCCTCTCTACTTATGTTTATCTCTCCATTCTCTCTCTAGCTCTCCCTCTCTCCCCTCCACTTCTCTTTATCATCTATCTATCACCTCTCTCTCTCTCACACTTCTCCCTCCTTCTCCCCTCTTTCTATTTCAATCTATCTTCATCTCTCTCCTCTTTCTCTCTCATTCTCTCCTTATCTACCTCTCCCTCCCTCCTTCCCTCTTTATGTAAATCTCCCCACCTTGCTCCACTTTTTGTATCACATCTTATGAACATAGAATAGAGAGACAAATAAAGAGACAAAGAGAGAGAGGAGGAAGGGTGAGAAAGAAATGATAGGGTGGGACAAAGAGAAAGGTGAGGGAGGGAGAGGTAAAGAGGTATATGTGAGATACAAAGGTAGGTAGAGAGAGGGATAGAGGAGATATAATTTGAGAGGTAGGTAGAGAGATGGAGAGGGGAGATAGAGAGAAGTAGAGAGGGAAGAAGAGATGGAGGGAGTGGTAGGGATGGAGAGAGAGGTGATATATAGGTGAGATAGAGAGAGATAGAAATAAAGAGAGGGGGGAAGAGAGAGGAGGGTAGGAGAGGTAAAAAGGGATAGTTGAGAAGGTTGTAGAGAGGGAGAGATAGCTACAGGTTTGAGATAGAGAGTAGAGAGAGGGAGAGGAGAGAGATGGGGTAGGTAGAGAGGTGAGATAGAGAGGAGGGGAGGAGGGATAGGTAGGGAGAGAGATGTGAGACAGAGAGAAAGAGAGTAGAGAGGGAAGGGGGAGAGAGTGAGTGCGAGAGAAATAAGGAAAGAGGTGAGATAGAGAGAGGAGGGAGGGATGGAGGGATAAGTAGGGACATAGAGGTGATATAGAGAGAAAGAGAGTAGAGAGGGAAGGGAGAGAGAGAGAGGTGATATAGAGAGAGGATGGAGGGAGGGGTAGGTATGGAGAGAGGTGAGATAGAGAGAAAGAGAGTAGAGATATAAGGGGAGAGAGAGAAGTGATAGAGAGAAGTAGAGAGGTAAGGTGGAAGGTAGATATATTGAGAGAGGGAAGGAGGGAGGGAGGGATAGAGAAAGAGGTATACAAGGATAGGTTAGATGGAGAGAAGTAGAGAGTGAAGGTTGGTGGAAGAGAGAGAGAGAGAGAGAGAGAGAGAGAGAGAGGTAAAGAGGGATAGTTGAGATAAATAGGAGAGAGAGAAGTAGGTAGAGAGAGGATGGTGAGATATAGAAAGAATGAAGGAGATGGAGGGAGAGGTAGGGATAAATGGATAGATAGTGATGGAGAGAGAAAGGTGAGAGAAAGAGTGATAGAGAGAGGTAGGTAGAGAGAGGGAGGGGAGAGAGAGTAGATAGGGAAGGAGAGGTAGGGGAGGGAAGGAGAGGGAGGTGAGATATAGAGAGAAGAGGGAGGGAGGGATATATGTAGGGAGACAGAGTTAAGATAGAGAGAAAGAGAGTAGAGAGGGAAGGGGAGAGAGAGTGAGAGAGAGAGGTAAAGAGGAAGGTAGAGAGATTCAGAGAAGGAAGGAGGGAGGGAGGGAGGGAGAGAAAAAGAGGTATATAGTGGTAGGTGAGATAAAGAGTAGAGAGAGTAGGTTGGTGGAGGAGAGAGAGGAGGGATGGAGAGGTAAAGAGGGATAGTTGAGATAGATATAAGGAGATAGAGAGGGTGAGGAGAGATAGAACGAGAGGGGAGGAAGAGAGGAGATATACAAAGAGAGGGGAGGGAGGGAGAGATAGAGAGAGACATAGATAGATAGAGATAGGGACAAAAAGGTAGGGAGAGAGAGAGAGAGTTGAGATAGAGAGAGTAGAGAGGGAAGGAGAGAAAGATAGAGAGAGGGAAAGGTAGGGAGAAATAGAGTTGAGATAGAGAGAGTAGAGAGGGAAGGAGAAAGAGAGAGATGGAGGTGATAGAGATATGTGATAGAGAAAAGTAGAGAGGGAAGAAGGTAGAGATATTGAGAGAGGGAAGGATGGAGGGAGGGAGAAATAAAGATGTATAGAGGGATAGTTAGGTAGAGAGAAGTAGAGGGGAAAGGGGAGAGATAAATGAGAGAGAAACATAGAGAGGTAGGTAGAGAGATGATTCTCTCACTCACACACACATCTATCTCCCTCAACTCTCCCTCCATACCTCCTTCCCTCTCTAAGTTTCTCTTGATCTCCCTCCCCCATATTTCTCTCTTACTCTCTCCTTCCCTCTCTACTCTCTATCTCTCTCTCCACTTCCCTCTCTACTCTCATTCTCTCTCCTCTCTTTTTATCTCTCACTCTCTCTCACACACACTCACCTCTATATACTCCCTACCTCTCTATCCCTCCCCTCTCTACTTATCTCTATCTTTCCTCTCTCTATGTCTCCTTACCTCTCTACCTATATTTATCTCCTCTATCCCTCTCTTTACCTATATCTCCCTCCATCATTATGTATCTCACCTATGTCTCCATCCCTACCTCTTTATCTCTCTACTCTCTATCTATCCTCTCCCTCACTCTACCTATCTCTCCTTTTCTCTCTCTCTTCCTCCCTCCCTCCCACCTTCCCTCACTACCTATATCTAATATATCCCTCTATACCTCTTTGTCTCTCCCTCCATCCCTTATTACCTCTCTCAATATCTCCACCTTCCTTCTTCCCTCTCTACTTATCTCTTTGTCACATCTCTCTATCACCTCTCTATCCCTCTCTCTTCCTCTCCCTCCCTCCCTCCCTCTCCCCTTCCCTCTCTCCTATCTCTATCTCACCTCTCTCTCCCTCTCTCTCCCCCCTCTCCCCCTATTTATCTCACTCTCTCCTCTCCTATCTCTCTCCCTCCCTCCCCATATTTCTCTTTCTCTCTCTCTACTTCTCTCTATCTCTCCATTCTATCTCCATCTCTCTCCCCCTCCATCCCTTCTTCCATTTCTATTTTTCTTTATCTCCCCCTCTCTCTCTATCTCTATCTCTGTCTCTATCTCTCTCTTCCTTCCTCCCAGCCACATTCCCTCTCCACTTCTCTATATCTAACCTATCCCTCTATACCTCTTTCTGCCTCCCTCCCTCCCTCCTCCTCGCTCTACTTCTCTCTATCACATATCTCTATCACCTCTCTCTCAATTCTCCCTTCCTTTCTCTCTCCTTCCCTCTCTACTCTATCTCAACTCTCTACATATATATCCCTACCTCTCCCTACCTCCCTCCACTCTCTTTCTCCACCATTATTTATCTCTCACTCTCTCCCTCACTCTCCCCTATTTATCTCTCACTCTATCCTTCCCTCTCTACTTCTCTTTATCTTTCCATTCTCTCTCTATCTCTCCCTCTGTCTCCTCCAATTATATTTATCACATCTCTCTATCACCTCTATCTCTCTCACTTCTCCCTCCATACCTCTATGTCTCTAATTTCTCTATTTCACCTCTCTCAAGGGTGGGAGAGGTAAAGAGGGATAGTTGAGATAGATTGTAGGGAGGGAGAGATAGATAGAGAGAGGGTTGAGATAGAGAGTAGAGAGAGGGAGAGGAGAGAGAGAGGGGGTATGTAGAGATCAAGAGGAGAGATATGTGAGATAGAGAGGAGGGAGGGAGGGATAGGTAGGGAGAGATAGGTGATAGAGAGAGGTGATAAAGAGAAGTAGAGGAAAGAAGGTAGAGAGAGTAAGAGAGAGAAGGAGGGAGGGAGGGAGAAAGAGGTATATAGGGGTAGGTTAGATAGAGATAGGAGGAAGGGATAGGTAAAGAGGGATAGTTGAGATAAATAGGAGAGAGATAGGTAGGTAGAGAGAGGGTGAGAAGAGATAGAAACAAAGAGAGGACAAATAGAAAGAGGGGAGAGGGAGGGAGAGATAGAGATATATAGATAGAGAGAGCAAGGGAAAGGTAGGGAGAGTTGAGATAGAGACTAGGGAGGGAATGAGAGAGAGATGGAGAGAGACGAAAAGTTAGGGAGAAGAGAGTTGAGATAGAGAGAGTAGAGAGGGGAGGAGAGAGAGATAGAGAGAGGTGATAAGGAGATGTGATAGAGAGATAAGTAGAGAGGGAAGAAGGGAGGGAGGGAGAAATAAAGAATAATGTATAGAGGGATAGGTAGGTAGAGAGAGCATTGAGATAGAGAGAGAGTAGAGAGAGGGAGATGAGAGACAAGGGGTAGGTAGAGAGGGACAGAAGAGCAAGGGATACGAGAGATAGAAAGAGAGGGGAGGCAAAGGGAGTAATAGAGATGTAGGGAGAGAGAGTTGAGATAGAGAGAGTTTAGAGAAGGAAGGAGAGAGAGGGAGGGAGAAGTGAGAGAGTAGAGAGAGGAGGAAGGTGGAGAGATTGAGGGAGAAGGGATGGAGGGAGAAAGAACGAGATATAGAGGGATAAGTAGGTAGAGAGAGGGAGGGGGAGATAGAGATAATTAGAGAGGGAAGGAGAGGTAGAGAGAGTTGAGATGGAGAGTAGAGAAGGAGAGGAGAGAGAAGGGGTAGGTAGAGAGGGAGAGAGGAGAGATAGGGAGATGAGAGATAGAAAGATGAGGGAGGGATAGCTATGTAGGTAGAGAGAGTTGAGATAGATACATAGTAGATAGGGAAGGAGGGTAAGGGAGGGAGATGTTAGAGAGAGGAAGAAGGTGGAGAGAATGAGAGAGGGAAGGAGGGTGGTGCAGGGGCACCATGTTAGTCATATTGAGTAATAGAGGTCTTATGTCAAGTTTTGGTGTTTAGAGTCTTTTTGTCACTTAATATGGTCTTAATAGACCATTTTTAATGTTTTAGAGTGATGTGGAGTCGTTGGGGATCAAATTGCAAAAAATGAAAAATCTTGTAAAATGTTGTCATGAAAAGATGTAAAAGTGCAAGTTATGGAAGTCCAATAGTCAAGGAAGGAAAGAAGTTGGTTTGAGTCAGTTTATTGGTTGATTCTTGGTGTCTTGTGATTAAATATATTGTCTTGGGTCTAAGGGAAAGGTTGTTGAATATTTGTGAAAGAACTGATCAATAAAATCTCTATTTTTCTATTAAAATTATATATTTTCTCATTGTGCAGTGTTGTTGCAGAGCCTTGTACGGACCTGTACTATGAGAAATTGGTTGAAAGTGTTTTGAATTGGATGCATACATGAATTAAGAGCATTTTTATATTTGTGGAATTTGATTTCATAAAGTAATAAAGTTTTTATAGCCTATTTTTTAGTAAGTGATCTGTAACGACCTATTAAGGGTTTGTAGAGACTTAAAAAATGAACTAAGGCCCATTCCACCAATTTTTTTCACCATGGATGGGTGATCAGAGTCAAATAGGATAGGGTTTTATGTTATAAGGGTTTTTAAGAGTAGGGGAGGCCAATTGAGGGTTTTGGCATGATGCTCGAGTTGACAAAATTGAGGATTTTGAGTGAAAAGTGGTGGTTTAAGGGTGGAAAATGTTGTAAAACTTGGGTGCAGCAACTATTGAATATTGATTGAGGTCTTAGTTGGCTAGGAAAATCCTGGAGCACTGATTTTTAATAAACCTTGTTAAACTTGTGCAAAATGAGGGTTTGGTCTTAAGGTGTCTTGGGGAGTGTTTCTCTTGATGTAAATGGTGGATTATGATGTTTTGTGACCTGGTGGAAGACTTTCCAAAGGAATTTTTGAGGGGAAGCAGTTTTAAAGAGGAGTTCCTTCGTAAAAGTGGGCTAATTGGAGCCATGTTCAATGTAAACATTCAATTAAAGAGGTGTTGGTCCAAAGTGACCTATGGTGCTTTTGAGTTGTGTTTTGGTAAGGACAAAAAGGGTGTCTAAAAATGTATTTGGTTAGTGGTTTTGAAATTGGGTTTGTGAGATAGGTCCAAGAAACCAAGTTGGAAAACCTACAAGGCAAGTAGAGTGATTGTGAGAGAAACCAATGAAATAGGCTTTTGATGGTTGTAAAATTGTTTCAAAGGACTTAAATTGTGATTAGGAATTGAATACCTCTCTGCTCTACATCAATTGGTATCAGATCTTAGGAAGTAGATCATTGGAAGGTGAAGATTTGAAGTTTGGAAGAGTGGAATTTGAAGAGACAAGATGCCCCCTAAGAACAATGGAGCTACTAGAGAATTGCAAGAGTTAAGAGAGAAACATGCTAAGTTGTTGGAGTCTCATAATGCTGTTTTAGCTAGGCTTGCTACCCTGGAGTTAAATCAAAGAAGAGGTGTGGATTTGGGAGATGCAAGTGATGAAGATGAAGAAGAGTATGAAGATGTGGAAGAAGAATTGGATCTTGAAGAGAAAAATATGGCAAGGCTACTAAGGGAAGTCAAAGGAGAATAAGGTGAAAGTTGATTTAACTATGTATGGAGGGAGTTTAAATGATGAAGAGATTCTAGATTGGGTTGTAGCTATGGACAATCACTTTGAATGTGATGATGTTCTTTAGGAGCAAAGAGTGAGGATAGCAAAGACAAAGCTAAAAGGAAATACATTATTATGGTGGGACTATGAACAAGCTGAGAGGAGAAAGAAAGGTAAATCAAATATAGTTTCTTGGGACATAATGGTTGCTAAACTCAAAGGTAAGTTTCTTCCTTAAGATTATGAAATTCAATTGTATAAGAAACTCCAAGGTTTGAAGCAAAAGGATTTAGATGTTAAGACCTATACTGATGAATTCTATAAGTTGAGCATAAGATCAGGTAGAATGGAAGATGAGGTTGAAAAGGTGGCTAGATACCTTGGTGGGCTTAGATTTAACATTAAAGATGAATTAGTTGTGGCAAATCCAAGGACTATTGAATAATGTTTTCAATTGACTATTAGAGTGGAAGAAAAGATTAAAATAAGACAAGACAAGACCATTAGAGGAAGAGGCAGCAATCAAAGAGGAAGAGGATCATTTCCTACATCAAAACAGTCCCATGAAGAACAAGAAGATGCAAACTAAGGTAAGGAGCAAGTTGTTGATTCTAGAGGTGGCTTTAGAGGCTCTAGAGGCAGATTTGGTGGTGGTAGAAGTTGAAAAAAATTTTTAGGTAGATGCTATCATTGTAATGAGTTTGGTCATCTAGAATTCAAGTGCCTTGAAAAGAAAGGTTCTACTTCAAGTGGTGGTGAAAGGAGGGGCGAAAAGTGAGTATAGTTGGTGCAAGAAGATGGTGATGAGAGCGTAAACTCTCCAATGCTATATGCTACTCCAGAATTTGGAGAAAATTTGATGGTGAGAAGGACATTACTCAAAGCATCAAAGGAGGAGCCTATTCAAGACCGCATGCAAGTGCAAAAATAAGGTATGCAAGGTAGTAATAGATTTAGGTTCTACTGATAATATGGTGTCAAGTGAAATGGTTGAGAAACTAAAATTAGAAATAATTCTTCATGAAACACCATATAAGGTATCTTGGTTGAATGATGATCAATCCATTTTGGTTAGTAAACAAGCCTTGGTTGAGTTTAGTGTTGGTGGTTACAAGGATAGAGTACTTTGTGATGTTTTTCCAATGAGTTGTTGTCATTTACTACTTGGAAGGCCATGGCAATTTGATAGATGTGCAAGATATGATGGAAGAGCTAACACTTACACTATAGAGAAGGATGGAAATACCTTTGTACTCACACCATTACAGGAAGATGACAAAGGAAAGGGTAAGGTAGCAAGAGTGGTCATGATGGGAAAGAAGGAGTTCATAAAACTTGAGGAAGACAAAAGTGAAAGATGTGCATCCACTTCAAGGTTTGATAATTTGAAGAGTGATGCAATGTTGAAGAAAGGAGTTGATAAGTTAGTGACAAAGAAGATCAAGGATGAATTGACTATGAAGGTGAAAGAATTCTTCTAAAAGTATGATGGGATTGTGGTAGGGATAGTGATATGTCCTTTGGGAGAAAAAGAGGTGAAGGGGAAGTCTATTACTATTAGAATAGAGGTTGATAAGACTGATAAGATAGAGGTCCTGAGAGCAGAGGGTTTGAAGATAAAGATAAAGATAGGAGGTGAGGTGAGTCAAGGTGCAAATCAAGGACAAATAGGTGAGTTTGAGTATGAAATAAGAGGGAAAGAGTGGATAGTCAAAGACAGAATTGGACAAGGATTGTTTGAAGGTGCAAAGGCAAGTTCTATATCATTTCCAGATGGTGGAAAGGTAAGAGAACAATCAACTGATCAGTTTGTAAAGATAGAGCACTATCCAAGTGGCAACAAGTTCAAGGGTGCCAAGCACAATGCAAGTTTTCAGTTTGTAACTTAGTGGAGAAGATTATCAGGTGGAAGAGCTTTGAAATACCAAGGAGATGAAGTGTTCAAGTGTGGACAAGTTGTAACTCAATTTCCAAGGGACTTGGAAACTTTTTAGGCCGATTGTATGGTGCAGGGGCACCATGTTAGTCATCTTGAGTAATAGAGGTCTTATGTGATTTTTTTTGTGTTTAGAGTCTTTTTGTCACTCAATAAGGTCTTGATAGACCATTTTTAATGTTTTAGAATGATGTGGAGTCGTTGGGGGTCAAATTGCAAAAATTGCAAAATCTTGTAAAATGTTTTCATGAAAAGATGTAAAAGTGCAAGTTATGGAAGTCCAACGATCAAGGAAGGAAAGAAGTTGGTTTGAGTCATTTTCTTGGTTGATTCTTAGTGTCTTGTGATTAAATATAATATCTTGGGTCGAAGAGAAAGGTTGTTGAATATTTGTGAAATAATTGATCAATAAAATCTTTGCTTTTCCATTAAAATTTTGTATTTTCTCATTGTACAGTGTTGTTGCAGAGCCTTGTACGGACCCGTACTATGAGAAATTGGTTGAAAGTGTTTTGAATTGGATGCATACATGAATTAAGAGCATTTTGATATTTGTGGGGTTTGATTTCATAAAGTAATAAAGTTTTTATAGCCTATTTTCTGTAAGTGGTCTGTAACAACCTATTAAGGGTTTGTAGAGACTTAAAGAAATGAACTAAGGCCCATTCCATCAATTTTTTTCACCGTGGCTGGGTGGAATGGGTCAAATAGGATAGGTTTTGATGTTAGGAGGGTTTGGGAATGATGCCCTAGTTGACAAAATTGAGGATTTTGAGTGAAAAGTGGTGGTTTAAGGGTGAAAAATGTTGTAAACCTTTGGAGAAGCAACTTTTGAAGATTGATTGAGATTTTTTAGACATAAAAAAAGGTGTTTGAGGTCTTGGTTGGCTGGGAAAAGCCTAGAGCACCAATTTTCAAAAAACCTTGTTAAACTTATGCAAAATGAGGGTTTGGTCTTAAGGTGTATTGGGGAGTGTTTCTCTTGATGTAAATGGTGGATTCTGATTTTTTATGACTTGGTGGAAGACTTTCCAAAGGAATATTTGAGGGGCAGCAGTTTTAAAGAGGAGTTCCTTTGTAAAAGTGTTCTAATTGGAGCCTTGTTCAACGTAAAAGTTCAATTTCAGAGGTGTTGGTCCAAAGTGACCTATGTTTCTTTTGAGTTGTGTTTTGGTAAGGACAAAAAGGGTGTCTGAAAATATATTTGGTTAGTGTGTTTGAAATTGGGTTTGTGAGATAGTTCCAAGAAACCAAGTTGGCATACCTACAAGGCAAGTAGAGTGATTGTGAGAGAAACCAATGAAATAGGATTTTGATGGTTGTAAAATTGTTTCAAAGGACTTAAATTGTGATTAGGAATTGAAGGCCTCCCTACACTGCATCAGAGGGAGTTAGGTATAGAGGGATAGGTAGGTAGAGAGAAGTAGAGAGGGAAGGAGAGATAGAGGGAGAGGTAGGGATGGAGAGAGAGAGGTAGGTAGAGAGAGGGTGGGGAGATATAGAGTAGAGAGGGAAGGAGAGATGGATGGAGAGGTAGATATAGAGGGAGAGATAAGGATTTAGAGAGAGAGGTAGGTAAGGAGAGGGAGGGGGAGATAGAGAGAAGTAGAGAGGGGGGAGAGAGGGAAGAAGAGGTAGGGAGGGAGGGAGAGAGAGGTGATAGAGAGAAGTAGAGATGTCAAGAGGAAGGTAGAGAGATTGAGAGAGGGAAAGAGAGAGGGAGAGAGAAAGAGGTATATAGGGTTAAGCTAGATAGAGAGATGTATAGAATGAAGTTTGGTGGAAGGAAGAGAGAGAGGAGGGAGGGATAGGTAAATATGGATAATTGAGATAGATAGGAGAGAGAGAGAGGTAGGTAGAGAGAGGGTAATGAGAGATAGAAAGAGGGAGAGGGAAAGAGGAGAGATAAAAAGAGGGGGAGGGAGGGAGAGATAGAGAAAGTAGAGAGGGAAGGAGAGAGATAGAGAGAGGTGATAGAGAGAACTAGAGGGAAGAAGGTGGAGATTTTTAGAGAGAGCAGGAAAGGAGGGAGAGAGAAATAGGTATAGAGGGATAGCTTGGTAGAGATAAGTAGATATGAAAGGAGAGATAGAGGGAGAGGTAGGGATGGATACAGAGGTGAGACAAAAATAGAGAGAGGTAGGTAAATAGAGGGAGGAGGAGATAAATAGAAGTATAGAAGGAAGGAGAGCGGGAGGAAGAGGTAGGGAGGGAGAGAGAGAGGTGAGTGAGATAAGAGAGAGGAGGGAGGGATAGGTAGGGAGAGAGAGGTGAGATAGAGAGAAAGAGAGTAGAGAGGGAAGGGGAGAGAGAGAAGTGAGATAGGTGATATAGATGTGTGATGGAGAGTGAAGTAGAGAGGTAAGGAGGAAGGTGGAGAGATTGAGAGGGAAGGAGGGGGATAGAGAAATAGGTATAGAGGGATAGGTTAGATAGCGAGAAGTAGAGAGAAAAGGTGGGTGAAAGGAAGAGAGAGAGCAAGAGAGAGGGGGAGAAAGAGAGGTGAGATAAAGAGAAGTAGAAAGGGAAGGAGAGAGAGGGGGAGATAGAGAAAATTAGAGAGGGAGGGAGGGAAGGAGAGAGAGGTGAGATAGAGAGAACTAGAGAGGGAAGGAGAGAGATAATGGCAAGATATAGAGTAGAGAGGGAAAGACAGATGGAAGAAGAGAGAGAGAAAGAGGGGAGAGAGAGGGAGGGAGGGATAGGTAGGGATAGAGAGAGGTGGTATAGAGAGTAGAGATATATATTTAAAGAGAGAGAGAGAGAAGGAGAGGGAGGGGAGATAGAGAAATGTAGAGAGGGAAGGAAGGAGGGAGGGAGATATATATTCAAGAGGAAAGGGGAGAGATGGACATGTAGAGATGAAGTTATTGAGCTCAAGGGAGAGAGTGTCAAATAAAGGGATGGAGATAGTGTGTGAGACAGAGAGATCTAGAGAATACGAGATGAAAATGAGTGAGATAGAGAGAAAGATGAAATTCGTCCTCCTGATTACTAAAATTTCACCTCTTGATTACAAAAATTTGACATGTTGATTACTAAAATTTGACTGTCTATTTTTTTAAAATCTTCCAAAAACTAGAATTTTCAATATAACTCCTAGAGATCCGAAACCACTCTCAAAAATCTTGAAACTATATACATGAAATATAACTTAAAGTAAATATAGTTTCCCTAGAAAAGAAAGAGAAAATGAAATAGTTTAGAAAAATGCATTCCAAAATTCATGAATGACATTTGGCGAGCACCAAATTTGGCACTCGCCAAATGGGATGCATTGTGAAATACCAACCTAATGGGTTGGATTTTGCATTGGGCATCCAACCCAAAGGTTTGGATAACCATTTCATGTAAAAGACGTGATTTTTTGAAAGGGTAACAAAATTCCTCATAATTTTGTCTATGCTCACCGTCACGTTTGCACGTCTTTCAATGCAAGTTTATAAAAAATTGTGATGGAATTAACCTCTCTTATCTATCTAAATATATAATTCATTTTTTTTTTATTCAGTTAAGGTTTTGATCAATAACTTCTCTTGTAAATGCCTCTATTTTTGGTCAAAAACCAATATGTGCTAGTTTTAGGATAGATTTTTACTCATTCATCGAAACATGAAACAAATTACATTTTTAAAAATAGACTCCATTCTACACGTGATGAAAAATATATCAATTTTTGATTAGTTTTCAAAAAATTTAGGGGGGAGCGCACTCAAATTTCAGCTTTTCAAGATGTGTCCACTTTGAAAATTCATAAAATATTATATATTCATTAAAAAAAAATCCAAAAGAATGAGGATAAACTACATGGTGTTAGCTAATTTCTCACTATTTGGATTTTTGAAATTCTAAAAAAAATGGGGGGCCCTCAGATGTTATACTATTGTTTTTTATAAAAACGGGACCTATTTTGGGCCCCCCACTTTTTGAGATCCTTAATATTCATTAATTTTAAAAAGAATTAGTAGCTTAGAAACTAGACTCAGAGCACTTCAACTCTTGTTCTTGTTGCATTTTGAAATTTTTGAGTATAACTGTCTTCATTTTCTCGTGCAAATCAAATTTTGCTGATTTCAGAAAAAAAAAAGTGGCATCTTAAGAGCCAATTGTGTCACAGATCCATGCACTTACCCATGATTCATTTTCCTTCTAAACTTGAGAAATTTGAATCGAGGCCTATGCATAGACAAGAAGTTGAGGAGATATCATCTAGCTCTAAATCTTCAAAAGAGGAGCCTCTAACTTAGTTTGTTTGTAACTCTATAAGGCATAGATAACCACTTGAAGGGTATTCACATGATGATTGGAGATGTATTTTTTCTTTGATACTAACATGGATGAATCTAGCTTTGTAGAAGAGGCATTATGTATGAATGATGTAGAATCCTAGAAGATTGCTATGGATGAGAAATGATAGTTTTGAAAAAGAATGATACATGGGATCTTGTACCATTGTCTGAAGGAAGAAAACATGTTGGCTGCAAATAGGTGTTCAATAAAAATATTTGTTTAGATGGAGGTATTGATAAGTGCAAAGAAGGGTTGGTTACAAAAGATTACTTTCAAGTTGATGGTGTTGATTATGGTGAGATATTTTCTCCTTTTGCAAAAATGACATTCATTAGATTTTTGCTTTCTATTATTGTTGCTTATGATTTATAGGTTGAGAAAATCGATGTGAAAACTACTTTCCTTCATGGTGACTTAGAGGAGGATATTTATATGACACAACCAGAATATTATGTGGTTAAAGGTGAAAGTAAATTGGTTTGCAAATTGAAGAAATATTTGTATGGTCTAAAAAATTCCTAGGATGTGGTACCAAAAATTTGATATATATGTGTTGAGTTTGGGATTTGAGCATTCTAAATCAGATCCTTGTGTTTATTATAAAATTGATGGTGATCACTTATTGTTTATTGCATTATATGTTGATATGTTATTTATTGGTAAAGGGAAAGGTATGATTTCAAAACTAAAATCTCAACTTGCAGCTAAATTTGAAATGGAATATCTTGGTGCAAATAGACACATTCTTGGAATGGAAATTAGAAGAGATTGGGTGAATAGAAAGCTATAGCTTGGCTTAAGTAAGTATGCCAATTCAATTTTACAGAGGTTTGACATATAGGATTGTAGACCACTGTGTGTTCCTTTTTCAGCTAGAACAAAGTTATTTGTTTCAGATTATCCAACATCCTCATTAGACATGTAAGACATGAGAAGAGTGCCTTACTAGAGGGAATTTGGAAGTTTTATGTATGTTATGGTTTGTACTAGATCAAACATTGTCCAAGTAGTGGGAGTTCTTTCTAGATATATGTCTAATACTGGTAGAGTTCATTGGGATGCAGTTAAAAGAGTCTTTAGATATTTGTGCAGTACCTTAGAGTATTCCTTGTGTTATTATAGTGATTTGACTATAGACAAGATTTCCCTTGATATTCATGGTCATGTGGATTCATATTGGGCAAGTGATGTTGATAGCAGACAATCCATCAATGCTTATATGTTTACTTTATTTGGTGGTGCAATTAGTTGGATGAGTAAGTGACAAGTTGTGGTTGCTTTGTCCACTACAAAAGTTGAGTATATGGCAGCTATTCATGCTTGTAAAGAATCCATTTGGCTTAAGAGACTATGTTCATATATTGGAATAAAACAAGGTGCAATGATAATTTATTATGATAGTTAGAGTGTGATATGTCTAGCTAAGAACCTAACATTTCATGCCAAGACCAAGTACATTGATTTACAATATCATTTTGTTAAAGATATGGTTGAAGATGACGATGTGAAGTTGGTTAAGGTAGATACTTTGATGAATGTTCCAATTCTTTAACTAAGCATGTGAGCACAAAGAAGTTCATATGGTGTTCAGAGTCTATGGTCCTTTTGGCCCCTATCAATTAAGAGAACATTTTATATCCCTCTCATTTCTCTTGCAACATTTTCGACAAGTGGGAGATTTGTTGGGAAAATGTGTCTCAACCTTAAAATTACATAAGGTACTATTGATAGGTAAGAGCAGGGGGTGGGGGTGGACCCCCTGCAAGGGGTCCAGGGGGATCATCCCCTCGGCGAGGGTTTGGGAGCTAGACGCCCTAGTGGGGGTAGCACCCCCGAAAGCCAAATTTTATGCATATTGTATTATTGTAAATCTGGATTGTTCATCATTAGGTCTCAAATCTAACAGTCAATATTTTTTTGGCTTGACTTTCCCTAGAAGGCAACCTTATTTTATGAGTGCATTGTATTATGGTTGTGTATTGTAATGTATTCTAAGATTCTAATAGTGGTAATGTTGCCTCTAGATCTTTGGTTGGTGATACTCCTATGAGAAGCTTTCTTTGCAAGTATATTGTAATCTTTGTGATTTTTGAATAATATATTGGGTGGTTTTTGAAGTGTGGATTTTTTTCTCTCAAAAGGGTTTTCCCCACATAAATCACCATATTTTGGTATGCATGATATTTATGTTTATTTCTATTTAAATTTCTATAACTATTGAAAATATCTGTAAATTTTTGCATTATCCTCCTCTCAAGATTAGTGTAGAAAGTTATTCCACTACCCTAGCTTCCTTATAGTTCGCTCCTTATCTCTCTACTTCTCTCTATCTCACATGTCCCTCTTTACCTCTCTCTAACTTCCTCCCTCTCTCTCTCTTTCTTTTTCTCTCCTTCCCTCTCTACTTATCTATATCTCACCACTCTCTCTATCTCACTCTCCCTCCCTCTCTCCCTCCTTCCCTCTCAACTTCTCTCCATATCACTTATCTCTCTCTCACATTGTTTCTCTACCTCAAATCTCATTGAACTCTTTCGCTCCCTCCATACCTATCCCTCCCTCTCTCCTTCCCTCTCTATCTCTACCTCTCCCTCCATCACTCCCTACCACTCTCTACCTCTCTCTCTACATACATACATACATACATACATACATACATCTATATTACTCTCTCTTACACACACACCTTTGTCTCCCTCCTTACATCTTCCTCCCTCCCTCCCTCTCTCTCTAATTCTCTCTATCTCTCATCTCTCTCCCTCTACCTACCTCTCTCTCTACCTCTCCCTTCTTTCTATCTCTCATCTCCATCTCTCTATCTCTTAACATTAAAATATGTGCAAACCTGATGGGGAGCACACTCGAGATTATGTCAACTTTTTTCACAATTTATAAAAACACGTCTTTGGATGTTGGAAATTAACTCCAAGCCTTTGGATTGGAAGCCCAAAAATTTCCAAAGAAAGATAAAACACAATTGCATTAAAATGTGCTCACGTTATTTGAATGCTTTCACATAACATGAGCAGATTATAATATGGTCTCATTATGTGAATGCTTTAAAAAAGTATGAGTGTTATAATGCACTTGTAGACACTTAAAATTGTCCTGAATGATATAACACGCTCAGATATTATTATTTACACCATTTCATCCTAAATTCATCTTCTTTTCAACTATTTAATTGGATAATCCTAGTTATTTAATTAAATGCACCATTTTCATCTATTAATCTAATTAATTTCATTAGGTTAATTCATCCCCTTTCGCACTAATATATCATCTTGTTTAATTAGATAATGAAAATTATTTATATTAAACCCCCTTATGTCCTCTCATTTCATTAAATAATCTTTATTATTTAATTAAATGCCATTTGACCCCCTTTTCATTAGATCAATTAATTATTTTATGATAACCTTAAATTCACTCAACTTGCACAATTAAAATTTTTTTCTAATTAACTAATTACTAATTTATCCTCACCCTCCCACTTGCAAGGGAATATTCCTCCTTTACACATTCCTCTAAAAAGGGAATATTCTCATGGAATATTCCTCCTTTGCACATTCCTCCAAAAGAGAATATTCCCATGGAATATTCTTCCTTTGCACATTCCTCCAAAAAGGGAATATTCCTCCTTTACACATTCCTCCAAAATGGAATATTCCTCCTTTGCACATTCCTCCAAATTTGAAAATATCTTTTAACAAACTTTCTAACAACTTTGAAAGTGTGTTTTTTTGAATCATTGTGAGCCATTGATTGAATCTTTGATCCATGTGATCTTGTATTCTCATCCATTGATGAGAATCCGTAATCCATGTCTTCACCTCACATTGCATCTCAAACATTGATTGGTCAAATCAATCTCAGCCCTTGATTCGCCATTTTCTCCTATAAATACCTCACATTTTGGAGAGAAATGGATCCACAATCATTTGAGAAAAGTTGTGTTGTTGAAATGCATCCAAAATTCCATCCATTAGCATTCATTTGACACATTTTTTACCCATTGTGGTTCAAATCATCCATTTTCATCCATATTTTATCAATAGAATCCATTCAAAAGCTTGTTTTTATCAAAGGGATTGGGAAATGGCTTCCATTCCATATCAATGCAGCACCAATCCCCTAATAGAATAGGGTTTGAAGAATTTAGCTAGGTTTCATGTATGTATTTATTCATGGTTTTGTTTAAATGGCTTCTTAGTTAATGGTTTTCAAACATTTCATTTGAATTGTAGCTTTGTTAGTTAAATATTGCTTAAATTTGTATGGATCTGGTGTATTTAGCTATTACTATGATTACAATCACAACACTCACATTATATTTTACATTCAAAAAATTTCTTTCTCTTTCTCTTTCTTTGTTAGTGAAACTATATACATGAAATAAACATTTAAGTTATATTATTTACATATGGACATTTAATTTCTTATACTTTAAGTTATATTTCACGTATTTAGTTTTAGGATGTTTGAGAGTGGTTTCAGATCTCTAGTCCTATAATGCAAATTCTAATTTTGGAAGATCTTATAATTTTTTGGATAGTCAAATTTTAGTAATCAACATGTCAAATTTTAGTAATAAAGAGGTAAAATTTCAGTAATCAACAAGTTTTTTCATCTTTCTATCTCTCTCTATCTCTATCTCACTCATTATTTATCCCTTATTCTCTATACATCTCTCTCCCTCTCTCTTTATCTCCATTTGATTTTATTTGACTCTCTCCCTTGAGCTCAACAACTACCCTCTTTCTCTATCCTCCGCTCTTCAAGTGTCTATATCTCCCTCCCCCTCCTTCCTTTCCTCTCTACATCTATCTATCTCCCCTTTCTCTCTCTCTCTCTCTCTCTCTCTCTCTTATTCCCTCTAGTTATGTCTATCTCACTTATCTCTCCCTTATTACCTCTCCCTCCCTCTCTCCTTCCCTCTCTACCTCTCTTTATCTCCCCAATCCCTCTTTATACCTCTCTCTCTCTGTATATATATATATATTTCTCTCTCTTACACACACACACCTCTATCTCCATCCCTACCTCTCCATCCCTCCCTCCTCTCTACTTCTCTCTCTCTCCTCTCTCTCTCTCTCTCTTTGTCCCTACTTCCCTCCCTCTCTCTCTCTACCCCTCCCCTATTTCTCTCTCAGTCTATCCTTCCCTCTCTCCTTCTCTTTATCTCACCATTCTCTATGTCCCTCTATCCCTCCATCCCTCACCCCTCTTTATCTCTCACTCTCTCCTTCCCTCTCTACTTCTCTCTATCTCACCTATCCCTCTTTACCTCTCCCTTTGTCCCCTCTCTCTCCTACATTTTGTCCCCTCCCCCCCTCTCTCTGTGTACTCTCTATATCACCTATCCATATTTACATCTCCCTCCCTCCCCTCTCTCTCCCATAATCTCTCCTTCCTTCTCTCTCTCTCTCTCTTTATCTCTTTTATCTATCTCATCTATCTCTCTCTACCACTCCCTCCCTCTCTCCTCCCTCTCTCTCTTTCTTGTTCTCTCATTCTCTTGTTCTCTCTCTAGTTCTCTCTATCTCACCACTCTCTCTCTCCATCTCTCTCCCTCCCTTCCTCTCTCCTATTGCTACATGAAATCACACCCTGTTGAACACGTAGTCCAACATTCCAATGACACAATAAAAATGGCCTCAAGGTGTGGGACCTTACATGTTTAAGGTGGAATCTCCAGAGAAGGCCAAATTCCTCTTTTGATCTAAGTGCAATGTGTTGGTCCAACCCAGCACATGAAACCTTACAACTACCCTACTTTAATAGATCATATGGGAAAAGGGGAAGAAGGAAAGCATGAAAGGGAAATGGGAAGTGGTACACCAAGATAGAAAAGTTGTTTCTTCCTGACCAAGATTTCACAATAAATCCAATGAAGAGGAACAAGGGGACTCACACAGATCTCTATTTGGTCGATTCCTAAAGGAAAACATGGAGGTTAGGGTTTGATAAGGTCTTGGAAGGAAAGGGATATTCTCAAGAAAAAATTGTAAACAATTTAACTCAAACATGTATGCATGGAAAAAGAGAACAAACACATAAATATGTAGGTAATGAACTTACACAAACATAAAAAAGTTGAGAAGAGGAAAGCTTAGTGGATTTCATTGATGTAGAGGCAAAATCCAATATTTACAATTATAGAGATGTAAAATACCAATCAACCAAAGAAAAACCTTGGAGGATCCAAAGGAAGAACACTTAGAAAGAATACAAATCTTTCCTTTATAAATCAGGCATAACTTATAACCACAAACCAAACGACAACCCTATCTAGGGTTAATAACGAAGTCTATGTGTGAAAGGATGGAGCCATCCTGTGAAAATCATGATTTGGGAATGGATCCATTAGAAGGGATAAAAAAAACAATAAATGAGCATGGGAACCCATAAAATCCACTTGCAAAAATTAGGGGAGCAATAAATGTCACCCCTAAAGTTTAGAAATCAAAACAGGCCGCTAAGAAAGGTAGGTCGAGCATTAATGTCATTTCCTAGAAAATACATCAAATCCATTAAAAATTGGGGCTTCAAATTCTAAAGGAAGCCTTTACTATGCATTAAATGGTCTGGAGCCATAAAAGAACTGGGCTTCGAGCCCAGTTCATACTACTTACACATCATTTTTATAGAACCGTTAGAGATTGGGCTTCAGGAGAACCACCTACCACATACCAAAGGAAAGAAAGAATAGGGAAGTTGAAGGGGAAAACCATGAAGTCCAAAAAGATCACCCTTTTTGGGCTTTCAAGGTCAGGGGGGAGGCTTACACATTATCACAAAATGAGAAAAGGGTAAATGGGTAAGACTGATGCCTAATGTCCGAAGGGAGCCATCAGGGATCAAAG
This sequence comes from Sequoiadendron giganteum, assembly GCA_007115665.2. Taxonomy (NCBI): domain Eukaryota; kingdom Viridiplantae; phylum Streptophyta; class Pinopsida; order Cupressales; family Cupressaceae; genus Sequoiadendron; species Sequoiadendron giganteum. The sequence continues at coordinate 829,257,648 of CM021100.1, read as the reverse complement.
GGACAAGTTACCTCTTACCAAAGAAAGGTAAGAGGTAAAGGAAAAGGTCGAAGCCCGAAATCTAAAAACTTGACACTTTTCTAAATTTTTAAAGGAAGGAGTCAAGGAAGGAAAGATGATAGGAGAAAGAAGGCTAAAGGCCCAATTTTCGAAAAGACTTAGAGGGATTTTGAGGATCAAGGGTTAGGAGTAAGATCTACTTCCTAAGATGAAAATATTGAAAGAGATAAGAGGGAAGCCCAACCCCCAAACTCCAACAAATCAAGATAGGTAAATATTGAAAAGCCTTAATCAAGCTTTGGTGATCGGAGGTAAGGCTTGAGGCTTACTAGAAGAGAGTGATAAGGGTTAAGGGGTAAGGTAGATGGTCAAAACCTGAAACACTTAGGGGAAAAAGGTAGGTAGAAGGGTGAAAGAGAGAAGGAGTGAGAGCGATGGAGAAGGCATATGGAAAGGAAAGTAAGAAAAGAACCAAAAGCTCGAAAACCTAGGACCTAGCCAATAATGGAACCCTTTAAGGAGAATTCATGCAAGATGCCCCATGTAGGATCTCTTAGATTGGTTATCAATCATGGATCATCAAAGGGTGGAATGAAATGCCAATTTTTTTGGTGATTTATTTGGGATGATTGCCTACTAATTATGGAATCTAGAGGCCTTATTAGTCCATTAGGAATAGAGTCATTAGGGAAAATATTCAATAGCTAGGCCTCCTCAGAGAAAAACAAAACATGTGCAGGCTACACTTGGAGAGAACCATGGAAACTAGAAGCATACATTCCCTTAAGGAGAATGTAGGGTATGAAAAATCAATTCATAGAAAGAAAGATATTTACAATATGTACATGAAACTAATAGAAAGAAAAAGGGGAATTTTCCTCTATCAAAGATGAACCTTCTAAAGGAGCCAATCTCCCTCAGACCATGATTGAAAACCTCACCCAATTGCAGCCACTGAAAACCACTGCCAACATGCTTGGAACTACACAAGATGCCTACAAGGTGAAGGATCACCTCACTATAAAATTTTCCATTGCAGGGGAACCATATAATGCAAGTTTCAGATTCATCTAACATTGGTTCCTCAAGTGAACATACAACAACAAGGGTGAACATTTTTGAAGATAGGTTAGCATCCATGAGAAAACCTTATGTAGATGAGAACTCTCCTCACAAAAGGATAGGACATTATTATAACTATTGACCTCCTCATTGCCTGAACTGAAACCAAAGGGGAAAGTTTCCAACTTATATGATGATGAGAAATATGTTGAGCTCATTTATTGATCTACATAAAGAGTCTCTTCTTCATGCATCTCAAATTAAAAGCTTTGAAGCTCTAGCATACTATCAAATTGAGCAACAAGAGCATCACTCTCCAGGAAGATGTGTGGCTTCTCAATGGTGGTTTTCTAAACATGTTGGTCCAATGTGAAGTATTCTATTAGTCACACTATCCCTAATGTCAAAGGTCATATCTTCATCTTGAATGAAGACCTCATATTCAACATTGCTACATTCATGGATAGAATAAAACCAACATACATCATAATTACTTGTATTGATGCACACTTCACCAACACATACCTCAGATTTGTGAAACACTTCAAGTGAAGAACTGAATTCTTTATATTGTCTCTCTATTTTGATTTCTTCTTGGAAATTGGTTGCAACAACATCAGACTCTTGGCATGTAATGGTTACCACATCCTCTATTATCCCCTTAATCCTATGTTGCTTCCCACAAATCTCCTCTTCTAGGGGTGAAGGTATGACATCCAAGCTTGAAGAAAAGGCATCTAATTCATCCTAGAAGAGGTCCTCTACCTCATAATTGCACACCTTAATAGATAGGGTATTTTCCTCCACTATAATAGGGGACAAACATGTTTGTTGTTGCTACTCCAAAACCTTGGAGTTATCTTCATCCATCAAGTCAAGCTCAAGCTGCTCAAGAGCCTCCACTAGTGTAGGTATGGATGATCTTTCCTCCTTATTTTCAATAAATAGGGGGATCTTGTATGTTGTTGGAAGTTCCATTGAAGACCATTAACCCTTTTTCTTCCATCTATCTTGGAACCTTATATTTCAAATCCTAATCCTTCATCTCTTCCATCTGTTTTTGATCCTTATGCCCTGAAACAATTTTTTTCATCCCTTCCATCCATCTTGCATTCTTACATTCCACCACCTATCACTCCTATTTAAAAATCCCTTCATCCTATTTATTCATTAGGTGCCTCAAATCCCAAATCAAGATCAACAAAAGCACACATCCTTGAATTCCTTTCAACATCATCCCTCCATCACCCCATTCATAATAATTCTAAATAATTTATCTTCACCCATCCTTACCATTGATATTGGAAGAAATTTGGATGCTAAATCTCAAAATAATAAAGCCAAAAATCTGCATACATCCAAGGATCATCATGTCCCATCCAAAAGACATTCTAAAACAAAGAAAAATTCAAACTAAAAGAAAAACGATAAATCCAAAAGGCCACAAAGGCCCATGAAGAAAAAATCAAAAACCATGTGGATCTTAGAGAAACTAGTGAAGTAATGCATATCAAAGAACACACTAAATTGGCATTGAAACTTGTTGATCAACAAGCTTCCTCCACTCCTAAGTTCTCCAATCTTCCATCTAATAATATTTCATCTTCCAAATACATTTTGGGCCCTTATGTCTTAAAATCCACTATCCTAAGTCCTTTATCATCTCCTAATTCCATTTTGGGATCCTATGTCCCAAACTCCATCCCACTCCTCCATCTAAATCTCCAAGTTTAAAATCCACTTCTCCACAAATTTACTACCCCTCCAAGTGTGTACCAATGTTTATCTTTCCAACATCTCCATTCATTCATCCACAAGTATCCCAACCCCCCATCTGTCATCCAACATTTATCCCCCATCAACCTCCTTTAATCCAATCCTTTGCATAAATCATTATCTTTTTCCATCATGTCATCAATCTACCAAAGTCTATGAGCATAGCTCCAATTACTATGGCTTATTATACCACATCTTCAAGGGATACCATCTATGGAACTAGACTCTTGATTCCTTCCTCCATTTCGCTATCTTTCATCCATCTATCCAAATTATTATCCTCACCCTTCTCCATCTTTTCTATTCTAAAAGCTCCAAAAAAGAAAAAAATAAAAAATAAAAAAATATATTGAGAGAGAAATCATTGGTCTAATGGTGAAAACCACTTCATGTTCCACCTTGGGCAAGTATCATGGTGAAAACTTAACAAACACTTGCACTCTACACATGGGGAAAAACTCCATCCATGTTATCCTACCTACAACACTTTATCCACATCCTCCACTAATCCCTCATTCCCTATCCATCATCCTATCTAAGTCCATCCTCCATTTTCCACCTTTGATCTTAACAAGGGTAAGGATCTTCATAATTATCATGTATCATATCTACCTCACATTATCCACACATTCCATCACCTATCTCGTATCCTATCTCCTTCATTCCAATCCAAATAAATCTCCCATTCCCTCCTTTGATATTGATGAGGCTAGGGGAAAATATCCATGCATGTCCATGCTACCCCATCTACAATATTTTATCCACATCTTCCAATATCCACCTGTATAGGAGCGAATTTGCACCCCTTGCGCAAATTCCCCTTTTGCATACCCTTACCTTAGAAAATCAAACCCGAAGGTGTAATTCCACATCACCCATCCGAAATACATCCACTTGGCACGTGTTTTGTGTGTTAGTGGGGGAATTTTCATCAAGGATGGGAGCATGTTGTGCAAACGTCTACATGACACACTATCATCCCTAACAGATTCTTTCCTCTAGAGTCCGCAAGGATGTTACACTCCTCATTGGGGATGAATTGTAATGCCTCTGTGTGACCAATCGACCCAAAAATGACTTCTTTCCCTCTCATTTTTATCTTCAAAGGAATTCATTTCATAATCACTTTATCTCCTTTAGAAATTTATTCCATCTTTCACATCTTCAACATTCTTATCACAATTCTGGAAATTTACACAACTCCATTGAGTATTGCAGCAACTTGTTACTTTATTCATTCCATCTTTGTATGTGGGGTGCTACCATAGAAGCTATGAGTTTGGAGTCTTGCGAGACTTCCCTTCATCACTGTTGTGGCCATGTCAACTTTTCCAAGCTCGTTGCTTGCATTCTCCCTTCATTGGCCTTGAGGGCCTTTGGGTGGAGGTGGTAACACTTCATTTTCCTTTTGTGGTTTGATAGAGTAGTTTAACATTCTTTTGTAGTGTTCAATATCTTTTCTTCTTTCCTTTATCATACTTTCTACTTCATGGATTTTTTGGCTTTCTGTGGAGGTGGAAACACCAAAGTGGGGGTTTGACTGAGGCAAACCCCTATACAGCCCCAAAAATTTTCCCCTCTTGCTTTTATGTAGGTGAATGTGTGCATCAAGCTTGTTGGTGAAATGGCACTTTAGTGAGTTGATATTCATCACCCTTGTCTTTATCTACTTACTTTTCATACTTCATCATTTTATTCATTTTGTTAAAGTTAGCTAGCTAGGATGTTAGTAGGCTTCTGGTGCTTTTCTTACTACTTTTTATGTTTTATGGTCATAAGGATGCCAACGCGCTAAAGAGACACTAGTGTGCCACATTGTCATCCCAGACTCGTGCTACCGTCCTCAGACAAAGAGCTGTCTGAGGTGTAGTTTGAACTCCAAAAATTGGCTCATCTAGCCCAAATTAGATTTTTGAATTTTTAGAGTGACAAAAGAACTTGAGAGTGCTCTTCATTATTGATCCTCATCCCAAAATACCCATTAGCTTGAGGTAAGTTAGGGAAGCCCTCTACTCTCAGCTCTTTGTGACCTTGAGCCTTGGTGTGGTTGGTCCCCCTCTCTTACATTTTTGGTGAACCCGACGTGCACAACGCCTATCAATTTTCCTATGTTGATACTTTTCCCTCATATCGAGTAATTGTTATAAGCCTGAGTGTTGTGAAGGTTTATGAGCATCACAACCCAGCCCACAACTTTTAGGTACATTGTTAGGAGAAGTGTATGACACTTGCTGATGGAAAAGGTGAAGGTCACTTCTAATTTCACCTCTATTTTTTCCATTGGTCTGGTTACCAACTTTACCATTAGTTTTCCTACAAGTTATGTTGATGAGATGGGTTTCATAGAAAAGATCACTCATGCTCATAACCCTCTAGTTTCCCCTACGACTCCGTCTATGGACGAGGATGAGGCTATGCATATCCCTACAAAAAACCTTTTAGTGTTGGATAATAAAATATCAAACCTTATGAAGAATTTGGAGAGAGTTCTGACATGGCAAGAGTTGCTAGGCTTACTAGCGAGGTGAGACATCTGTTAGGGAAGGATCATATGGGTATAGAGTTCTTACGTGGCCTTTCCGATCTAACCGAAATTGATATCCCCTCGTATAAGCCTAGGTTAGGTACTACCCGAGGAGAAGTGCTCAATACCTATGAATGAAAAATATGTGTTTCAATTCCCACCATGTCTATATGCATGGCTGAGATAGGCCCTTCAATCAATGTTTCCTCTGCTTCTCAAAATCCCCCTACTCTCAAGGTGAGTAGAATACCCCTTGGGTTTAGTTTCACCCCTCCTACTACCTCTAGTGGTGGGGGCTTTGGTGGAATGAACGGTGGTGGTTTTGGTAGTGAGGGTGGTATTGGTGGAGGTGGCTTTGGTAGTGGAGGTGGCTCTGGTGGAGTTCCTACTAGTGGTAGTGGCTCTGGAGGCGGTCACGGTAGTGGCCTCAAAGGTGGCTCCAGAGGTAGTTTTGGTGGCTCCATTGGGCCTTTGTCATCCTCTGACCTTGTTCTGAATGCTCTTCTCTAGAACATGGGTCAGATGCGAAACTAGTTGGTGAGCCTTTCTTAGGCCTCCACCAAGTCTATTTTTCAAACTTTCTTCCAATATAGCCCATTATCGAAAGAGATTCTGAGTACTCCTTTCCCTCAAAGAATGGAGATTCCTAAGTTTGAAAAGTATGGTGGTAAAGGGGATCCACTAAAAAATGTTTCAACCTTCAATGCCATGTGTACAAATTTCTTTCATCATGATGTTTTGATGGTGAAGCTTTTTCCTCGATCTCTCAAGGACTAAACACACGAGTGGTAGTGTTGCTTTCCCGATAATTCCATATTCTCATTTGATCAACTCATGATTCAGTTTCTCCATCAGCTCCAAGCTAACATTGGTCTGAAGATGACCTTATTGGATCTTGTCTGATGTAAGTAGGGAGATACTGAGAAGTTAACTGACTTCATAACACGATACCAAGCACTCTTTTCACAGATCTCATACTTGCTGCTTGATTCTGATGTGCAAAAGATGTTCATAGGCAACCTGCAGAGAGCTTGGTAGGAGAAGTTTTCCCTAATGAAATACCCTTCCTTCGCACATCTGTGTGCCACATTATGAGAGCATCAACAATCAATAGTTCAGTTTAGGGTACCTTCCTCGCACTTCTGTTCAAAAGGAAAGTCCATTGTGTCTATCTTGGGAAAAGACAAAGATGTAGTGAATGTAGTCACCATGACAAAAGATAACGACCTCAAATGCAATACGAAGTTTACGAAGTTAGCAGAATCTTATTCTTCCATCTTGCAAAATTTGTTGAAAGATAAGATCATAACTTTGGAAAAAACTCGACCTCTTAAGGAACCTTATCATAACTGGCATAATGCAAATGCTTTTTGTTAGTACCATCAAGTTAACAGGCATGATACTGAACATTGTATGCACCTATGTCATTAAATACAAGATCGCATTGATGAAGGTACCATTCATCTAGATGGAACAAAAAAAAATCCAAACAAATTGATAGTGAAGGCCAATAGTGAGTTGAAAATTTACATGGACCCATTTTTGTCTCATTTTGTGAACTTGATTATTGACCCCTCTGATGCTTCCCCTCAACCCTCGACATACGTTAACATGGTCTTGGCTACTCCTTCCCCATAGCCTACGACTAGTTTTCTAGATGTGACATTCACCTTGCAAGACATTCCTTTGAATAATAAGCCCTCTCCTCTATGCATTCTTGCTCGCCTCAATGGGAACATAGTGACAGGGGTCCTAGTTGACCCTACGAGCCGAGTAAATGTTATTACAAAGGATACGTTATGGTTAAATTCATTATAGAGGGAAGAATATTTAGAAACCAAGTCTATCATATGTACGCATGATGGTATCTCTCTTAAACCATATGGCTCCATAATCCTTTCCATCCTAGTTGGACCTAGGACTATGGATACAACCTTTGATGTTATTTCAGAATCTGATTTGTTTAGGGTGAAGTTGGGAATTTTGTGGCTAGCTTCCTTGAACGAAATCTCTTCCATTATTCACAAGTGTTTGATATTCTCTCATGAAGGTGTTGTGCACATCGTGCATGACACTAGATATTAGCCATTGGCATCCCATGGGGGTTATTCATTGGATCATTTTTGGCCCGCCCCAGTCAATTTGCTTCCCCCTAGAATGAACCTACTTTATCGAAACTATGTAAAGTACAAAATTGGGGGCAAGGGATAGCTGAAAGTGACCCCTCTAAAAGCACAACAACAAGCTGCCTCCTCTTCTCAAAAGGGAAAGGAAAGGTATGCTTGTCCTCATGGCACCTCTTATGCCCCCCTTTATGAAGAATATTTTTGGATGTCTACTCCTAGATTTCACATAAGAAGTCTAATGGTGCCTGCTTGGTGCAAGGCCAAGATTAAGATATTGGATCTTCCTACTGTGCCTCCTGGACCTTTGTCCTACCTATATGGTAGAAGGAAGGGTCCCTATGGGGAGTCCTTTATGTCTTGGCCTTGGTAGCCTCCTACTACTCCTACTCCCAAAGTAGTGAATGGGAAGAGGCCCGCCATCGAGGCACTAGAGCCAACTCCCCCCGTTGTTTCTCATCCTCTTCCTCCTGCTCCCATCCAAGAGTTCCTCCTTCTATTAGAGATGGTCATGATGAAAAATATGATGGATAAGAAGGATCTCTCTATCACGTCTTAGCTTCCAACCTCTAGCTCTCAAAGTCGCAGAAACTACTTTGCATGTGAATGCAAGTGTTAGTGAAAGGCTCGAGCAGCTGAGCAGGCCACTTCACAAAGGAAGGAAGCAGAACTAACTTCCCCTGTTTCAAGGCTTTCTGATGTTTCCTCCTCTCTTGTCCCCTCTACTTTGGTTCAATCGAATTTGGTTATGATTTCGGCTCTTGCTGCAAGCATGAATACACCTAAACCTAAAAAGGTGTCACTGTTTGTCACTCCTTTGGTTGAGTTGCCTCTCTTGATGTCCCTCCCAGACATCCTTCCATTTCCTAAACATGTGGATATGTCAAACACTTCGGTAGTGTCCACCGTGGTTTTTTCCTCTTCCTTTGTGCCTCTTGCCTCATCTATGGGGAGTTCACATCCTCCAATGGAGCAGAAGGTGGGGGTTCTCCCTTCCAGAAATGGGGGGAATAAGAGGAGTCGACCTTCTTCTGAGGTTGGTCTTGTATTAGCATTCCCCATCCTAGTGGTAGAGTCACATGACACTCCCATGAAGTGCATGTTTAACTCTTTGGAGGAGGTCTCAACCTTTTCAGTGATTTTCATTAAGTCGCTGACCTTCACTCCACAAGAGATAAGTGGAGGAGATCCTAAAGAGTCTCCTTTCTTAGCTCTTGTTTTGGTTGGGTCGGAGGGTTCCCCCCTTAACATTCCACCACTACAAGCTCATTTTCCTTCCCCGTATAATGATCTAGATTGGGAAACGGATGACCTCTTGGTCGATGAGTGTTAGGGGGCGCCTCTTCTTTACCTTTATATTAGGTGTGTTTTTGTTGTGATGTGTTCCCTCATGCTTGTGTTATGTGTTCCTAGATGAACCTTTTCACCCTTGTAGGTGCTTGGATATAGGAGTGATTATGTGTTGTAAAACTTCCTCTATTTTTATCATCATTCTTCCTCTGTTATGTTTATTGATTTTCAGAAAATTGAGGACGATGCAAAGTGTTGGGGGAATTTAGGCTTCCCTTCCATGTTGACCCAATTTTTTATTTTTACTTTGTTTTCTTGTGCATTCTTCATATGATCTAATTTAGTAGGGGGTTGATGAAAATTCACTCAATATACAATTATTATACTTATATATATTTATGAGTAGCTTTGACCCCAACATCAGACCACCCCTGTCCCTTGTTTGTAATATCATTATCTCTTATTGCAATTTTTTTTATCTTTCTCTCTTCTTTGCTTGAGTTGTGATGTTCTGGTATCCATGTGTTGTCCCTCATGTGTGCGACAACATTACCATGGTGACATATCGCTATGTCCTACGGGCCGCAACATCACTTTTTCATTCTAGCTTTTATCTCCTTAGGATATCACGTGCCTCTACATTTAGCACGCACCACCCTAAGGGGGCTTCCATTTCAACTTTTATTTTCAAAAAATGCATTCATAGCCAAGAAATATTTTTTCAAAAATCTTTACAATTTTTTCAAAAAATCACATTCTCAACAAGGACCCCCTAGTGGAACGTGTTTCCTTTGTCATGGGTTTGCAAAGAAAGAACTTGAAGAACTTTCCTCTAAGGAGGGAGAAACCTTTCCTGCAGGAAAATATTTGACCTTCCCCTCGTGAGGGGATATTTTATTCCTTTTGAATTCCTTGATGATTGAATTGATTTGTGAAAAAACATTCTTGCACTTTCAAACAATGCATCCCTCAAGTGGACCTGTATTCTTTTGAAGGGTTCCTAAGGGACCCCTTTGAAAGCCTCTCAATTTTCTTGACTATATTTGTGACTGTCTATTTGTTTTCCTGTGTGATTTCTTTTTGTTCTAAAAGGTTTCATCTGTGGATTAACATGTTGCTTTGCAGGTGCACCTATGAAGCTGCTCTCTAGTTCGAATCTACAGATTCCCCTTACATTGGGCTTCCTTCATGAGAGAGTACTTGGGGGAATTCCTTCTTTGTAGGTCCAATGGTATGTAAAGCACTTGCATCCTATGAGATTTGTCCATTGTTGGTTTGTGGGCCTTTAGTGTACTTTGGTCAACTTCATAGTTTTTTGGATCTATGGAGTCCTTTGTTCAAACCTCCTTAAGAGAGAGTAACTCTCAAGTCCTTTGCCTGCCCTATGATTTTGAGCTCGCCAGATCATGGTCTACTTCCTCGATAGCTCAGGTATACATCTCTAAATCTTTGATCTAATTAATGAACACTCATCAATATTCACGCTCACTAAAGTGGGGGAAAATTGTATAGGAGCAATTTGCACCCCTTGTGAAAATTCCCCTTTTGCATACCCTCACCCTATAAAATAAAACTGAAGGCGTAATTCCACATCACCCATCCAAAATGCATCCACTTGGAGCATGTTTTTTGTGTCAGTGGGGGAATTTTCATCAAGGATGCAAGCGCAGTACATGGATGTCTATGTGGCGTGTTATCGTCCTTGACAAATTCTCACCTCTAGAGTTCGCAGGGATGTTACACTCCTCATTGGGGATGAATTGTAATGCCTCTATGCAACTAACTGACTTGAAAGTGGTTTCTTGCCCTCTCATTTTGATCTTTAAAGGAATTTCTTTCACGATCACTTCATGTCCTTTAGCGATTCATTCCATCTTTCACATCTTCAACATTTTTCTCACAATTCTAGCAATTTACGCAACTCCATTCACCATTGTAGTCACTTGTTACTTCATTCATTCCATCTTTATGCGTGGGGTGCTACCACATAAGTTGTGAGTTTAGAATCTTACGAGACCTCCTTTCATCACTATTGTGGCCATGTCGACTTTGTCAAGCTTATTGCTTACATTCTCCCTTCATTGGCCTTGAGAGCCTTTGGGTGGAGGTGGTAACACTTCATTTTCCTTTTTTGTTTTGATAGAGTAGCCTAACATTCTTTTATAGTGTTCAATATCTTTTCTTCTTTCCTTTATCATAATTTCTACTTCGTGGCTTTTCTAGTTGTCTATGGAGGTGGAAACACCAAAGCGAGGGTTTGATTGAGGCAAACCCCTATACAACCCCAACATTTTCCCCCTCTTTCTTGTGTGTAGGAAAATGTGTGCATGGAGCTCATAGGTGAACTGACACTTTAGTGAGTTGATATTCATCAACCTTGTCTTTATCTACTTACTTTATCATTTACATACTTACTTTTCATACTTCATCGTTCTGTTCATTTTGTTAAAGTTAGCTAGCTAAGCTGTTAGTAGGCTTATGGTGCTTTTCTTACTGCATTTTATGTTTTATGGTCGTACGGATGCCAATGTGCTAGATAGATTCCAGCGTGTCGCGTTGTCGTCCCAAACTCACGCTGTCATCCTGGGACAAAGAGTTGTCTAAGGTGCAGTTTGAGCTCCAGAAACCGGCTCATCTAGCCCAAATTAAATTTTCAGATCTGTAGAGTGACATAAGAACTTCAGAGTGATCTTCATTCTTGATCCCCATCCCAAAATAGCCATTAGCTTGAGGTAAGTTAGGGCAGCCCTCTACTATCAACTCTCTGTGACCTGCAGCCTTGGTGTGGTATCTCCCCCTCTCTTACACAACCATCTCATATCCCTCATCTTATTTCCTTCCTCCCAACCAATCCAAATCCATCCACCCTTCCCATATTTGATCTTGATAAGGCCAAGGACAAATATCCATGCACCATCCATGTTATCTTACCTAGCACATCTTATCCTATTAGAACACATAAATATACTAAGAGGGGGGAAGGGTGAATTAGTATATCCCTCAAATTAATCCAAATTCAAAACTTTATCAATAAAAATTTATAATTTCCTTAACCAAATAAAACTTTCAAAGCACAAGATCACAACCACAACACCATATATACACGGAAAAACTAACAAGGGAAAAACCACAATGAGAAAAGATTCTTGGAGCTTCTGTCCAAATCCAACCTCATAAAATGAAACAATAGTTACAATTTTTATGCATCAACCAATGGAAGTTCACAACTCCCTACCAAAAATATAACACTTACAAAAAGAGGGTACACTGTCAACATACACCATTTGGTAAATTAGGTGATCAACCACTACCACAACACTTATGCTGCCTCTAGCTCGCTACCTTCAACACTTCACTTAAACTCCTCTTCTTTTGGATCGCTTCCTCCAACACTCATACTTGCACTTCTACCTTCAACTCACTGCCTCCAGCATTCATATACACACTTTTGTCAGCTCACTGCCCTCAACACTTTACTTATACTCTTTTGTTGTTAGCTCACTACCTTTAACATACATCAAACACTTCTCTAAAAATTTGCATTCATTCCTCTGACTTTATCCCATTTATTTCAACATTTACATTGAACACACACCATATTTCATGAACCACTTGATCACACACTTGATCCTTCATTTATACCTTTTGTGAGTATCAAAAAATTTCTCCTTGTTGACCACACTGAAACACATAATGACCATTTTGAGTCAGCTCAAAATCATCTACGAGAAGGATATATACAATGCAGTCCAAGCCAAGAGATAATTATGACCAATTTTAACTTTGCATGCACTCCCATGCTAGTGCACACCACAAAAACTTGGTGCAAAAAGCTTAATTTACTAGGTCGGCCCAAGAAACACAACCCATAAATATTAACTCCAGACCACAAGAGGTATTAGAGAGATGATAAAATCATCTAGATTAAATCACAAGAATCAAATGATATTCAAGAATATTCCCATGCCCTTCTTTCACAACTTCATGCAACATTATGTTGGCAGAAGAAAATAGACACATAACCAGTATCTATTGCAAACCTAGGAAACATAATCATGAGATGGAACAATGATAACTCGATTTGTGATACACTTAAATAATTGAAGCTCAAAAGGAGAATATAGATAGACATTGTAAACTCATTCTCCAAACTGTAAGATCGCAACAACAACTGCAGAGAAATGTGGATCATTTATTTGGACCTTTCATGACTACAACATCACAGTCTTCACTTTGCTTACTCAAGAAACTTCTGTGGTGAATTATATGTTCTAAAAACTAGAACACACATGCTTCACACTTGAATCTATTTATCCTTTAAACTGTAGGATCATATCTTCAAATGCGAAGGAATGCAAATAATCCTTTGGAGCTTTTTAGTGCAACATCCTGAGTCACTCACTGTAAGAATTTTTATACATTTTGCATCAAAAGATAGTGAATACAACATTCACATCATCATTAACTTATTCATGAGAAATAGGAAATATGGAACAACTATTATAGCAACTCATGACATCCAAAATCACACATAATACTCTTTAATCAACATCTGGATTGCATCATATGAAACTATCCACATACTATGATCTTGTTGATAATAAGGACAACATCATCAACAATCTCCATCATGTTGACATTAATGCTAACATCTACAACATACTTGCAATAATCTCCCTTTTATCATTGATGGAAACACCAATCTAATATGTAATATTGCCCCTTACTCTATCTCTCCCCCTTTGACATCAAGGAAAAAGGGCTAATGATCTTTAATGGAACTTGCAACAACATACAAGCTCCCCCTATCTGCACAAACTTTAGCATTCTTCTAAGAAATGGCACACTAAAGGGCACGTGGATATTTTTGGCCATGACCAAAGGTTTCTTATCTTTGTCCTTATCATGCAAGGAGGACTTGGGGAACATACTATTGAAAGGTCATTGTCTTATTGGTAAATCTATGTTGGCTTTGGATAAATGGGAGCTAGGTTTGGATGTCCCTAACCATTCATTCGACTTGGCCCCTATTTTGGTTAGATTACCAAGCCTCCCAATGGAATATTGGTACGAAGAAGTTTTCAAAGGAATTTCTAGCACCTTTGGTCAGCTAGTATCTATTGATGAGATGAATATTACCAAGAGATGCGTAGTGTTTGCAAGTATTTGTGTCAATGTGGAGAAATCATCAAATTTGATGGATTCAATAAAGTTAAGATCAAAAATAGGTGAATGGAAGCAAGTGGTAGATTTTGAATCTTTAACTTTTTTTTCTTCCATCATTAAAGGTTGGTCATTGGGCTAAAAATTACATGTGCAAGGTCCTCAAGACCAAATCTAAGGTTTGGAAGGCTGAGGGGAGGGTTGCAGATATAATTCTTGAGAAGGTTTCGAAAACAATTTCCAATGAGGGATTAATGTAGATACCTCCAATTACGGAAATACTCTCTCTTGGTAAAAATGAGAAGCTTAGGCACCTGGTTCCTTCTCCAATATTGGGAGCTTTGACTGTTGATGATACTTCCATCCCTACTTTGGTGTTAGAGTCTCAACGAGCTACTCTAAGATTAGACTCTATTAATTTGAAGAGTGATTTCATACCCTCAAGGGATGGGAATGTCGTTTCTTCTCCATTTCTTTGAGGTAAAGAGCTATTGGTTGGGAATGGTGTTTCTTGGTCTTCTCATTCTTTTCAAGAGAAAGAGTTTGTGGAACTCGTGGTTCCAAGGAGAGATGGTTTGGTTTCTGTGGGGGAGGAACCTTTTATTGCGGTGAAAGGCAGGAACAAGAAAAAACCTCCTCACTCCCCTCCTTTCTCTCAAGAAGTGGTCACTAGGAAAAGGAAAAAAAATATTATGGTTTAGAACAAATGGGTCAAGGTAGACCCTCCTCTCAAAAAAATAGGGAAAAGGAAAGTAAGAAGAAGATTGTTGAGGGATTTTAGAAAACTCTCTTTGATATGTGTTCTAAGAGCACACCATCTAAGTGCAAATGAAAATAACATCATGGAATATTAGGGGATTAAATCATGTTCATAAACATAATCTCTTGAGCAATATCATTTGGGATTATAAACTGGATATCTTATTAATTCAAGAGACTAAGATGCAATGTGATAAGATTGAAAAAATAAAGAACCATCTTTTGAAATATTGTGGTTCTCATGGATATAGCTCAAATGGGGCTTCAAGGGGTATAGCTACCATTTGGAATCCAAATACTATTAGAGGAGTTGACCTTAACATTATTTCTAATCATGTTGATACTCAATTTTTCATCTAAAGGATGATACATCCTAGATTATCTCTAATTTTTGTGCACCTAATTTGAAAAAGGCTAGAAAAATAATTTTGGATATGTTGGGTTTTATTAAGTTTACTTATCAAGGAAATGTATGGTTGCTTATGGGAGATTTAAACACCCCTTTAAAGGAGAATGAAAAAGTGGGAGGATCCTAATTTTCCTTGGACAATAGAACTAATATGATGGAGTTTATTCATGAGAATACTCTTTTTGATTTAGAGTTGCATGGTACCTCTTTTACATGGTCAAAACAGTTAGATGGGATCAGATCTGATCCAAGTTAAAATGGATCGTTCTCTAATTTCTATGGACTATTTCTTGAGTTATTCTTGTGCTCTTTCAACTTTAACTTATTTTGGCTTGGATCATTTCCTGTTTTATTTCTTTGTTGATAAGTTGGGGAAAAAGATAAGGTTTCCTTTCAAATTTGAGAGAATGTGGTTGTGACATCCAGGTCTTAAGGACTATTTAGAAATCTAGTGGAGGATAATATTGAGGAATGTGTTATGTTTAGAGTGTCCAAGAAACTATCGTATGTTAAGTCTATGGTTCAAAAGTGGAATCAAGATTCTTTTGGTAAGAATTTTTAGATTAAAGACTCTGTTAAAAAAGGTTGGATGAGATATAACATGAGATCCAAGTTAAAGGGATGAAATCTTCTCTTCAAAATGGGTGAAATTACAATATTGTGTCTCACTTTTTGGCTAAGATGGAGATTTATATCAACATTTTTAACTAAATCTTCACCTTCTGAGACCCATAGTAGCTAAACCATTAAGAATTTGAAGATGATGTGAACTAGTGATTTGTGACAATTTGTGTGTAGATTCTAAATATATATACTTTTTTAATTTTTTTCTGAAATAAATCATAAATCTTTCAACATCTCCTTTAATAGCTAGTTTTAAATAGTAAACAACATTTTCAAAAATTAATGTTTATGTCGTCAAACATAACTTTTTTTCTAGAAAGGATAAATTCTAATTTTTAAAATATAAATTCTTAACATCAATATCTAGGGAAAGGATATTTTTTCGTACTTTTTTGTTACATATATTTTAGATTAATATTTGAAGTCACTATAATTATAATTTGGAAATAGGTGTATGCCATCAAATATAACTTGTTGTGTATATATCAAAATCCTTTTTTTTTTGGTGAAACAAGGACATCAATACCTAGGGCAAGGGTATTTTTTGAATGTTTTTGCAATGGTTTACTATTTTCCACCTCTATAGAATGAAGAACTTGATGTTCGGTGAAAAACCTATGTTCAATGAAAATTAAAAATTAAATACATGATAAAATGAAAACATATCAAAACTCTACTTGTTGGAAAGATCGTTTCAAGGGATATGATCTTGCAAAATATAATTTCTAAATGACTTCATTTAATCCCTCAAAATCTTAAAAAAATTGTTTATTTTTCCAACATTTAGATAGTTGCGAAGGAGACTCCATTGTGGGTATGATTTAATACTAGAGGGGCTCTATCCAAACAGTTTGATCTAATGGGGTCTTATCTAATGCTCTTCAATTAAAACCCTTTAGATGGAACCTCATAAGGCTTAAAACATTAGTTTTTTTCTAAAAATAAGTGATTTCAAGAAAAAATTAGGATTTCCCAAACATGAGACACACTATTGTGGAAACACCCAAATTAGGAAAATGATCTTATTACTTAACTTCATGATATCATTACAAAAGAAGAGGACTTCTAGAAACAAATATCAAAGGCTATTTGGCTAAAAAGTGGAGAAAAACCAAGTTTTTACATCTCTCCTCCCTTAAGCATAGGGTTGCTAATAGAATTAGTTCTATCCACATAAATGGCTTTGTCTTAGAGGTGGAAGGATATATCCATGAGGTTGCTTCAAAGTTCTTTTCCAATATTTTAGAAAATGATTCAATCTATGACTAGATAAGTCAAGATCAAATTTTTGGAGTAATCAAAAATTGTTTTCGAGGAAAATAATAAATAGTTAATGTACATCCCTTATGAGGAAGAAATAAGATTGGATATTTTTTTTCATCTGAAGGGAATAAGGCCCCTAGACCAAATGGTTTCCATTTTTTCTTTTTCCAATATTTTTGGGACATTATGGAAAAGAATGTTGTAAATGCCACTAAGGAGATTTTTGGGAGTAGGAAATTACTGAAAGAACTAAACTCAACTTTTCTAGTTCTCATTATGAAGTTTCCTAGTGCCAAGGCCTTTGGGGATTTTAAGCCTATTAGCCTTTGTAACTCAATCTATAATATTATCTCTAAGGTTCTTGTGATCAAATTGTAGTATAATATTCTAGTGTTAATCACTAGTCAGAAAAAATGGGTTTGTTTGCGTTAGACATGTTTTAGACTCCATAATCTTTATTCATGAAAATATTCACTCTCTCTCAGTGAATAAGGGTGCTAGTTTCTTTTTAAAGATGGACTTAGCTAAAGCTTATGATCGGGTTAATTGGTGCTTCTTAACCCATGTTCTAGTGAGTTTTGGTTTTGATAGTAATTTTATTGACCTTAATGTTCATCTTATCGTGTCCTCTCAATTCTATATGATTGTAAATGGTTTTCTCTTAGAATTCTTCAAAATTTCTAGAGGGATAAGATAGGGGGATCTGATTTCTCTATTTCTCTTTATCATTATGGTGGAAGAATTGGGTGGATTTATTCAATCGGAGGTTAATGGGGGTTCTCTTAAAAGGATCTTTCTATCCTTGCTTAGTCCTCCTTGATCTCATCAACAATTTGTTGATGATATAGTTATTATGGGGGATGCTTTGGTTAAGGAAGACAAGAAGTTAAAATTCATTCTACTGAACTATGAGAAGACACTAGGTCAACAAATCAACCTACCTAAAAGAAACATTTTCTTCTTGAACACGATCATTTAACTTTAGACAAAGTTAGTTGGAATCCGGCATTGTAAGGTGGGAAGTTTTCCTTCTTCCTATTTCGATCTTTTCCTTTGTGTGAACACGATTTTGAATTCTTTTTGGTTAGGTATTCTTGATAGATTCTATTAAAAATTAGCTAGATGGAAGGGTGCTTCACTCAACCAAGCTAGAAAGGTTCAACTTTTCAAAGTTACTCTTTAGAATTTACTAGTATATGCCATGAGTCTGTTTGAAGTTTTGAGTAAATATGTGGATAAGTTTGATCAAATTCAAAATATATTCCTTTGGGCAAGAATTGAAGATAGAAAAATAATTGTGTTGGTGGCTTAGGATCAAGTTTGTAGACCAAAGAATTTGGAAGGTTTGGTCATTAGGAAAATTAAATAATTTATTAATAACATGCTTTCAAAAATGCTTGGAGACTCACATCTAATCAAAATGATTAGTCAAACATCATGAATAATAAGTTTGAGAACAATAGCTTTAGGGAGGTTTTGGATATTGATCAGCTTCTAGAGGGATCATGGTTCTAGAAAAATATTCTTCATACTAGGTATATTATTCACAAAGGTTCCCATTGGCTCTTCAATAATGGAAGGCTAATTAAATTTTGGGATGATGTTTGGTGTGGCAACCTCCCACTCAAGTATATTCCTTGGGATACACCTTTGAAGGATGTTTATGTCAGAACCTTTGGTTGTTGTGTTGTTGATTATATTCAGGGTTTGGAATGGAAGAATTTGAGGGTTGTCAATTCAAATGAATCTAGGGGAGCTTAAACACTTCCTTTCCCTGATTCATATCCCTTCTTTCTAGAAAGTTGAAAATTTGATATGGCACCCTTCTTTGGATGGTTTGTACTTGAAGGATTTAGGATTTCGGATGTTGATGTAGTAGAAAAATCCTCCCCTATTTGGAGCACTCTTTGGAACCCAATGCTCATCCCTAAGATCAATATTTTCTTCTAGATTGTGATATAAAATTTTAACTATTGATGATCTATGTAGAAGGGGATTTTCCTTTCCTGATAGGTATGCCCTATGTGAAAATAATTTAAAAGATTCAAATTTTCCTTGGTTGCAACATCTCTCAATTTATTTGGGATCTGATTTTATCCCTCTAGAATTTAAATTATATTTTCCCAAACTCTTTTGCTAATTTATGTGGTCAATGGATCTGTCCTTCAGTTAATCCTTCACTCCTACTATTGTGGTATCTTATATATTTGCATATTGTGTGGGGCCTATGGAAAGAAATAAATGACTACGTGTTCAGAGATGTGCACCTAAAAGAGGAAGGTGGTTTGAATAAGATCCAAAGAGCTATCAAAGATAATTTGATCAATGGGGTTACTGAGAAGTACATGGAAGGACCAAAACTTAAGATTTCTAAGTATGATTCTCAAGTTTCTGAGAAGTGGAATCTCCACTTTGATATCTCTTTCCCATTAAAAAATATGAATAATTCTAGAGAGAATGTGGTTTTAAGGTGTTCACAAAAGGAGTGGATTAAAGTTAATTTTGATGGGTCAGCCAAAGGGAACCTTGGTCCAACTAGAAGTGGGGGAGTGTTAAGATATGAGGAAGGTAGATTTTTTCAGCGATGTCACTCCCATTGGGAATTAAAACCAATCACTTTGTTGAAGTTGTGATAGCTTATAATGATTTAAAATTATCTTATGACAAAGGGAATAAGAAATTTTGGTTGGAGTGGGAATCTATAAACATTATTAGATGTCTTAAAGATGATCATTTCCCTAGCTAGTTAATTGACACTTTCATCTCAAAATCCCTATATATGATCAAATCCTTTGGTTAAATCATGATTACACATATTTATCATGAAGTAAATAAACTGGTGAATATTTTTGCTAATGAAGGTGTGAAAAGTGAATCATTAAAAATATGAGAAGGGTACTCCTCTATTCCCATCAAAGCTCTAGCCATTATAAATTATGATTTCCAACACAAATTTTGAGAATCGATGGGACATGAGAATTATGAGACCCATACTCCTCACACATTTTTTGGGTGAAAATTGGGTTTCCTTCCCTTTTCTCATTTGTCAGGATCTATGGAGAAGCATATGTGCTTTGTTTATTAGACTGGTTAATATTACTATGAGAGGTGAGTGAAGTAGAGTGGAGCCCTTATCCTATGATGGGGTCCATAGGAATCAAAAAGTATGGACAATTATGGAAGAGGGGGGCCTAGCTCCCTACTTGGAGAGGCTTCACGATCATGACCCAGAAGCTACCAAGATTTTTATAAAATGATGAAAGAACAAGGTGTTGAATTTGAATGGAAAATAAATTACTATTAATGAGGAGGTGATTGTTAATATTATAGGGCTTTCAATATAGGGTAGGAATTTATTTTGAGATAGAAAGGAAAATGACGAAGCCCTAAACCAATTTTTTAAGGGGAATGAGTGTGGGAAGCTAGTGAAACTCTCCTCGTAGGGCTATGATCGTCTTTCCATCAAACCCATATGGGCAGAAGTTACCGAGGTCATCATGCGATATATCATGTTGGATGGTAGGTTCACAACAATTTATGGTATTCATTTCATTTTCTTAAACCACTTTTAGCATAAATTGTTGGTTTAATTTCTCTATTTTTTGTTCGCTTCTTTGGATTATGCTACTAAGGAACACCTAAAAAACCCCAAATTACTTTTTTTGCATGAGGGGTTAATCCTCCTTATTATAGAATATGTTGAAAACAAAACCCCTATGTTGAGTCCAAGGGGGAAGGGGAATGTTAATAAAAACAACAATTGATGGTTGTTCACTACTCTGATATGAGTTTAGATACTAGTGAGGATGAGGATGATGAGGACTAGAGGGAAGAAGATGAGGGAGAATATTCTATAGAAGTGTTCTATGTGCTACCATCTGATGGAGAGGATCAAAGGAAAAGAAAGAGTGTTGGTAAAATCCCCTAAAAAGAAAGTGAAGAGGACTATCTCTTGGACCAAGGGCTCTCAAATAGGGGAGGAGGAAGGGGATAATAATCAACAGAAGGGGAAGCAAATATTAAAGTCTAAAATGGAATCATCTTGCAAAGTTAAGGAGAAAGTGGTCAAAATAATGGCTACTAGGATCTAGTTTTCAAAGAAAGGCATTGTGAGAGATAATCTTGGTGTTGTAGACTTTCCTATCTATCTGGGGACTTTTCTTATCTCAATGCTAATACAAAGGATATTTATGATGTCTTGGGGCTTGCTAGGGAAGGGGTTACTAACCAAATTAAACTGTCAAAATGGTTCTTTCTAGAAATCAACATAATTAATATCAAAATATGAGCCCTGCAGGAGAAAAATACCAATGAGGATTAGGATCAACTAGGGGCTAGGAATAGAAGGTGAAGAACACGATTGGTGATTATGAGGATTTTATTAATATTTTAAATTTGGATTTTAAAAAATGTATGATTGACTTGGAAGAGAAAGTTTAGGAAACTAATAGAAATTTGGAGAATGTGTTAAAGATTAGCCACTGCTCTATAAAAAAAGTGCTAATGGGATTAATATTCTTATAGAGAAGCTCAAAGAATTGAGAGAGGAGCAGATTAATGATGGGATCCCTTAGCAGAGTAGAAATAAAGGAAGTCAAATAAAGACAAAGGGAAGAAACAAGTACAAACCAAGTCAAAGGGGCCAAGCTCGAGGACAAGGGGAAGAAAAAACAAATCTTTTGAGGAGGAAAAGAATGATTTATTGAACCTGGTTAATCTTCATTCAAATATTTATAAACATGAGCTAGAGGTGGAAAATACTCTAAAGAGTATGAAATAGTCCCGTGGCTATTATTTTGCTTTTAGTTCATTGTTGGTAGGCTTTTGCTTGGATATGTTTTATTCTTGTTGCAACATTTTTTTGTAAGGGTTTTAGGTTCCTCTAAAACATGTTTTTCTTGTTAATAAAAAACAAAAATATAATGAAATGAAGTAAAGAAAAATAAAATACAACAATTAGTCTAGTAGGGGTGGAAAAGTTTTATGCTGATATGGAGGTGCTAGATGAAAATCAACCACCTATCAAAGAAGATTGGTAATATGAACATCAACCAAATGGTCCATAAGGTGTCATAACACCCTTGTAAGGAGATCCATTACAACATTCAAACCACTAGAAAGATACTTACATAATTTTAATTTAATTTATGCATTACTTACTAATGTTGGTGAATCTATCTCATATTAGGAGGCTTGTGAAGATGAATATGCAAGCAAGTGGAGTGATGCCATGGAGGAGGAGATAGAAGGTCTACATAAGAATAAGATGTGGGAGCTTATACCATTACAAAAAGGGTAAAATCTTATTGGGAACAAGTGGGTCTTCAAACTAAAAATGAAAGTAAATGATAATCTAGAGAAATATAAAGTTTGGTTGGTGGCCAAGGGGTATGCACAAAAAAATTATATTAATTTTGATGATTTTTTAACTTTTTGTATGGTTAAGTATAGTTAGATTTGTTTTATATCTTTTTGATAGTCTTAATTTGGAGTTAGGATAGTTAGATGTAAAAATAACCTTCTTGCATGGTGATCTCTCTAAGGATATTTATGTAGTAACTAGAAGGTTTTGATGAAAGAGACAAGGAGAATCTTGTTTATAGGTTGAGAGAATATCTATATGGTTTGAAATAGGTGCCAAGGTACATTGGTACATGTGATTTGATTATATCGTGATGAGTTAGGGTTTTAGAAAATGTGAGGTTAGTCATTGTGTCAACTTTCAAAGATATGAGGATGATAATTTTATTATTTTTCCTTTTTTATGTTGATGATATGTTGGTAGCAGGTCCTAACATTCAAATGCATTTAATAAGTGATTCAATACATCTATCAATATCTCGAACACATTTTTTTTATTTCATTTAAACTCTAGAAATAATGTATTTTAATGTGACTTATGATATTATATATCATAAAAACTATCCTATTGAAAAGATAAATCTCATAAAAATAAAATTATAAATCAATTGTTGTTGTGACTAATACTTATTGTAATTATTGAGTACTTAAGAAATCATCATTATTAATGAATTAATATCTTTAAATTTTCTTATTTCCTATAAAACCATTGGAAATCTTTCAAGTTATCATTGATGAAACATTTAAAAAAAAAATTAAAAAAATATAAAGATATTATAGATGACTAATGAGCATAAATAATTATAGTTCTTTTGACTAAACACTTAATAAATAACTCTTAAAATATAAATATATAATACTTAATAAAAAAAACTATACCCATCCAACTATCCGTGTGAAGTAATAGTGGATATCATTCTTCTCGATGGGTGTGGCCATCTTTTATAATTGTAGTAGGATCATTTTATTGAAAATAGTATCCTATCATCTTATCATATTTATTGATTACAAGTTTGGGAAAATTGAAATTTTATAATGTTAAGTTTTTTTTTTTTAGTTATTCAATACTATGAGATTCAAAGTTAAATCATTTTATTTTTCATGTTGTTTTAGTAAAATTAAAAAATAAAATAATTATCAATTTTATTTGAAAAGAAGTATGAATGATATTTGAAAAAAATGAATTATTTTTTCTAAATATTTTATGTACTAGTTAAATTAGTTAGATAGATGATTTAATAAATTATATCTATCATGTCAATATAATCATAGACCTTTGAAAGCTTAAACTTAAATTACATGTTGACAAACACTCGATATCATCTGATAATCTAATTTTCAAAGATAAAACTAATAAAATTATTTAACTCTATTTCTAATATAATTAATTAAAGAGGAAAATTGATGAAGTAATGACTATAATATTTAGAATTGAAAAACTTCCTATATTGATGTAAATCTAATTATTAAAAAATATTTTAAATACTAATTATTAAGATAATAAACTGGGACATTATATGATTTAATGAATTAACAAATCATGTTCTCCGTTCATTTAGATTTATATTAGGTTCACATTATGGTATATTGCTAAAAGCTTTAATGAGTTATTAAAATGTGAGTTGTCATATTATTTGTACTTATATAAGGTTTGCATTATATAACATTTATTGTAGACACATAAAATTGACCTAGGCCCGCAAACTTTATTTCTCTTTTATTTCTTCTCAACATAATTAAAATATTTAATTATGTACCATAGTCCAAATTCAACTATTAATCAAATAATTTTTAATTATTTAATTAATTCATATATTTTATCACTCTTGAATATTTAAATAAACAAATTGCATTTATTTTATTTAAATGCGTCGCTAATTTCCTATGCCTCCCTATAATTAAATAAATTCTTTTCAATGGGCCCTTGGTCTACTAGTGAAGTTCAAAGGTTTGGAACGAGCCCACCAGGGATCAAGTCTTGCTGAGTGCAAGGCTATGACATCATAAGGAATGAGGCCAGGATCGTGCCTTGGGTGAATTTGGTGGCGTGGATGCCCCTCAGTCCTTGGCTCTAAGCTAAAGAGGTGCACGTGTGGGCCCGTATCGGGTTCCTAAATCATTTATGTGGTGGCCTTCGCTGGTTGGCAGCTCGCAGGCTTCATGCCTCTGCTGGGTTGCCTCGCAGGTCTGAAAACTCCATCAAAAAAAAAAAAAAAAAAAAATTCTTAAATTTATTTAATTATTAGTTATTTATTTACTTCCTCTTGATTATTTAAATAAATAAATTTTATGTATTTATTTAAATGTCTTTAATTCCCTATGTCTTCTTATAATTAAATAAATTCCTATAATTTATTTAATTATTGGCCACCTTGTCCATTTTCTCCACTATTAAATAATTATTGTTAATTATTTAATTGTCTCATTGACTTTTCCTGTAGTGTCCCTCCAGTTGCTACTATTTGTTTCAGTTTGCTTATGTTCATTTTTTAGTCGTTTAGGTGCTTTGGATACTATATTACATTATTTTAATTATGACGTTGATGTTATGTTATCCTTTATACTTTGTAATGCCCCTTCAAGTAACCCTAAAGGAAGTTGTAATTAATGACTTAAGTGAACCAATTTTTTTTTTATAAAGTGCAATAACATACACATTCACTTACTAATTAACAACAACTTCTAAGGCTACAAGGTTGGGATTACTTAAAACCCACACATACATCTTGCATAAAACCATAGCATTATAAACTTTATGAAATAAACATCATACATCATAAGAATACCACATAACATAATAAGATGAACATCCAAGATATAATCTCATAAACATTAACTTAATCCAATAGTTACATCACTCATTTCCAGAATGAGGCAATAGTACAAATGAATTACAATTACATATCTCCACCTCTTAAAAAAGAGGGATAAATAACTTATACAAATAGAAATATTACAATGCAAGAAAATAAAATAAGAACCGCGAGCTATCCATCTGGATGTCTCGCCACCAAGTACTGAAGATAAATTGGGACCCAACAGTTTTGGTGCATGTTCCACCTAACCAAGTGGTACCCGAAGGCCCACCCCCCTTTCTAGGAGATAGTAACAATGTAACATGGACAAAGATCTACAACCTCTAACCAAAGGCAGACTCAAACTAACTCATACTGAAATAACCAAATAGATGCAATAAACAAGAACAACTCTCACATCACTGACATTGCTTCCAGACATAAAATTGACCAAGTATGTTCAAAGAACCATACACGTATACCAATACCAATCACCAAGGGAATCTCAAGTGCACATAAAATAGAAAACATAACCACTCCAACCCTAGGAGGAATCAAATAATAAAACACACTCCAAACATCTTGGAGGCAACAAACACATAGTCCACTCCTTTCACAGGAGGTACAAAACATCCCCGTTCGTGGAAATCAGGTAAATATTGAAAAGACACCACGCACTACCCAAGGGAAAAACAATTGGTTGACACAAGGAAACGACAACCCTCATCCTCTAAGATCTTCTAGAAGACTTACACATTTGGACTAACACTTAATCCACTTTCCAAAACACAACTTGACAAAATAGCTATAAAAACATTCAAGTCATTAATGAAATCTAAAATTTGGATTTCTTAAATCCATACTCATTCAATAGGTAACGTTGACAAAGTCAAATTCACATTAACAGGGTTAACTCAAAATCGCATATACCCCTTTTCCATTTTCGTAATAGAGAATCTTAAACAATTTAATTCACATCCCTATGCAAAATACACAGAAATAAAGCATCTAAGGCAACCATGAAGAATATTACAATTTTCAGATATTCTAAATCCATAACTCTTTCATATTCCAATCACAACAACTAAATTGCTCCAATGGAAATAAATATAATAAAACAAATATTTTCCTTCTTCAATATAATTATTTCCTAAATTTACTTTTTATACAATATAAAACTATTGCAAATACTAATTTCCATGTTCTATCCCAAAATCTATATCTTTTCAATTTCCTAATTAAAAACATGCAATTTCATCAATATAATAAAATATCTTCTTCCTAATATAATTTACCATGCACTATAATCTTATCTTTTACAAACTCTATTCACAATCCTAACATGCACCTAACTAAAGTGGGACAAAATAAAAGATTGAGTATAATCCTTGACGAAAATACTCATGTAATATATACATCTTAATATCTTCTTCAATCATATTAACGAAATAAATATTTCATTTCCATAACCTAATACGTTCAATTCTTCAATCAAATATTCCTTCTTATATCTTTCATTGCATGCAAGTAATTATTCAATAAAACACATTAAATATTCAACTTTATCTATATGTTAAATTGTACAAGTAATCCATAACAAAATTAAATATATATTTAAATAATTTATTTTACACAATTAATCATATTGAAATAATATGCAATATCAATATATTACATATATACGATATGTATATATAAAAAATTTGTTTATGCAATGTATATTCTATACATCTTAATACAAATTCTATATGTCATTCAATTTTCTAAATAGAACATTCAATTTATAAAATATATTTTAAAACAAACAACCTAAAAATTCCAACTAACATTTAAGAAACGAAAGGTAGGCGGATACCCACATGTTCGCACCTCACAGTTGAGGGTTTAAAGAATGCGGAAAGGGCGAGAGAGAGAGGAGGTGCGACTATTCACATAAGGTCGAGCCTCCCCTCACACCGCAACATACACAGGAAAGGGGGGCGGTGGAGGGTCTCCCTCCACACCGCCTCTCCCATATGGGAGCGGCGGTGGGGAGGTAGATCCTCCCCAACCCCCAAACCCCCATGAACATATAATAGCGAATTAAATTCGCTTTAAAAGTAGCGACAAGGGTTTGCAAAACACAGCAAAATAAAATAAAATCGCTTACTCACAAAAACAAAAAGACAATGGGTATCGCCGTACGGATGGCACAAATATAATTAAACCAGAATATTATAACATAAACAAAATTGTATATATATATATATATATTATATATATAGATATAATCCATATATATATAATATAGATATATATACATAAAATGGATTTGACATAAAATAAATAGGGAAAATTTTATTAAAATAATCACTTACAGGTGAAATTGTAAAAATTTTCTAGAAAAATCGAATTCCACAAAAGTTTAAAAACTAATTCCTTCTAAACCATTTTCTCGAATTCATGAACAATAAAAAACAATAAAATTAAATGGATCTAAATTAAAAACCATAAGTTTCTAGATCCTCAAGGTTTCTCCACCTAATTTATACAGGGGGTTTTCAAAATAAATTTGATTTTCTACAAAGGGTTTTAAATTTTTAAAACAGATCTAATGTGTTGCTTAACCTCTAGATTTGATTCAAATAACAATTTTTTTTTCTAATAACAGATTTATCAAACAAATCTTAAATCACTACTATTTTAAAAGTAACCAATAACAATAAAACACAAGGAGGAAAACTTGGTTCAAGAAGCTACAGGAAAAGATTAATTTCTGATGCCAGCCTCCTCCACAGATCTCCCGAATTTTCTTCAATCATGCAACGAATCCAATCCAAAACCCAACAATTGCATACAGGCTTTTCTCAAATCAAATCTACCATCAAACATTTCTTCAAACCCTTCTCTGTGCAAACTTTTTCCAAAATTTCTTCTTTGCTGTAGAAAAGTGAATTTCCCTAAAAACTTCTCTCCCCCAAAAATAAAACATGCATTCTTTATTTATCAAAAAACCTAATACAACCCTAATTCACATTGCATGCAAAGTTGAAAATTAGATATTAATTTCAATTTCAATTTTCGAAAACCCACTTTCAATTTAAAATGCAATTTCAAATAATAAATTAATTTCCAAAGTTGCAACTAATTTCCCAAATAAACATTTAATTACAATTTCTAATTTAATTCCCACAAGTTGAAATTAAATTCCAAAATTAATGTTTATTCTTTTATTCCCTTTCATTTTCTTGCATCACATTTAATTAATTAATTTAATTATTTAATCACTAAATTCATCCTTTTGGATTAAATTTAATCAATTAAATAATTAAATTTAATCAATTAATTTAAATAATTATTTCAATCAACAAAATATAATTTTAATTAAATAACCATCAACATGACTAAATGCAATAATTCTAAAAATTGATTAAATAAATACACACCTTTCAGAATCAAATAATATTAAAATAGGGTAAACTATGACTCAACAACCAAGACTGACAACACACTAAGGCTAGGCGTGGACTTGACACATGTTACCTAGCTACTATCTCCCGTTCAACTTAACCATTGGATCGACACGCTCAAACCTGTGAAACCTGGTGGAGTTGATGTCATGTACCTACAATCCTGAAACTAAGTAAACAACATGATACAATATATCGAGCATCTAATACACACCATGAAGGAGAAATCACGAATTCGCAGGGCGCTCGCAAGCAAGTGATGCGAACCCGTCCCCTTCACCAATACAATCATCAAAACTGACACTTCCATCATAATTCCAATAATCTCATATAAAATCACATGTTATATCTACTAACATCATTACATCATTAAAGCATGTAAACTAAAGCCTTAGATAACCAAATCACATCACATAATATAGTTGTCACTCAATAGTAGCGATCAAAACATCATAACAAAATGTATCCAGTATCAAAGTAGCTACAACCAAACATAGCATAAAGCAAACTGAACAAGAAGCAAAACGAAGGGGTATTACATACTCTGTTGATGATACAATAGATATTGTTATCATCTAGTTATGTTTGTGTGGAGATATTATGATTGACTTTGAGTGTGTTATGGTTTCATGTTGTTTGTAAGCTTAAATGAGTTTATGATGTAATGATGCATGTTAGTCTTGGTGAAGGAGACGATGTAGTATTACTCACTCATGAGTACCCTGCTATGATGTGACTCTCTTTCATGGTGTGATTGTCGATATATGTTAAATTGTTTGACAATGTTGTTTTATGCAGTTTGTAGGTACAGGCTTCGACTCCACCCGCTTTGTCAGGTCTGAGCATGCCAAGAACCAATGGAAATATGTTGTTCAGAGATAGTGTCAGGTCTTCATTCTTAACAATCATTCTTTGAAGAATGAGTACCCATTTGTTACGCGTTATTGTTTGTCATTCATTTTGTCATGTTGATTGTGTTTTCGTCATGTTTGGAATTTGACTTGTTTAAATTAGTTAAAATGATTTGATTTATAAGTATTTGATTTTAATTACAATTTCAGATTACTTTGTAATTAAAGTTTGATTTAATGTTTAAAATATTTGATTAAATTAAAATTATTATATAGAATATTAATTAAATGCAATTGTTAATTGATTGTGCAAACTTAAATTTTTTAAAATAGATATTTTTAAAAGAGTTGTTGTCAACAGTTTATGAAAAATATCTGAAAATGTGATTCGAAATGAGGTAGTGTCATTTTGAGTTATTGTTTAATTTGATCTGCTTGATTAATTTTATTCACATGCAGACTGTCAGTTAAGCTTTGTGATTGCAATTTAATTGAAAATTAGCTAAAAGGAAAGGTTATGCAATTTGTGCACAGGAATTGGGTTTTTTTTGAAAAGTTGTTTCACGATAATTTTTGGGGAAAAATATTTTTTGTTTCTCTCTGTGTTTTGATTGAAAAGTTTTGAATATTGTGAATTCAAAGGCGTGCATGTGACAGAAGGTATCCAGATTTAGTTTGTCTGTGCCTTGCATTGTTCTTCTCTGGAATTCAAAAAAATTACTCCAGTTTTTCTTCTGTATTTTATTTTTGTTTCTTGAATTCAGAACTTTTAAATGATGTTATTGGATTTGATTCACTTTATGTAGAACTTGATGCTGAATATCCTGCACAAGCATTAGAAAACAAAAATGTCATTGATTAATTTTTATTAAATCGAAAAAAAATAATAGAGAGATGAAAACTTGTGGAAATCTAGATTTGAATTTCTAAAATTAAAACATAATATCTTTGATTTCATGTTGGCTTTTGGATCGTTTATGATTATTTGTATGATGTACTTTCTTTGTCTAGTGAACTTGTGATATTTGTATGGTGACTGCATGAATTGATTTGTGTGTTTAGCTAAGAATGAACAACAACATATTCTTCATACGATTACCTTGTGAGAATTGGTTGTTTTAAATTTGTATCATCCTTCACATTCATTTAGGGTCTTTGCAAGTTATTTATGTCATCATTTTCTTATCTTTCCGCATGTCCTTGATCTGGTGCTATCCTCGACAAAATTGCTCTGCATACTATGAGTGATGAGTGTCGACGTTGGTTATCTTGCAAGACTTTCATTTTATTAACTTTACAATTTCAGTTTGATGTTGTCGGCACTCTTACCTCAGTTGCCTCTTATTTATCAAGTTGATGCATATTTTGAAGTCATCCTTTCCTCTTTCTAAACTCTTGTTCACCATTTCTTTCTATCTGTAAACATGCCTAACGAATGGTTTACATGGTTTTGTATAGAATTTGCTTTCTTCTAATAATAATTGTATTTAGTATCAACATAAGATCTGTATTATTTTCTACCATCATTGTCAACTAAGTCTTATTTAATTTTCTAGATCTTTAGTTATTGGAACGCTTGATCATCTGAATTGAATA
Source organism: Sequoiadendron giganteum (assembly GCA_007115665.2). Lineage (NCBI taxonomy): Eukaryota > Viridiplantae > Streptophyta > Pinopsida > Cupressales > Cupressaceae > Sequoiadendron > Sequoiadendron giganteum. The sequence goes on along the minus strand of CM021100.1, from coordinate 829,226,603 downwards.
TACTAGATTTTCTTTATTAAAATTTGGATAATTTTTCCTTCTATTGGCTGAACCAAATAATGAGCGCTCCTTAACTTGTTGTTCTTTATAATGAATTTCGATGGAAATAAAAATATATCATTCTATTTTAGATACAATATTATCATAAGCTTAGTTTTCTTGTCCTTCAAGATTTTTGTTTAGCCTGTAGAAGACTTTCTTCGATACAATCTTAAATTAGTTCTTGAGTTTGGAGAATTTATCAGTGTGTGGGTTATATAATTTCTTTTTAATGTATGCACTGATTCTTTTTATTTATTCTAAATGCATGAAGTGGGTTTATTGGATATACATGTGATTTACATGCAATACTTATAAGTCATCGATGGTTTTAAAGAGGAGATGTGGTTGTGTGGTGTTAACTTCCAAACTATTTTCCATCATGTGTTTCTATTAGTCATTCTTTATTTGATCTTCTTGTTAATAATTTTCGATGGAATCAATGAGTTGGTGCAGTTGGGTTTTAATTCAAGAGATCTCTAGTGGTCTAAGTACATTGACCCTATGATCTAATCATGCACTTTTAAGACTTGAGTCGATGCATGAAATGAAACTATAAGTTCTTTTTCTATCTCTCCAAGTTCGAAAGCATTTATGCTTGCTAGTATATCTATTATGCTTTTGAAATCTAGCTTCAACATCCTCATGTCGTCCAGCTTGAATATCCTCATGTCGACCAGCTTTAATGGTTTTGATTTTTTTAAACTAAAGTTTCTCCTACATCACCAGTGTAGCTCATTCTACCTTTTCTGACTCTTTCATTACTATTGATCGTCTATTGGATTTAATCATTTATACCATATGATCGATGTGCTTGAATTCTTCATAGTTCACGAAGGGTATAAGAATTTATAGTTTTTACATTCCTCTTTTTGGCCGCTTCTTTATACTCTTGTTGATAAGTTTTGTTGGTGAATGCCATCGCTTCACTCTCATTAATTCCCTTCTGATTACTAGAAGCTTGGAAATTGTAGTCGAATTTACCTATTCTAATTTGGATACGTCGAATGCATGCATTGCGGTGAAGTAACACATATTGAATACATTTATTATCTGATAGTTCTCCCCTTCATTGCGCCCTATTACATTTAAGATAATGCATAGTACTCAAGCTAAGTAGAGTCGACGCCTGGTTGAGACTGCAGTTTTTCTTTATTCAAAACATATGTTTACAGCTGAATGTTTATCTCCTTGAGAGGTTTAATATAGGAGAGGCATCACTGCTCTTATTTAATCTACCAGTCGTTTCCTCACTTTATTTTGCTTGGTGAATGTGCTATAGTCAATGATACTTGTTTGAACCGATTATAAGGGAAAATGGTTATTGTAAGATTCCATTAATAGGGTATTTCATTTATTTATTTATTTTGTTTAATATATATTATTATTTCATAAATAGATTTAGCCATGGATTTTATAAACTATATTATGAAGTTCGATATAGATGGTTATGTGGATGAACATATTGAATGACTTAGTGAATGATTGTTTTGGGAATTAAATAAAGGAAATTATACATTATATGTAGATAATGGAAGGAGATTAACTTGTTTTAATGATCATTTAGTAACTTGATTTGAGTGTTTCGTATACTCACTCTTATATCTACTCTTCTAGTATTGTTTGGATTGTTTTTGCGAAAACAAGTGTATTGATGTAATTGGGAATGAAAAATGGATTTTGGTTCATGTTTTATCATCTTGTGAAGAGAACATTAGAATCTTCCAGAGGCTAGGGTTGTAATATGCATTGTAAAGCGTTTAATGCTTGTTCATTGTTGTTCATTTGCAATGACTTAATTTTAGACTTAGCCATGCACGATGTGTTATCTCATTGGAAGTATTTGAAAGTTATATGGTATCATCATGTTTATGATGTGTATATTTGTGGTTTTTATTTATGGGCATGATGGCTATCTGGTGTTTGTTGGTAATTTATATTTTTTATACAGGAAGAATGGCTTTTGTTAGGGGTCGGAACCCTAAGAGGTTACCAAGGTAGCCTATCGAGAGTTGTTAATCAAGTGAAAACCTTAATTTAATGTACTAGGGGTTGGGTGGTGTTCAATAATTAATATATATAATTTGATGCCTCGCCTAAGACCTTAATTCTTGTTTAGATTAAGGGTAGGTTGAGATGGCCTGGAATGGCATGGTCGTTTACTTTGTCTCCTTGAAAATTAATTCGATTCCACATAAGATTGTTTAGGGGCCAAGAATCGGTAGAGATTGCTAGGGTAACTTAGAACGAGGGCCAGTAATCTAGGAATATTCACTAGGGTAACCAAAAAAAATTGTGTGATGACACTCTTATCCTTATATATGTATCTGGTATATTGTGTAGAGTTACTGTTTGCCTTGATGTTGCCTTTGGGAGTTTTTTGTTGTCATGTGGTCTAAATAATGTTATGTTGTTATGTGATTGTCAACCATGTGATGTTATGTTCTATCTTCTTGTATGTTTGATTGACTTGTGGACCTGGAATTCTCTCCTAGCATGGGGGGTGGACTTTCGAGTACCACATGGTTGGGAAGAACGTGCTCTATCCTCCATTAGCTCCCCTTGCAGGTTATGTAGTTTGAGATGAGATTGTTCTTGACAGGTTCCTGGATTCACTTTGTTCATGGAGTTGGAAACTGCACATTCTCGTGAATGAGATAGATAGTTGTGCATGATCATTATCTATATTGTATTCATACATGATGAATATATGAGACTTTATTGTATTATAATTTTGATGTATCGAGATTTGTCACAATCTCGTTTGGTGTATCTTGATCATGTAATTAAATCTCTTTATGATTATTCATCAGTGATATGATATATTTGTATGTTTTATGTATATGGCTTTATGATGTGACATTCTTCTTGTGTATGTATAAGTAGCATTCTCGTGGAACCTTGATAACGTTCGTGTATATGCTTACTTCATTCATATGTTGTAAATGAATGTTTTTTAAAAAAAAATTATTCAGTTATTTATTTGCATTATGTGTTGTTCTTTGGGTTCCATGGCAAGCCGTTACATTTCCCTAAATTTAAATAAAGTCATTTATTTAAATTTCTCACTTTCTAATTGCCCACCAAGTAAATAATTTAAAAATCATTATTTATTGTCACATGGCTCCACCACTTTTGAATTAAAATAATTTTTAATTCAAGAAGGTCAACATCACCTGTTGAATAAAATAATTTGAAATGCTTATTTGATTTTCTAGCAATGTCTTTTTCCATGCCCAATATCCTCTTGTCACATGCATTCTTGTCCATTTATAAAATCAAATCTCAGCCCTTCATTTCAAATTTTACCATAATGTTGCCCTAACCCTAATTGTTGATTGTCACATTTAATTTCAACCTTTGATCTTAGGGAATTTCTCAACTGACAATTGTGGCCATTCATCCAAAATTGGTTTTTCTATAAAAAAGGCAATTTTGATCTCATTTGGACATCTCTTGACTTCATGATTTCATGCTTCAAACTTTAGGCTTGCTTCATACTTGCATACTTGCAATTGTTGAGTAGTACAATCCTTCAATATTTGCTTAGGTCTTTGTCATAGGTCAATAGTTGTTCATCAAAATCTGAGGGAAAACATCATTTCGCAGAAAATGGAGAAGGGTAATGAAGGTCAATCATGGAGGGCATGAAGGCTATTTGGTGAAGCTTTTCCTTTGTTTTATGCTATTTTACTCCATTATACTTCATTATTTAGCTAGGGTTTTGTTTATGCATTTGTTTTCATGCTAACCTAAATTTCACCCTTAGTTACATTGGTGGACCCGATGCAAAAAACACTTTTTACAGATTTCCTTACGGTTTTTCATCATTTTGGTAGGTACAAGTACGAAACACCGCAAATGAAAATTTTTGAGCTGCATTTGATGCGTTGTAATGCATTTGCATTTGGGAACGACGCATCTGCAGTACTAAGCCACATTTGATAGCTCGAACAATGCATTTGACCTTTTGCAATGCATCTGCTAGACTGAATGACGCATCTGATGTTGTGACACATTTGACAGGAAGAGTGACACATTTTCTTATTGTAGGTATACTTTTGTTTTTTGACAGTATTTTCCAGATTTCTTTTTCATTTTCATTAGTTAAGGGATTTTTGGTTACTGATCTATTGTTGGCAGCATGTGGCAAGTTGGAAGGAGATAGTAACCCTTGTTTTGTTGTTGGTTTTTAAAAATATTTTTAATCCTAAAGCAACAAACAAACAAACTACAACTTGCATTCACACTTCATGGCTTAAAATGAACATGCATTCACTCATGGGATTAAAATGAACACAACTTGCATTGAAACTCATCAAGGCTAAAATTTTCTTGCATTCTCATAACATTGGATTAAAAATAACTTTGTGTGTCTCATAATAAGCTTGGGTTAAAATGAATGGGTGTTTGATGTGTATTGTGGTGTAGTGATAACTCCTTAGTGTGTATGCAATTCTCTTGTGTCTTGTTGTGATCCTGAGCAACAAAAACTCTTAGGTGTTGTTGCTTTACCACCCACATATTTTGATTTGGGCATTAAAATGAACAATCTTGTGAGTGTGGGTTGCAAGATTTGTGTATGCAATCTCCTCCCACCTTAGTGCGATCTTGGATGACCAAAAACAAAGTTTTCAATTCGCTTTTATTTAACCTTAGAGGGGCCTGCCTCGAAAGAGTGAATGAATCCAACTAATTTTTTTCTTGGGCCGGTATATAAAAGGATGAGACTAAACCGTCAAGTCCTCATGGTATGTAGGCCTTAGCCATGTGGCGTCATTCGAAACCGAGTACCTACCTTTTCTTTTAAAGGTATAAGAGCCCCTAGTAGAGTGATTAAAGCCTTAAGTGGCTTGTTGGACACTCGTGAGGTGCCATGTCCCCAAGTATTCACTATAACCCTATTGTTTATTTTTGCAAAATCCTTTTCTATTCGCTGGTGCAACAACAGTTGTTGCCAAGCCATCCCACATTCTCACAGTTCGTAGTAGAGATGAATATTTTTCCATGGGAGATTCATGAGAACTCGAAGCTTGGTTGACCCAAGAATTGAGTGTTGTGTAAGGGGGAGCCAATGTGGCCAAGCTTCTAAGTCATCTACTAATAATAAGTATGGCTAGAGAAATCCAAGTGGGAATCCAATGGATATAGTCCTTGCCATCCCTAAGATTCATGTTTATCTTCAATGTGCTTGTTTCAAACAATTCAAGAAAAAATCATGTATTTTCCAAGTGTTTTCTAAATCAATGAAAACATAAAACATCCTTCACAAATCTGGAAAATCACATTCAAACTAAATAAACTTCAAAAATTTGTCAAAATTGCAAGAAAACTGGACCTTGTTCAAATTGCAGCACAATTGATGCCTGAAACAACACATTTGCTTTATTGCAATGTAATTGCTACCTTAAACAACACATTTTCTTTATTGCAACATTGCTACCTTAAACAATGCATTATCTTTATTGCAACACAATTGCTACCTTAAACAACGCATTTTCTTTATTGCAACGCAATTGCTACCGTAAACAATGCATTTTCTTTATTGCAACACAATTTCTACCTTAAACAACACATTTTCTTTATTGCAACACAATTGCTACCTAGAAAAACACATTTTTTTTTATTGAAATGCAATTGCTGCCTGAAACAACACAATTTCCTTATTGCAATGCAATTGGTTGTTATAAATTATAACTACCTGCCACACAGAAAAAAAACATGGTTTAGGTTGCATACCTTGGGCTTAAGTCATACCTTTGCATTGTCATTCTATAGACTTCACTATCATGTCTTCAATTCAAATTGATATGCTTGCTAGTCAAGTTGAATACCAGTTAATCTATAATGGTCAATGCCAACAAGCTGTAGACTTCAAAAAATAATTCATCCAATCCAAATACCAATTCCCTTCCTACCAAAATCCATAATTCATAGTCATTCAACTATCTACCCTCACTATCAAGACTCACTTAACACAAGCCATACCATTTATACACAACAAACATCCATTTATCACCCTTATTCAAACTTTGACAAGGGAAACCAACCATCCACTAACCCCTTCCAAGCCTCCATGTCATATCCTAGTCCTCCATCCACTAATCCCTTTCAAGTCACTCCATCCCAACATACATTTAGCCATGAAAACACATATAGTCATGGTCTCCAAATTCACATCCCATTTAATAAACTTGAGGATACATGTCAAAAGGAAAATCCAAAGCATGACATCATGGCATCTCCTTCATGTCAAGATCGAAGTAATCCATCCCATGACCACATCTTTAAGTCCATTCAAGAAGTCCTTCTAGATAATCATGGCCTCCAAAATACACCTATCCTTGATCAAGATCCCACTCAAAACCATGTCATTCAAGACAAACCCATCCTTGATCAAGACACTACTATTGAGCAAGAAGTCCAAAATGATCCACTCCTTGACCCTTATGCCATTCATGATGAAACACTTGAAGACAACCCTCTCCAAGCTTCAAATATTGACACTTCCAGAAATGAGACACTTGCCTCCATGGGACACATAGATGATCTTCCTCTAGAATAAGAGTCTCTTATTTTAGACATATTTGCAAATGATCAAGCTATAGCTGAATTCACTAGACTCTATGACAATGAACATGAAGATGGCTTCGACATCGAATTGGAAGCACCAACAAAATCCTCTAAATCTGATATGTCACAAAATTAGACCAAAGATGTTAATAAGAAATTTATCCCACATGTCAATGAAGATACGACATCTTATCAACTAGGGTCATCTATCTTTGTGAGAGCAACTATCTTATAGATGAGAAAATTATAAGTAAAAGTTTACAACAAAATAATGATGGGTTTGCATCTTGCTTCCAAAATGAAAAACACCCCATCGCAAATAGAATCTATCAAAACATGCAATATCACGGAAAATGACTAGGCCTACATGAGAAATGAATTCTAGAACCAGTATAGTTACAGGAAAATTATAGATATCAAGGTCTTGGCTATTCTTCAATCAGAAAATCAAATGATGATAGTGACACCTCCTCAATATTGGGGGCAACTTTATTTGATACAAACATCAAAATGGGTGTCATGAGTAGTCCTTGTCATAAGTTTGTTGCCAACACCCCTTCCATCCACACCATAAATTGTCATTCCAACATGAATAAACCTTCCATTTGGAACCAACAAAAAAAAAACTATTACAAATCCAAAGTTTAAAATCAAATGTTAAAGGCCATTGAATCAATCAAAAATCCAAGTGGACAAATGAAGTTAAAATGGATCCCAAAAAAAAATGGATCAAGCAAAAAAAATATTCCAAATCCAAAATTCAATCAAAAGGCAAAGCCACAAGAAAAGAGGATTCCCACATATAATAACTGTCCACCTCCTTCAAAATGGTCATCGAGCAAGGAATATAAAAGTCATGGTTCCAAACATTATCCTAATCAAAATTCCAAACTCTGCCATCCAACACCTAAAGTTTGGAAAATAAAAATTGCTACATCCAAATGTCCAAACAATCCTTCCACGTCTACCATAATCCATCATAATCCTACATCTTGCTTAAAGTCCAAAAATACCATGTCACAAATCCATCGCATCTTGGTAGCAACTCTTTATCACAAGGACTCTCATGGCACTCTATCACGATGTGCGTATTCTGATAAGGCCAACTCTAGTAATAAAAAGGATCACAATTACATCAATCAGTTGTATGCAAGCGCTATGATCCTGACAAGGCAACTACTTCATAAAGGTCATTATTGGCATGTCATGGTGCCAGTCTCTACATCAACACCTTCAATGGATTCAACACAATTAGTGATCATCTAAAGCATCAAGGCTATTCGGAAAATAAAATAAAAAAATCATCACCTTGATGAAACCTGGCAAACAAGTGTCATGGTGACACCAAAAAAATCAAAAATTCCAAACAATGGTAAAGAGAAAAATTTCGTCCAATAGTGAAAATCATTCTTATGGAGCTTTGGATAAGTACTATGATGAAAACCTGGCAAACAAGTGTCATGTGTAAAAGAAATTATCTATGAGGACCATTACACTTGGGGGTAAGTTGTCTCATCTCCCATACCCTTCGCATGACATTTTTTTTATAAAATTTCCATCTATCCATCTAAGCCCTATCATTCCCATCCATTTTCACACCTACTTTGATCTTGATAAGGACTAAGGTATAAACATAAATCATGCTTTGGGAAAACTTTTGACATGTCTATCCTTTGACCACACCCTATCCATGAAATATCATTACCTTCACAACCTCATTATCCCTTTGCGACATTGTCCTTGGAAACCATATGATAATTCTTCGAGCCAATAATCCTCACATCTCCTATCTTTTACCAAAGCCATCCATATTCCTTTTATACCTACCACCTATCTTGGTTTCCCTTGTCAATGGTCTAAAGATCCTCAATCATCCCATCTAGTCCTAATGAAGTCATTCCAAATGCAACGAGTCCAATCCATACAATGTTGCTATGCAACCTAGCGCATCATCCAAAACATTCCTTGGGTTTGTTCCTAGCCCTGATGCAAACCTTGATCCTTTAGTCACATAATCATCATCTTCACGTTGTTTCGGGATGTTTCCTTCCCATGTCAAACAATGTCATCATCATCATCATCACCTGTCAATTGGTATTCAGCTTGACTAGAGGCAAGATCATGGTTGTCCTTGAATTCTTGGGTATACGTGCTCACTTGCTTGTAGGCATAATTCACATGCATTTGTCACGATCCTCATAAAACATCAAAAATCCATAAAAATCATAAAATATCCTAAAAAATCCAAAAAAAATATAAAACTTCAAAATACAAAAAAATCAAAACATTTCAAAACCCAAAAACATCCAAATAATTTTCAAAACACCAAAAATAGAGTCAAGTTAGTCATTTCAGTTAGTCCATGTCATCGTCGAACTACGTTGCCTCTACGACTCAATGTAGGCAAGGCCATCTGTTGATGTGCCCCCGAGGCATTAGGTCCATTGGTTAGGATTCGTCACGTCAGTCAAATAAGTCAAACATTGTCATCAAACACACAAATTGTCATCAAAACATCAGACAAGTCACACCTCGACAGGACAACAAGTCAACAACTTCACTCAGTCAAATCAAACAAATTTTCAAAATTGTCAAAATAGTCAAATAATTGAATTGTCAACCAATCAACTTATGTATTATACAGGATGTGTCCTTCCTGAAACCAGACATTATCATCTAGTCAATTGTATGACCCTCAAACAAATCAAACCTTGGCAAAAACTCTTACTGGCTATTGACATTATGGCTTATTTTGTCTTATCTTTTCTTTTGGCTTTGTGTTTAAGTCATGTTACTAGCTCTCTCGAGGATGTCCCATGAAGGATTTAGAGGAGAAAGGATGTCTCATGGCTCTTTTTGACATTTTTGGATTGTCTTGGCAAAAATACTGGGGCAACTTGGCCTTTAGTATGAGCTAGGACATTCCTTGTTCATGACTGTCTATTTTGCAAGTGGATGACCTTGCACGCCTTGGTCCATCTCATACGATGGTTTTTATTGTCCATTTGTATCATTATAATGCCCAATGATGATTAATGCAACACCTATTAGTACTTTGGCAATATATTGAAGGTTACCTTCCCCATACTAGCATCCATGTCTTCTACCCTAATGTTTCTTCTACTCCTTCATCCTCTAGTTTTCTCATCCATTTCGAGAGCACACTCGTGGTCTTTGAACCTGCTTGTCCTCTCGAGGGGGCATACCACTACCTCCTCGTCATCTTTCCTCTCCTCACTTTCAGACTGGGGCATATTTTTGACTTATTTTCTTTGCCATAATGCGATAAACTGCATTATGACAAAGATGGGAAAATGTAGACACATAAAATTGACCTACGCCTGCAAAATTTATTTCTCTTTTATTTCTTCTCAACATAATTAAAACATTTAATTATATCCCATAGTCCAAATTCAACTATTAATTAAATAATTCTTAATTATTTAATTAATTCATATCTTTCATTCCTCTTGACTATTTAAATAAACAAAACACATTTATTTTATTTAAATACGTCACTAATTTCCTATGTCTCCTTATAATTAAATGAATTCCTAAATTTATTTAATTATTATTTATTTATTTACTTCCTCCTGCTTATTCAAATAAATAAATTTTATCTATTTATTTAAATATGTCTTTAATTCCCTATATCTTCTTATAATTAAATAGATTCCTATAATCTATTTCATTATTGACCACCTTGTCCATTTTCTCCACAATTAAATAATAATTATTAATTATTTAATTGTCTCATTGACTTTTCCCTAAATTTAAATAAAGTCATTTATTTAAATTTCCCACTTTCTAATTTCCCACCAAGTAAATAATTTAAAAATCATTATTTATTGTCACATGGCCCCACCACTTTTGAATTAAATTAATTTTTAATTCAAGAAGGTCAACATCACCTCTTGGATAAAATAATTTGAAAGGCTTATTTGATTTTCCAACAGTCTCTTTTTTCGTGACCAATATCCTCTTGTCACATGCATTCTTGTCTAAAATCAAATCTCAGCCCTTCATTTTAAATTTTACCCTAATTGATGATTGTGACATTTAATTTCAGCCTTTGATCTTAGGACATTTCTTAATTGACAATCCTGGCCATTCATCAAAAATTGACTTTTCTATAAAATTGACAATTTTGATCTCATTTGGACATCTCTTGACTTCATGATTTCATGCTTCAGACTTTAGGCTTGCTTCATACTTGCATACTTGCAATTGTTGAGTAGTACAATCCTTCAATATTTGCTTAGGTCTTTGTCATAGGTCAATAGTTGCTCATAAAAATCTAAGGGAAAACATCATTTTGCAACAAATGGAAAAGGATAATGAAAGTCAATCATGGAGGGCATAAAGGTTGTTTGGTGAAGCTTTTCCTTTGTTTTATGCTATTTTACTCCATTGTTTAGCTAGGGTTTTGTTTATGCATTTGTTTTCGTGCTAACCTGAATTTTACCCTTAGTTACATTTATATGTAGTTATTTTTGTGCAAGGAAATATAAGGTTTAAGTTGAAAACTCTATTTTAGTTTGTGCTTAATGTTATAATTACTTAAGAAATAAAACTATTAACAAATTAACAAGGTTGAGACCCAGAGTTTGAAAGAAGATTAAAGTGCTTAATTTTTAATCAATTATGTTGTGTTGATATATAATGCTCTTGTTAGATGATTTTAGGATGATCGAAATTGATTAGAATTAGTCTTTTTAAAATAAAACTCCAAGGTTCACAAAGGAAATATTTCAAGTATCAAGTTGGTACACAACAATCAAGTGGGAAAGGTAAGATTGACTTTGAAAATTTGAATTTGAATTCTAAATTTCAAGATCCATTTTTGCAACTACACATTTCATCTAGATCATTTGTGAAACTAAAAATCTAACTCATGATAGTGAACAAATGAATTTGAAAATAAAGACCATCTCCTAAAAATAAGTATAGATGAAGATAGTGAAAAATAAGAACACTAAAAAAATAATCAATAAGAACCACCCTATTTATATACTTATTATATAAAAGCTAACCAAATCAAAATAAAAAATATATAAAATTTACTCTTATACATTTTAATATTTTCAAAATAATAATAAGAAATACTTTAAAATATATTCTATACTATCTAACTTTTTAGAATCCAATAATGTACTTTTAATCTTAAATTTAATATATATATATATATATATATATATATATATATATATATATTTATTTATTTATTTTTTATCAAAGAGAATATTTTTTTAAAGTAAAAGACTAAACCATCGTATTCCAAGCAATATATGATGGAGACTACACACCTACACCCTCTTTTATGCCTTAGTTTGATTTAAAATTACTCAAACGTTATAAGCATGAGGTTTTATAAATGGATTTATACGGATGACCTTTAGTTGCATGTATTTTTATTTTTATTTTTTAAAGTTATATATATATATATATATATATATATTTGTGAGATATTTTAAAAATAATAATTTGTTTTGTATATTTCTTTTTTAAAGTTTTAAATTTTATTTTTAAATGCATGTGTTAATATTATATAGTTTATTTTTAATAATAAATTATATATTATTATATTAAATTTTATAATTATATAATATATTAGTTTATATAAAAGATAGGTGCAATACAGTCATTCTATAAAATTTGTATAGGAGTTTGTATATAAAAGAAATGATCATATTTTTATATAAAGTGGGAGGATAAGGGATGATAAAGATTAGACAGTTGTCCTAGTCATTTGGGAGATCTTTCCATAAAAAATGGGTTTTCAATTTATAATAGCATTCTTGTTGTATATTTGTCCTTCGTTAATATGAGTTATGTGAATAAGACAAATAATAATATTCAACTCAGATAATTTCCCACTATCATGTCAACTGGAGATGCCCAATCATGCAATGGTATAGAAGACTAGCTCTATGGTAGAGTGGACCATCCATAATATTAGTGTTGAGGGGATCTAGTGGACCCATGGGAGCTATGTGGTAGAGTGGACCATCCACAATATTAGTGTTGAGGGAATCTAGTTGACCCATGGGAGCTATATCCTTAGGGAACACTATCATTACGTCCATTATGACACCCCATGAAGGAGAATCATTCATACTACTAGGAGAAGGTGAAATACAAGTAATAATGCTTGCATTATTAATCCAATGCTTTGTAACATTTGGAAGTAGGAATCCTCTACAATAACTTTATTGACCTAAACTTAGGTCTACAACATCTACACATATAGTTTAGTATACAAACATAAATGAGTATCCACACTAGCTCCTAAAATAAAGATAAATTTCTAGTTTTCCATATGTTAAATAAAAAAATTCACTCTAAAAACATGTCAAATATAGGAATAGTGTGTAGATGTATTGGATCAATCACTTAAAAGAATCACATGCTAAAAAAAGATTCAACAAGAAAAAATCATATACTAAATTCCATATTTTACTTTGATTTTAAAATATTTAAGAATAATATATAAAAAAATTAGATGAAAATATATATTTTTAATTTATTTTAAAATAGTTTTTAAATAATTTATTAATTTTAGAATTATTTTATTTGTAATCTTAGTAAATATTAACATATATTAAGATATAATCATATAAGAAGATTTATAAGGTATCTATGAATACAATTTGTTTGTGTATACTTAATTTTTTAATATATATATATATATATATATATATATATATATATATATTTTAAATTATTGAAATTAAATTTTATATTATATAAATTATTTTTACTTTTCATGTGTTTTATATTCAACGAGACTATTTTTATATTTTATAGATCAATTTTAATCTTTGATGAAACTAATATTAGTATCAATTTATGTATGATCAAATGACAACACAAAGATCAAATCCAAAAAAATAGAATAATACATCCTTATCTAGTATTTATGAAATAGATTTTATATTGGAAAAATAAATAGATAATATGTTGATGCAGTTGAAGACCAAGAGCTCTAAAATTAAAATGTTGATCTCCACAACCATCTCACCAAACTCCTGTCTATTCAACCAAACAAGTGAATAATCATATGCAAACAAACAAACCCATAAATTTTTGAATTATAAATCATTAAGCATAATCATAAGTGCACAAAAAATTGTTGAAAAACCTCTTTTTGGAGTTTAATTTGTATATGCAAACATTTTCCAATTTCTCTAAAAACTTGTATATTTGAAGTTCCCGCCTTCATCTACAAGAATATGGGTGGTTTAGAATTTATCTACCCATAATATCATACTAGAAATCAAGCCAAAATGCCAAAAAAATATATTTTTGAACACTATGATTTCAAGAAACTTGGCTTTAGGACAATACAAGAAATCTTATGAGGGTTCAAATACAATCTTCTAGCACTAATAAAGACAATTAATTCATGGAAATGTGTCGATTTAATTCAATACGTTCTCCAAGAGTTGGTACATAGCAAATAAAGCAAAAAAATGCAGCAATTATTTTTCTTCAACATCAAGAAATATGCAACAAGACACCAACAATCAGCTCCAATAGCAGCAAAAAGCACCCCAACTCTCATATCCCTTTCCTATATGCCCCCCTTGGATTCGCATGCCCCTTTCACCTTTACAACATCTAATTTTTTTAAAATATTTTTCATGCTAAATCTCTTCTCCAAGTTGGGCATGTGGGTCTTAGTTGACTTCCAAAATGCAATAATTATTAAATTTTTTCCCTCTTGGACATTGGGAAAAACTCACCCTTACATACTTCTAGAAAATTCAATTCTTCTTTCTAATTTTACCCTTCCACGATCTCATTTTTTCCAGTGCCAAGATTCCTCCACAAGAAATTTTAATGTAAATTTTTAAATGTAGATTGGAGTTACATATGCCAGGAACGGTCTCCATCATTCTAGGTGTGGGGTTTTGTTTAACTCCCAAATTCCATTAATTACAAGATTCCAACACCTCTCTCATCAAATTCATATAAAATATGAATCCATTCCAATTGACTTCAAATTCAAGTAGCTAGGAGAATATTAAAACCAAAAGAAATTCATGCCTACAAAACACAACCAATAAGCCAAAAATCAAAGGAAAAAAATAAAATTGGTGTACAAGATTGCCCGTGCATCCGGATTCTCTTGCATCAAACAACCTGGGCAAAAGAAATGTTCCATGAGCCGAAACTCTTGAATATTTGAAGGTCATGTGGTTTTTTGGATCCACCATTCTTCTTTATCTTTTTGAAATTTCTTTACCTTACCCTGAACCTTTATGTCACTCCCTTCTCTCATCCTTCCTCTTTTTCTCCCTTGGTTTAAATTTACCTCACTATACCACAATTCATCCTCTCACTCTATCTTATCATCTTCATCATCTGCAAGTGATTTGGCTCTAACAAATTCATGAAAATCAGCTAATTGAGTTTGTACATCATTCTCACCTATTTCTCCTCCTCCTCCTTCCTATAGGACAACACAATGAATAAGATCTTGTTGCAACTTAGCTTGTAACTTGTTTTTGTTGCACCTAACCAATACTCCATATTATTCTCTAATTTCTTATAATAAGAATTGGCTTCAACATCATCATTAATAAATTTAGAAAAAAATCAATTACATCACTAATCCCATCTTTAGTTGCTACTATAACATCAATTTCAAGCTCCACATATCCTTCCTATTTAACTAAGTCATGTGTATGTGTATCAACATCAACAAAGAATTCATAAAACTTAATTTGTACCTCTTTATTTTTTATTGTAGATTTCACTCCACTTTATTTCAAGGTTAACCATCCCTTTTCAACTACTACAACCTACATTAGTATGTCTTCTTCTGCATTATTCTTTGCTACCCCTTCACCCCTTTCACTTGAGACATTTTCCATGCATTCTTCTTCACATTGCTGTCCCAAATTTTGAATAGTTTTCATGTCCTCTTTAAGACCAAACTCTATTGTAAATTGACCATTCTATTTTTCTACAACTTTTCCCTCTTCTTCTACAAGAATACCATCCTTTACACTCATTTCCACATCCACAAATTTACTAGATTCATTTTCAAGTAATGTAACATCAAACTCCTTTTTATAAATATCACTAAAGTGACCTTTTACCTGTATGTTTTCTCACTTCTCTACCGCTGCCTTGAATTTTCCTCCGCACATTATTGCTTCCACATTCTTCATACCTTCATCTTCCACCTTTTCTTTTTTCTCTCTAGTCCGTGCAATCAAGAAACTATTAGATGAAACCAAGTTCTCACAATTACCACAACCCACTGTGATTGTTTTCAACTCTTTCTTTCTCCATTCTTTCTCTTCGCTTCTCTTGTTTTCCTTCTTTCTTTTTTCCACAACTATCTGGGTTGCTCCCACATGTTCTTTCCATAACCTTCCTTTCATAGGATTGTAGTGATGCATGTTTTCACCTTTCTTCTCTCCGCCCTCTTTACCAAATCTCTCTATTTCATGAGAGATATCCAATTCTTTGCCTTCTTATAGGTAGCATTCCACCTTTTCTTCAAGTTTTTTAACTTTAAACCTTTCTTTAGCCATAATACTCTTTTCACAAAATATTTTCTCACGCTTTCTTTTAGCCTCTTCAAGTTCTCTCCCCTACTCCATCTCTATCACATCCAATCTAGCCTCAATCTTCTTTAACTCTCCAATAAGCCATTTTTGTAAATCTCATTTCTTTCCATTCTTCCATATTTATAATCCTCACATGCCTTCTCATGGCCCATCTTTTCCTCTTCTTCAAACACATCATCAGAGACTCACAAGTCCCTCTGTAGTTACAAGTACTTGCAACAAACTCACTTTTTTTTTATCCTCTACCCAATAGATGGTTTTGGAAGACACACCTCTTTCTCATGCACCTTCTACCCAACCTTAACCTTTGTTGGAGGATAACAACTGAAAACTTATCCAACTACTCTTTCCTCTTCTCTATCTTCCTAGCGAATTACTTTAACTCTTTTAGCCAATCAACTACTGCAATACCTCATAGCCAATCTTCCCGTTCTGATACCATTTGATGTAGTCAAAGACCAAGAGATCCAAAATTGGAGTATTGATCTTCCAATCAATCTCACCAAATTCTTATCTATTCAACCAAATAGGTGAATACTCATTATAGGAAAACAAACAAACCCATTTTTTTTTTTAATTGCAAATAATTAAGCATAATTAGAAGTGCACAAAAAACTATTGACATACCACTTTTTGGAGTTTAATTTTATATGAAAATATCTTCCAACTTCTCAAAAAACTTGTACATTTCAATTTCCCACCTTCATCTACAAGAATATGGGTGGTTTATAATTTATCTACCCATAATACCATACTAGAAATCAAGCCAAAATGTTAGAAAAATCATTTTTGAACACTGATTTCAAGAAACTTGGCTTTAGGACAGTACACAAAATATTATGAGGGTTCAAATACAATACTCTAGCACTAATAAAGATAAGTAATTCATGGAAATATGCTGATTTAATTCAATACATTCTCCAAGAGTTTATATATAAGCAAATAAGGCAAAATAATGCAACAATAAGAATCTACAGGCATGTTATTTGTCTTCAACATCAAGAAATATGAAACAAGACACCAAAAATCAGCTCCAACATAAAAAACAAGCACCCCAACTCTCATATCCCCTTCCTATACGTCCCCTTGGATTCATAGGCCCCTTTCATCTCTACAACTTTTGAATTTTTTCTTTAAATCTTTTTCATGCCAAATCTCTTCTCCAAGCTGGGCACGTGGGTCTTAGCTGACTTCCAATCTACAATAATTGTTTCTTTTCCCTCTTGGATTTTGGGAATAACTCCCCTCCTGGATAATTTAATTCTTTTTTCTAATTTTTCCCTTTCGCAATCTCATTCCACTATCTCATTTTTTATAGTGCCAAGATTCCTCCACAAGCAATTTTAATTCAAAATTTTAAATGTAGATTGGAGTTACACATGCCAAGAATGGTCTCCATTAGTCTGGGTGTGGGGTTTTGTGTAACTCCCAAATTCCATTAATGACAAGATTCCAACACCTCTGTCATCAAATTCATATCAAATACAAATTCATTCCAATTGACTTCAAATTCAAGTAGCTGGGAGAATATTAAAATCAAAAGAAATTCATGCCTACAAAACACAACCAATAAGCCAAAAATCAAAGGAACAAAAATAAATATTTTTTGGTGTGCAGATTGCATATGCACCTGGATGCTCCAACATCACATGTATATTGGAAGTGGTGAGAAATTAATTATTCTACTATTTTTTGTGAATATAAATTTAATGAACTAATATTAAACATTCATTTTTAAATATATTTCCATATTTTTATTCTATTCATACTAAATTAACTTCACCATTTCCTAATAAAATAAACTTATTAGTCTTAATTTTAAGGAATAGTGAATTTACCCTTTGATTTTTATTTCTTAATTCTATTTCGCTAATTTTGACTTCATAATGATATCAAAACAAATACTTTAAAATTCATCAATAAATTGAACATTTTAATACTAGAGAAATTTGAAGACAAACAACAAAAAAAAATTAAGTTAAATTGTCCAATACGTTGGATGACTTTATTATAACTGCACTTATTTGTAGGGTTTATAGTGTCCATCTTCTCCTCTATGTAGCCTTCAAATTAAATAGTCATGCTAGTGTATGAAAGAAAATACATTAATATTAAATACACACATTTCTACTAATTTTATTATTTATATTGAATCAATGCAAGAAAAATTACATAGAGATAGGAAACTAGTAGGCTTCCAAGAAAATAAAAAGAATATAGTACTACAAATAGTCCAATAAAAAATATAACGAGTTTAGGTAAGAGAAATAGAACCCCAAAACCACAAGATAAATCAACAACCTTATTACAAAGGATTGGCCTTAAAATTTGAACTTTAACATACATTATAACTATTTGGAGGACAAAAAATTTGTTAATGGAGTTGTATCATTTGAAATTTTATCTTATCCAAGTGGTTGTTGATTTTCACTTGCTCTTTGGGGACACCGTATAGCTGAGAACACAAGAAAAAAATTAGGAAATTGATATCCGAGTAAAACTTTAGCATTTCATCTTCCTAATGAACATTATTATTTGAAAAAGTGACAAGAATTTACTTTTTCATATAATCAAAATGGGTTGTCTCATAAAATCTACAACAACATTGTTTTGAAGACTAAGGCCCAAAATAGCTTCTTTTTAACCTAGAACATGATCATAAATTGTAGGTAGTAGTTTTAAAATAGCATTCCATTTTATTTTAGCTCACAAACAATCCAAAAAAATAGCTTCAAACTTTCATTGTTCTAGCATAAAGGAAATTTAACTAGTTTAACCATTATATATTTCCATCTACCACCGATAGGAAATTGAAATGTGAGAATTTCCAAGCCAAAATTTGTGCATTACCCTTAGAATTAGCTCTCCAAACTTGAGAACTCAAATTTATTCATGTCCTTTCTTTGAGTTTACACTTTCATTTCTGATTTAACCTTGGGTTTATGGATAAAGAAGGCAAGAGACTTAGGTAGGCCATTTTTAAAGGAAAACACCCAAGCTGAAACCTAGATAGCCACAAGAAGCTTTTGAGGAACTTACATTGTAGGGGTGTGCAGAGCTTCATAGTAAGGTTAACAAGAGACAACACTTTAACAAAAGTAAAACAACTCTTGAAATTTATTGTTTAGACAAAAAATATTTATTTTTTTCCAAGTAGCCCAATCCACATAATTAATATCCCACAAATCCCCTTATTACTCCCCCTAAGAGGTAGACAACAACATCAATCCAGACCAAATAATGAATCTTGAGATCCACTAGATTGATGCATCTCCTTATGCATCTAGTTCAAAGGAGTGGAAATAACCCCCAAATTCTCCCTGAGATACTCAAAAGTATCCTTAGGAAGAGCCTTAGTAAATATATCAAAAACCTGATCCTTTTTAGGCACATATTCAAAATTCACTTCATTCTCTAGAAACTTCTCTCTCAAAAAGTGATACTAGATTGAGATATGTTTTTTCCTTGAATGCATTACCAAATTCTTTGAATTATTGATAGCACATGTATTATCACAAAAGATAGAAATTGGTTCATCATATACCACTCTTAAATCCTTTAATTTTTGTCTCATCCACAACACTTGTGTGCAACAAGATGCTACTACAGTATATTATACCTCTGCAGTAGATAAAGATACTGAATCTTGTTTCTTACTTAGCCATGACACCAATCTGCATCCAAGAAAGAATGCACTGGGCCACTAGTACTTTTCTTGTCATCTACACAACCATCCCAATTGGCATTTGTGTAAGCACTCAAAGTAAAGTCAGAATCCTTTGGATACCACAAGTCATGATTCAAAGTGCCCTTCAAGTATCTGAATATCCTCTTCATTGCTGCAACATGTGAATCTCTAGGATCTTCTTTAAATATATCCACATGACAAACTGCAACCATGATATCTAGTCTAGTAGCAATTAGATATAGTAGTCCTCCAATCATTGAACTATACTTGCTTTGATCAACCTTAGGAGATTTCTAAGGGAAATTTGATTCATCCCATTATGAACATCTAAGATCAGTAGGCGCCTTCTGTAAATTTTGTTTCTTTAGATAACCTCAAAAGCATGTACTACTATGCCATAAAGCAGAATCAGACATAGTTTATTTCCCACCATTAATACTTAGAGGAAAGTTCATGCAATTTTAGATCACACAAGATCAACAAGTTTTAACAACATGCATTAAAGAAATTCAATAAACAAAATCATTAAACAAGAAAGATGGAACAATAGACATGAACACAAAGATTTACGTGGGGAAAACCCTTTCGAGTAAACAACCCCACACACCAAAAGCATAGATCCATTCTATTATTCAGCAACCAAATACACAGTTATAATATAATACATGATCTAAGCCTTTATATGGAGATTTACATCTTGTTCCATCTAAATAAAATCTGATAGCATAACCCCTCTGAATCTAATCTTTCTCTCCTCATTATTCTAATACACTATGACATTACATACAGACTCCTCAAGTGTTACCTAAAATACGACGTTCCAACTCCCATACCGAACCGAACAATTATCATATCTTCTATGAAGTTCTATCGGAATGTTGAAGAAACATGAAACTATGTCTCTCTGAATTCTCACTATCACCCTGATACGTCTATCATTCCATCAGAGTGTCAAAGAGGCACTATACCAACTCATTCTGATATGACGAAGTCTCGTTGATTAAGTCTCATCAAAATGTCAAAGGTACTTCCAACATTGTCCTACCCATAATGATATGTCTCTCCGATACTAACACACCAGCTTCATGAACATCCTATTAGAATGTCAAAGGGACTTATCATGTCATCTTGCTGACATCCTCCTGTCTCCTTGAAAAATTATTTCCTTTCATTCATTAGAATTTTGAAGGGACTTCAAGACAACTCCCTCCGACATTGGCATGTTCCTCTGATGTCAACTTTTGACAGTCCATCAAAATGTTGAAGGGACTACAAAACAACTCCCTCTGACATTGTAATGTCTTTTCAATGAATCTATTGGGATGTCAAGGAGACTATCCACAAAGTCCCATCAACATTGTTCTATCATCTCGATGAACCTTTACTGCCAACCTATGAACCCGAAGCCTAAAGCCTGAAGTGCTTATCGAGATGTTGAGGAGACTAGCAACTTCGTCCCGCCAAAATTCACTTGCCAACCCAAGGAACCTTCGGTCGATTCCTTATATGCCAATAAGTTTGAGACATATTTTCTCAACATTCTCCCTCTTGACAAAGAACTTACTAGTTCCTTTCAATGCTTGAAGTCATTGTATCACCCTAAACACCTGCAACAACATCCAAGATGTCCACCATCTCAGGCAGCAGTTCCAACCATCCTCCAAAGGAAAGGAACGAGCCATGGTGTATATGCACCAGTCTAAAGAACACAAGCATCAAATCTAACTAATAGCAGAGGCTATAGAATACTACCATCACTCCACTATGCTCACAAGCTATAAAAAATTATTAACAAAATCAACTTCAAATCCCACAACCCAAACACAATCGGGAAGTCGTCCTCCAAAAAACAAGATAGAATATTAATTAGAATAACAATAAGGAAACTGACTGCTCCCATCCAACTAATTAACCCATGTGACTTAAAATAGCACCCACAACAAGTGTTAATCCATCCAATCACATATACCTCGAAGGTATCCACATAAAAAAACTAATGTTGCCTACATAGCCAACCCATCAACTACAAATACAAGCTCCATGTGCCAACTAGTCAAAGAAGGCCAAATGCATCTAGGAACTTCCACTGCATGGGCAATGTTGAATTTAGAAAATATCCAAGGCATAACATGTCTACCAATCACAACACATAGAAAGTATATCTATGTAGGACCAAGGACCATCCATAATGATATGCAAATCCTGTAACCAATTGCTGAAAGAAAAATATCTCTCAACAAACTTCCATAGCTCTCCCATGTTCTCCATATCCGCCAAAATAAAGAGATACGAGAACCTCCATGTCATCAACCAAGTGAAAACACATGGCCACAAACCAATGATCACCATAGCTCCACATATAAATCTCATCTAATTTCATATGAATATGAACATATAGGAAGAAGAACCAAACTAAAGAGAAAAATCTGCAAATCATAAACATGTAGCATGCTCTTCTACATTCACATCTAAATTCCAATTGTGTCAAGTAAGATATCATTCACAACCCCAATATAAAATTCATAACATCCAACCCCCTTCAACCTCAAGAGATCAAACATAACATATGCATCATGTATCTACACAGATGTAAGCTTCTCAAAGAAGATCAAACTACTCCATTTCCTATGTCAAGAAATCAGCCCACTACCATCCCCCATGATCATCATAAATGAAAATCAAGACCCAAGGATATAACCATGCTATCCATCTCTCACAATGAATCCTCCAGAACCGTCTAATAGCAGCTTAAGATCCATGTCTATGAAACAAAGCATAAAACACTTGAGAGAGACAATGGGCATTAACTCTCAAGTGATAAGCCACCAAGTAGACCAAGAGTTGGGAACGAGAATGCTCCTCCAAGATATGCAATCCATCATGACTCATCCAAGAGCAATCTCCTCATAGGTCTCTGTTGAATTCACATCCAACCAAGGTGTAGGCTTCTCAAACTTTTTGCTGAAATCTCATAAAGAGTAACCATCTCAACAACACTTCTCTCATCTCAAGAGAAATATAGCCTCAACTCATTCTCCATGTACCCATGAGCACCTTCAAACAATCATCTCATGCTAAACTCCAAATGCATCACTGCACTATCATGAAGTTCTCAAGCATATGACCAATGCACCAAAAACACAAAGAAACACTAGACCACTGTCAAAGCTCCAATCATTTGAATCAAGAACTTATCATGAAATAATGATATTACCATCCCCCTTAGGAGATTCCATGCTCCAAGTGAATATACCATGGTCTCAAGAGCAATCTATCATGCCAAAACACTAATCTAGAATGAAGAGTATATCATGACATAAAACAAGAAAAATATAAGCCAACATCACTTATCAAGCACCACCAACACCTCAAACCAAAGACCATAAGAGTCCTCCATGGCTCCAAGATGCTACACATATTCAATATCATGAAGATGACCCATATCAAAATAGTATCCATGCAAATGCGAAAGAACCCTTATGTAGAAATAAGATCTAGGAGCTCCTCCTAGTAACATCTACAACACTAAATAAGATCATCCATCACTAAGTGATGAACCCATAGTCATTTCTATAGCTCCCACTGAACTATGAAAACCAAGCTCTCCAAGCATCATGACCAAGTCACTGCTAAAGCTTCTACTGAACCATGACAACCAAGTTCTCCAAGCATCATGACCAAGCCACTGCTAAAGCTCCCACTAAATCGTGACAACCAAGATCTCCAAGCATCATGACCAAACATCTGCTAATATGAAAATCCTCCAGGTCCACACATCAACATGTCCATCTGAAAACAATACCAAGTGGCACCAAGATCTCCAAACCAAGCAAAAAAATACCATCATTGTCAAAATCTTACACCAAGTTGTGTATCCAAGCTATTCATGACATCATGATACACATGCTACAGGTCCTCAATAATAACTATCAAGGTACTCTCGTATCATCCATCCTCTCATCTTAAAGCAACTACACCAATGCACAAGTGACCACAGATAATGAAATCTAACAAGTCTGCATCAACAAAAAATAAAACCTCATGGATACAGACAATCAACTTCTGAGTTGTCCCACAACAAACATGTAGGTAAAGACAACCCATAACTTTTCACAACCCGTAGATCCAATTAATATAACATGAAAACTCACTATCACACTAGAAAATGAAAAATTGAGATCTCAAAGAGAATAATCATGTAGACAACATGAATCAAGCACCAAATCATACACAAATCTGATTAGCCAAATAGGTCCACAACCCAAGCACCATAGTCTAGGAACCCACCAAGCATCACCACAAAATTTTTGAGTGACTAATCACGTATCAATGCTCCCATGTAGAGAAATAATCTCACTTCCTCACACTGTGCACAAAGAATGCATGCAAAAATGCAACTATCTCATCCAATAACACCCCAAAAGACAGGGTCTAGAAAATGGCTTAACCCCAACTCCACAAAACTACAATTTTTTCTTGACCATGTAAAACTTGCAAAACCACCGTGTTTGAAAAACACCCATGTGCATCCATGTCCACTTCACATCTAGAAGACTCAAAAGTCTAAAAAAATCACTACAACAGTTTAAACTAGCATAATAGATTATCACAAATGAGCATAACCATAGATTTTTTTACAAAAATCTATAAAACCATCATATCCAAAGAACATGAATCTAAGCCATGCAAGTACAAAGCATCCAAAAAAGGAAAAGGAAGTTTAGAGACTCCAAGCCTATTTTAGGCCAACTCCATAACCACCAACATGCACATGCATCCAACGGAGAGAAGCTATTGCAAAAGTTTCTAGATCATCCAATGATCAAATTCATCTAGCCTACATGCAATTGAGGTAACAAAAAAAATTCCTTCCAATACCAAGAAAAAGCAACTAGCATAAGCACATTACTCCATAACTAAAAAACAACCCAATATTCTCCATATCATTAGGGAACCTCTCAAACAGACACCCAATATGAAATATTTGCTGCAACAGAACCGCAAAGCAAAAAATCCCACTTCATGCATCAGGATTATTCCACTATCAACTACGAGCTTCATATCACACCATTTCAATATGACCAACTCCATTTTCTTCTTCACCATCATTCACACTATGTGTTGTCTCCTGAAACTAAAACAAAAAAGCAAGAATTTCCACTGACCAAAGGATCTATCTTTAGTCGATTCCTTCAGATTTCCTCAAGCTTTTTAGACTAATAAATCTTCATAGAAGGAATACCCAGAACTAGAAATACCAAGAATGAGAAAATCCTAGAAGAAAGATCTGATAGCAATTGAAAGGAAATTTGATTCATCCCAAAATGAACATCTGAGATCTGTAGGTGCCTTGAGTAAATTGTGTTTCTTCAGATAGCCTCAAAAGAATGTACTACTATGCCATAAAGTAGAATCATACATAGTTTATTTCCCACCATTAATCCTTAGAGGAAAGTTCATGCAATTTTAGATCATGCAAGATCAACCAGTTTCAACAACATGCATTAAATAGGTTTAATAAAAAAAAAATTAAACAAGAAAGATGGAACAAAAGAGATGAACAAAAATATTTACGTGAGGAAAACCCTTTCAAGTAAAAAACCCCACTCCAAAAGCATAGATCCATTGTATTATTCAACAACCAAATACATAGTTTCATAACAATGTAGGCTGCAAGACTTTACATGGAGATTTACATCCTATTCCATCTAGAGAAAATTTGATAGCATAACCCCTCTAAATCCAATCTTTCTCTCCTCACTATTCCAATGCACTATGTCATTACATACATACTCCTCAAGCGTTACCTAAAAATTGATATTCCAACTCCCATATTGAACCAAACAGTTATTGTCTCTTCTACTAAGTTCTATCAGAGTGTCAAAAAGACATGAAACCATGTCTCTCTGAATTCTCACTATCATCATGATACGTCTATCATTCCATCGGAGTGTCAAAGAGACACTGTAGCAACTCTTTCTGATATGACGAAGTCTCATCAGAATGTCGAAGGGACTTCCAACACTATCTTGTTGATAATGATATGTCTCTCTGATACCAGTACATTAACTTCATGAAAATCCTACTGGAATGTCGAAGGGACTTATCATGTCATCCCACTGACATCCTCCTGTCTCATAAAAATCCTTCCTGTCATTCATTGGAATGTCATTTAGGGACTTCAAGACAACTCTCTCTAATATTGACATGTCCCTCCAATGTTAAAGGTACTACAAAAAAAATCCCTCTGACATTGTAATGTCTCTTCGCTAAAGCTACCAGGATGTCGAGGAGACTATCCACTAAGTCCCATCGACATTCATCTATTAGACCGATGAACCTTTACTACAAAACCGTGAACCCGAAGCCTAAATCCTGAAGCACTTATCGGGATGTTGAGGAGACTAGCAACTTCATCCTGCCAAAATTCACCTGTCAACCTGACGAACCTTCAGTTGATGCCTTTTATGCCAGTAAATTTGAGACATCTTTTCTCAACAAATTCATCATTCTTGCTCAGCTTGCAACTAGTAACCATAGGGGTACATGCCATTTTAGAATCTTCCATTCCAAACTTCTTCAGCATTTCCTTGACATACTTTGATTGTGAAATAAAAATACCTTTATTGGTTTCATTGATTTGTAGCTCAATGAAGAAATTCATCTCCCCAAACATTGACATTTCAAACTAGTTTTGCATCTCTTATATAATTTCTTAACACATAGCTTAATTTCCTCCAAAAATTATGTCATCAACATACACAACCACAATCAAGATTTGATATTTTTCAACTCTGAAGTAGATATGATATCTATGGTACCTTTATTGAATCATTGTTGTAATAAGTACCTATCTAGCCTTGCATACAAAGCTCCTCGAGCTTGCTTCAGTCCATATAATTCCTTCTTCAATCTACAAACCATATCCAATTTATCTGATAACTGAAATCCATCTGGTTGTTCTATGTATACTTCTTCCAATTTACCATTCAAGAAAGTAGACTTCACATCCATTTGATATACTTTGAAATCCTTATGTGTTGCAAAAGCTAAAAAAATTCTAGTAGCTTCCATTCTTGCCACTGGAGCAAATGTCTCCTCAAAATCTATTCCTTCTACTTGTGAGTAGCCTTTAAATACAAGCCTTTCCTTGTTTCTTATCACTTCTCCACTCTCATTCAGTTTGTTCTTGAATACCCATTTGGTTCCAATTACATTATTATTTGTGTTGGGAATAGGATGCCATTTAATTGCAATCCTAAACATATTTCATGTATCTCCTAAGTCCTTAGAAAGTGTTCCCCAACACTAGGATTAGAAAGAGATTAAATTCAAATGAAATGAACATGTAAATTGATATTTGTAATTATTCCTAAATGATAGGAGCACATGGGGCGCCCACATGGAAGGTGGAACCCACCTTGCTTCAGTTAACTATTTGGATGATTGATAAATCTTCAGTAATGTATATCTTGTTCCTACAAAATAGGGATTGATATTTACAAGAGTGGAGTGGCACTTTCAATTCTGTATTAGTTTATTTCAGTTCAATTCAGTTCGTTTCAGTTCAGTTTAATTTAGTTTAGTTTAGTTCAGTTATGGTTCAGTTATCTTCAGTTGCATGTAGCTATTTTGAGTTGCATGCAAGTTGACTTGAGTTGCATGTAGTTATTTTGAGTTGCATGCTAGTTGACTTGAGTTGCATGTAGTTATTTTGAGTTGCATGCTAGCTGAATTGAGTTGCATGTTAGTTGACTTGAGTTGCATGACTAATGACTTCAGTTGCATGATAGATAACATGTGGATACTTTTAGTTAAGTGGGGATGATCAATCATGCATGTTGTTTCCATGAATTGATGGAGGGATATGTTTCAGTTAACTAAGATTGACTTGGGCCCACCTTGGGTGCCCAAGTTGGTATATTTTAGTTAACACCTTTTACATGAGAAGATATTTACAAGGCTCAGTTAAGTGGGCCCATTCTTGGGTGCCAAATTTGAGGTGATGCTTGCAACATATTTTCTTGATGAATGATCAATTAAGTGTTCATTTTGGGGCAACTAAATTGAGGAGACTTTGGTTTTGACTTCATGTTACAGTGTGGAACTCTACTTGCACAATATAGACATGGTTTTTTGTGAGGAGATTTATGCTCTTGTATTTCATAACTCTTATGAGTTTACATGCTTATTCATTGTCTATTTATTGCAGTAATTGCATCAAATTTTGTAGTAGGTTAGTAGGTTGAGCATGTGCATTTGTGAGGGTTTGAAGCATGGCATGGGATGTGTGGATTCATGCTTGGTCACATAGAATGCATGGATAGCTTGTGTTGCAGAAAGTGTATGAGATTTTATTGCAGGTTGTGAAGAAGAATTGTTGAAGAAAAAGGAAGCATATCAATCAAGGATTGATACAGTATTATTGTAATCTTGTTCTAAGGTTAAATAATACAAGCATTATTAATTCTGGTGGATTTTTTTCTCGAAAGGTTTTCTCCACGTATATGTTGTGTCACTTCTATCTTTTGTCTCATTCTTCTACAATCTTCAACCTCTTTCAACAATTGATAAAATTGATCTAAACAGATAATCATACACAAAGAATTGTGACAAAGAACACTTAATTAAAAAAATAGTCACATAGGTTTACAAGTTTTAAGCTACATTATTACCTTCATTTTTCAACATTTGGTATTAGAGCTAATGGTTGGGTAGAGTTTGGGACACCTTTCTCTTAAAATTTTGAAGGTTTTTTGGCTATAATGGAAACTTGTACTATTGTGATATTACAAATTTGTAAAAGAAGTGTGTTTTAATATTCTTGGTTTAGAGATTATGGTTATGCTTGATCTTTTGGGAGTTGTATTATTAACAACAGATTCTTTGACTGTGTTGAGGCCATGGATGATCTTCATTTAGGAGATGGTTATCCTGATGTCATGGATAGCTTGGTTATATGTTTCAGTGGGAGTTTTTGATAGTGATGGTTTGATGTTTATCTTGTTGCCATGTATAGCTCGGTATCACATTTTAGTGGGATATTTGGTAGGATATGGTTATCATCATATAATTTGAAGAGGTTTGAACATCTTGTTTCATGGAGGACCCTTAGAGCATTTTGGTAAAGGTGTTATTTTTCTTCCTTTGGAGAGGATGTAGATCTTTTTGGTTTTGAGTATTAATCATTTGCTTGGAGCTTAATGATTATGCAATTTTCATTCGAAGTTGGCATGGATTGATCGGTGGGTGCTCATGGATACTAGAAAGAGACTTGGGTTAGGCTAGATATTTCTTAGGTTAAGAGATATGTGTTGGAATGGTTACTTGTTATAAAAGTTTTTCAACAGTAAATACCGAGGAGCCTACACCTGGAAATGGATGTGAGTTCATCATAGACCTAATGAGAAGGTTGTCTTTATTGAAAGCCTATATTGCTTAGTGTTGTATGCATAGGAAAATATTGTATCCCACTCTTGGTCTGCTCAACAGGTAAATGATCTAAGAGGTGTTGGCCGCCTAATTATTAGATGCATTATTTATATGTATCTTTACCTCTCTTATGCATTAGTCTTAGAAATTGAGTTCTGACGGATTGTTGATAATTAGATGCATGATTTTATGTATTTCCATTGTTCTCCTTGCAATCTTGAACTTGAGTTAGTTCTAATGATTTGGGTAGGAGAGGTACGAGAGATAGTTAGTGGCTTTGGGAATATTCCCTTTTGTTGTGGGAATGTTTGGCTAAGTTTGATCTACTTTTTGTGAGAGGTTTACATCTAATTTCTGCCATGTTTCATTATAAGTTGAAATATTAGATGTCGATATCCTTTCAATTTGGGAGTGTTGAAGGAGATCTTATTTTACACACTTTGGCACATGTTAGTGTGGTATAAGAACATGGTTTGATTTGCAGGTGCTCTCTTTGTGGGAATACTATCTTCTTCTTGAAGGTTCTTGTGTTAAGAGAGATGTACTTTGCATATCATTGTATGCTTCTTTGAAACTATGATAGAGGAGTTATCCACATCCTCTATGTGAAGTGCTATAGGAGGACTTGTTAATGTTGTGATCTTGGTTTCAGATTTGACATTACCTATGCAGTGGGAGTTCCAAAAGGTATATGTGTTCTGTATGACAGGGGCACCTCTCTTGGACTGGTTACACTTTACTGCAGTGAGTTACTTCAGAGGTTTTTTATCACATGTCTATGTGTGTTATTACCTTGAAGTCTTATTTTGCAGAATGGTGGATATACAGGGACTTGTTTGCATATTTGGGTTGTTATGTTGATAGCATGAAGTTCTACCTATGATAGTTTGGTTACAGAGACTTGGGATAGGTATTGATTGAGAAAGTTAACACTTTGATCAATGTTGCAAATAAGTTATCTTGGTGCAGGAAGGCCATTGGCCTTGAGTCCTATACTTGATTTATAATAATGATTCCTTATTTAGAATAATTGCAATGTATAGTGTCAAGTGGGAGAATGTTGGGAATATGATGCCATTTAATTGCAATCCTAAACATATTTCATTTATCTCCTAAGTCCTTGGAAAGTGTTTCCTAACACTAGGATTAGAAAGAGATTAAATTCAAATGAAATGAACATGTAAATTGACATTTGTAATTATTCCTAAATGATAGGAGCACATGGGGTGCCCACATGGAAGGTGGAACCCACCTTGTTTTAGTTAACTATTTGGAGGATTTATAACACTTTAGTAATGCATGTCTTGTTCCTAAAAAATAGGGATTGATATTTACAAGAGTGGAGTAGCACTATCAGTTCAATATCAGTTCAGTTCAGTTCAGTTATGGTTCAGTTATCTTCAGTTGCATGTAGTTATTTTGAGTTGCATGCTAGTTGACTTGAGTTGTGTAATAGTTAGCTTAAGTTGCATGTAGTTATTTTGAGTTGCATGCTAGTTGACTTGAGTTGCATCTTAGTTGACTTGAGTTACATGACTAATGACTTCAATTACATGACAGATAATAGGTGGATACTTTTAGTTAAGTGGGGATGATCAATCATGCATGTTGTTTGCATGAATTGATGGAGAGATATGTTTCAGTTAACTAAGATTGAATTGGGCCCACCTTGGGCACCCAAGTTGGCATATTTTAGTTAACACCTTTTACATGAGAAGATATTTACAAGGCCTAGTTAAGTGGGCCCATTCTTGGGTGCCAACTTTGAGGTGATGCTTGCAAGATATTTTCTTGACCAATGATCAGTTGTTTGTGTTTTTTTGTGAGGAAATTTATGCTCTTGTATTTGATAACTCTTATGAGTTTACATGCTTATTAAAAAGGAGAAAATTGATTTTTATATTGTTGTAATTGGGAAATGAATTAAAAAGGAGGAAATTGATTTTTATATTATTGTAATTGGGAAATTGAATTAAATATTAGATTTAATTTCTTTATTGAATATAAATGAAAGGGTATTAAGTTAGATTATTTGAGAAATGAATTATTGTTCTTGGAATGGAAATTGGATTTAGGAAATCGTAATGATAGTTTAATTACTTTCTTGAATTGCTTATTTATTTAAGATGTCTTTTGTTCACGTAATTTGGGGAAATCTGTCAGTTGGGACTATGTAAGTCTTCCAGATGTGTAATTTTATGAGAGGGTTGTTATGATTTATGGTTCAACCCATTTTTTTCCTTGGGTAGTGCACTTGGTTGTTATTCAATTTAAACACTCGATTACTATGAATGGGATGTGTTGCCTTTGTTATTATGGTTGGGATTTAATATGCATTTGTGCACTTTGTTTACCCTTGGTTTAAGGATTAGATCCTTGTGTTGTTAGTAGGGGATTGGATCTAAATGGGGGTCAATGCACAAAGTGGTGCCAGGATAACTCATGTGAGATTTAGTTAATTTAGTGGAAATTAAATAAAATTTTTAGGGGAAAGGGTAGCTTAAAAACATATAACTTGTTAATTGTGCCTCACTCATGGGCTCAAGGGCTTGTTTAGACTTGGGATGAGATGGGAAGGCCTGGAATGGAAAGATCATTATCTTGTCCCTTTGAAATATATTTGTTTATGTATCGGTTTGCATGTGGGGCCAAAGATCATGAGAGGCTACCAGGATAACCCAAGATGGGAGTCAAGGCCTAGGAAGATCTGCGAGGATAACCCATGCTACTTTGTGATGACACTCCTCTTATGATAGAATTTTGTATTGTTCACTGGATGTACTTAATTCTTTTACTCTAAAAGCAATGCAACCTTTATGTATGTATTGTTCTTGTATAGTTTAGTCTTGTGATTGCCTGTGTCTAGAGGTTGTTGGTTTTTTCCTAGGAAGCCCTTTTACCATCTCCTAGCACGGGGGCTGGGCCTTCATGTACCACTTGGTTGGGTGGAACGTGCACCTTACACCATTGGTTTCCCCACTTCATGTTTCTGATGGATCTTCTAGATTGGAGAGCTCGCATGTTCCAGTTGCTTTGTACCATCTCTTGTGTTCTATTGGATCAATTGGATGTTGTTGTATATGTACTACTCCTCATTTTTATTGGAGGAGAATCCTTGTATCATTGTAATTGTAATATTGTTTGTATGATCTACCTCATTTTGGAAATGAGCCTTGTAACTGCTATATTGAATGAACACAATTTATGAATGGTTTTAATATGTACTTTTTAATCTTATGAAATGAGTTTAATGTTATTGGATCTATGTTCTTTATTTCATGAGTATAATTTATATGCTATGGATTAGTTTTCTTTTGTATGTTATGGGTTTCCAATGTAAGCATTGTCGTGTACCTTAGAGGATGTATGTGTTAAGTGTAGTTCAATTTACTTATTGTTGATTGCACTTTAAAAAAAAATAAAAAATCATGCTTCCGTTGTAATTGCATCATCCTCTAGGGTTACGTGGCGGGGCATTACATGTAGAAAGTGTATGAGAGTTTATTGTAGGTTGTGAAGAAGAATTTTTTAAGAAGAAGGAAGCATATCAATCAAGGATTGATATAGTATTATTGTAATCTTGTTCTAAAGTTAAATAATACAAGCAGTATTGATTTTGGTGGAGTTTTTTCTTGAAAGGGTTTCTCCATGTATATGTTGTGTCACTTCTATATTCTATCTCATTCTTCTACAATCTTCAGTCTCTTTCTACAATTGATAAAATTGATCTAAATAGATAGTCATACACAAAGAATTGTGACAAAAAATACTTAATTAAATCTATAGTCACATAGGTTTACAATTTTTAAGCTACAATATTACCTTCATTTTTCAACACTTTCTTGGTCTTGGGACAAGTTCCCAAGTCTGATTCTTCTCAATCTGCATTAGTTCTTCTTCCATAGCCTTGATCCAATACTCATCCTTGCATTCTTCAATCACTATTTTGGGTTCAACTTTAGACAAATTTACCTATTCTTCAGTAGCTTTCCTTCTTGTTAGTACACCTTTGCTCTTATCACCATTAATTTGTTCTTCAAAATGATTCTTCTGCACATACTTAGGATTTTTAGGAACCTTTTTTGGAGCTTCTTGCTCTTCAATCTGTACTTCTTTTTCCTTAGCTTTTTCTTCTTCTTTGCAAGAAGACTCATGTAATTCATATCCACTTATTACCACTAATTTTTTTTGTAGATCTTCATCAACCTTGACACTTGAACTCTCAATAATCTTTCTTAGCCTCTTTTAATGCCAGTAAGCTTTGCTTCTAGTAAAATATCCAAGGAAGATACCTTCATCAAATCTTGCATCAAACTTTTCTAAGTTCTCATCACTTCTAATGTAACATTTGCTTCCAAACACTCTAAAATATTTAATAGTAGGAACCCTTTCATACCATATCTCATAAGGAGTATTTGTGTTGCTTTATCTTGCTTGTAATCTGTTAAGTATATAGACAACAATATGATTTGATTCTCTCCAGTAGACTTCTAGTATATTTGATTCTTTCATCATTGTCCTTGTAGCTTCTTGAACAACCCCATTTTTTCTTTCAACCACTCCATTCTGTTAAGGAGTCTTAGGGGTAGCTAAATGTCTCTTTATTCCATGATTCTCACAAAAGATATTAAACTCATTGGAGGTGAACTCTCCACCTATGTCAAACCTCAAACATTTTATTTTCATATCCATTGCATTCTCAACCATAACTTTGAATGCTTTAAACTTATCTAGAGCTTCTGATTTTTCTTTGAGAAATGTAACCCATGTCATTCTAGAATAATCATCAATCAATAGCATGAAATACCTGTCATCTTGAAGACTTCTTACTTTGGTAGGACCAAAAAGATCTGTATGCACCAATTCCAATAGTTTGGTAGAAGATTGTTCTTTGAATTTGAAACTTCTTGCTTTCTTTCCAACTTGACATTCTTTATAGACAATATTTATAAGCTTTGTAATATTTGGTAGATCTCTCACAACTTGAACTAAACTTATTCTCACTTGTCTAGAAAAATATATGTGACACATTCTTCTATTTCATAGCCAACTCTCATTAATCTGAGTTGGGAAACAATAACCATCAACAACTTTGAGCTAATAGACATTTCCATCTATCCTTCTTCTAGCATCAATCACAGTTTTGGATCCCTTTTTGATCTCACAACCATCATCCTAAAACATAAAACTGTATACTTTGCCTCAATTTTATCCAACACTCAAGAGCTTGTGTCTTAAACCCTTAACATAAAGAACATCATCAATATTATGCTTTCCATCAAAACTAATTGAACCTTTTCCACATATCTTAGTAGATGTATCATCACCAAATCTAACTAGTCCTCCTTCATATTTTTTAAGTTTAACAAACTTACTCTTATCACCGGTCATATGATTAGAGCATCCACTATCAATGATCCAATAGTTCTTCTCCTATCTAGCATGAAAGGTAGACACCAAAGTGCCTTCAATTTTAGCACTTGATTTGGAAGCCCTTTCCTTCACACATCTCTTAGAGTTAGTAGAAATAGATTCATCTTTTAAATACATGAACAAGAATTTCCCATCCTCATCATCTCCATAATCAGATTCACCATCAGATATACTTGCATCTTCTCTAACATAATAAATTTTCTTAATCATCTTACCTTTTTCCCCCTATTTTTTCCATTCAAAACTCTATTTGGACATCTTGAAGCATAGTGACCTATCTTTCCACAACTAAAAAATTTGAAAGGAAACTTACCTCTATAATTTCTAGTACCCTTTTTCATTCTTCTTACAAAGTTAGCTTCCACATCATCAAGATCCTCTTGATTTGATTCCATAGTCTTCTCTGATTTGGCAACCTTAAAAGTAGTCTCAAATTTTGCACCACTTGTTACAAATTCTCTCATCTCAAGAGAAGTTAAAGAACCATACAACTGATCTTTGGTATATTGATTCAAATTTTGTAATTCTTCAATAGCATAAAAATTATGACTATAAGCTTTAGGAAGAGTTCTGAGTACCTTCTTTACCACTTTGTCTTTTAGTTCTCCACCAAGACCTCTAATGCCACTGACAACTTCATCAAACTTTTGTAAGTACCTTGTGATGTTTTCATCTTCAGACATTTGTAGGGTCTCAAACATGATCTTATCATCTCCTTCATAAATGCTTTCTAACTTTACCCAAATTTCTCTAGCATTTTTCAGATTCATAACTTTCACCAATTCAAAATTAGCAAGACTTCTTAAGAGAGCATACCTTGATTTACCATTGCTTTCATAGGCCTTCATCTCATCATCAGTGCTCAAACCATTTGTAGGAATAGTATATCCTCTCTTAACTAACTTATAGATTTCAAATCCAAGAGAAAACAAAAAACCTTCCATATTTGTCTTCTAGAATGCATAATCTGATCCATCAAACATAAGTACATATTTCTTGTGCACCATCCAAAATCTACCTCAAGTGGTTAAGATTTCTTCTAAGGAACCTTCATCCGATACCAATTTTTGAATGCACAAGACAACTAAGATGGGGGGTGACTCAGTTGTACCTTAAAACTTCAAAACCCTCATAAACATTCAAATCCAATATGGGAAAACCCACAGTGAGGATTAGCTCACAATATAAAGTAATATCAACATCGAATATAATAGGGCTCATTGCTAGAGGGATCACTACCCAAAAAAAGAAAGGATCATTTCCAAAATAGAAAAGAAGATAAAGAAGAGTGTTAAAATGAGAAATACATCTCAATGTAACAAAAAAATCCACCATAACATCATCAACACCTTTGCAATTTTTCTATAGAATTGCATAGACCTTCTGCTCACTACATTCAATGATCTAAAACATGAAATCTCACAATTTACTTCAAAATTATGCGCCCTACAAATCTTCACTTTACATCATTCACATATCTCATCTATCTTGTCATCCCTCAATACCTCAACTCATATTTATACCATCTTCAACCTTGAACACATTCTCCAAGGTCGACTATGCGCCTCAACCATACAAATTCAAATTATGTCAGCACCAAAACATTCACTTGGTGGAAAGAGATGAAGGTAGATCACAACACACATTAGCTAGGACCTAAATCCACTCATACACACCATGCCACACTTCCACAAAAACCAAAGCATCTTTACAAGTAGTGTAAACACCCAAGGTCAGTTGAACCTATATTAACACCATTAACACCTAAGTACATGCTTCCTCAAATCCAAAGATGACTCATGGAAACCACTTATCACTTTCACATGATCTAGAATATTCCACAATACCCTAAAAACTAGCAAATTCCTTTGCAACAACTTTCTCTTGAAGAATGTACAAATTCACTACATTTAAACAACTCTACCATACACTGCAACTCAAGAAACTGACTTCTAAAGAACTAAACCTCAAATATCTTCAACTAAAGAAAGATACAAACACTATCAACACCTTACCAAATTTGAAAGACCTAAAACCACTCTGTGGAGAAATTTGAAGCAAATTTTTTTCTCTCAAACACCTCTACAATATATAGCTCACCCACTAGTGAACATAGTGATCCAACACACCAAATTATAGATAATACCTTTGAACACCTCTAATCAACATATCCAAACTGCACACAAAAA
Source organism: Sequoiadendron giganteum (assembly GCA_007115665.2). Lineage (NCBI taxonomy): Eukaryota > Viridiplantae > Streptophyta > Pinopsida > Cupressales > Cupressaceae > Sequoiadendron > Sequoiadendron giganteum. The sequence continues at coordinate 829,189,665 of CM021100.1, read as the reverse complement.
ATTTCAACCCAGAAGAACTGTGAAGAAAAACCATAACACCGCTCTGTAACACATAAGCACCATTGCAACACATTGTTTCCCCTTTTTATTCAAATTTTCTCAAAAGAACTTGGAAACCAAGTACTAGAGACACATTCTCAACATCTTCAACACTTCCTCATCACCACCAAGCCAACTACAATATAGCAACTCAAACATACATCCATAGCAGAATTTTATCAAAGCAACACAAGAGGTTGACACCAGTAGCTTACTAATGACAAAATAATGAAACTAATCAAACCATCATCAGAGACAACAACAACAACTCAACACCAACTGCACATCCTTGCAACAAACTCCTTCTCATACAGTTGACATCAATGACAACACCAACTATTCATACTTGCAACATAATTATTAAAGCTCTAGAAAATTCTATAGAACCAATAAAATTACCAATAATTTTTTATTTGTCATTGTTAGTCACTTCCACAAATTATGGATTGATCATGCACCTATAAATTTGACCCACATAAGTGCAAATTTGATCTAGATATTCTTATCTTATCTCAATAAAACATTAAATGTTCACCTTTAGTCTCCTAAATTTATCTACCTATTGTCATATAAAAACCTAATTGTGTGGTAAAAATTACAACATAATAAGGATAGTACCTCCCTTATGCCAAAACCCATAAGGACACCAAGTTAATAAATTTCAAAATTATTGAAGAAGACAACAAACACACACACACATATATGCCCTAGATGTTAGTTTAAGAAAGTAATGCAATAATAAATGTACTTCTAACTCTCCCAATGTATACATATTAAATGCTCTTGTTAGATGATTCTAAGATGACCAAAATGAACTAGGGTTTCCTCTTTCTAAATAAAAATCCATGGTTCAAAAATGAAATGTTTCATATGTCAAGTTATCTCATAGTAGTCTATTGATGGTGTTTTCTGCACAACAACAACTCAGACAGAATATGATACCTTATCTCTCTTGAAAGGTAAATTTGTATGAACAAAGAGATAACCCCAAGGTCTCTAATGTTAGGTCTTGACAATTCAAATAAAACAACTCAAAAGATAATGTGAAAATGTTGGTAATCACAAAGGGACCTTACTACAAGAAAATACTAGACTCAGATTTATCAGATCTAGCAATTTATTGATACTTCAAAACCTAAACTAACTCAGATAATAAAAATAAATAGCACAAGATAAGGGTTTCTGAGATAATTTTAAGACTAATTCTAACCCTAGGATTAATAATGCAAATGATAAGATGCTCAAAATGGACCAGTCTCTCATAAACTAATTCCTGTTTAACCTAGATAAATCTGCAATCTTACAAAAATAGTGCAATCTTCTAAGGTGTTAAAGATTTTCAAATCATGCATATTCATTAAAGACAACCCTATTTTAATTGAAATAAACAAACATTCATAATTGAACTAAGCACAATTTAAAGTCCAGGCTAACTTTGCAAAGAAGCTAACAATCAGCTAACTGCAAAAAGTATGGACTAGAGATTGCTGCAACAATTTCAAGCATAAAACCCCAAACATTATCAAACCATCTAAAATTAAATAACTTAAGCAATTTCAAAGATAGAATACCAATACCCTTGCCAAATAAAACTCAACACAAGAGAGGCACCAAATCACAATATCTTTGCTTGTATTAAATCACCCAAAGTGGCAACAATTCCAGTCTTCTGTTACAACACTTGCTTGAAGATAAACTAAGCTCTAACTCTAATTCTTTCTCTTACAATTCGCTCTAATGTGAAATCTTTCTAACTTCCCCCTTTACAAATGAGGAATAACACAAAACTTATAGAGAACCCCCCAAGATATGTTGGCCTAATTAGGGTTTACAATGATAAATTCCACACAATAAGTTAGCCAAAATATATTTGAAATAATATGAAATGTGCAATTCGTACCAATTTCATCCAAGTCGGCCTGGGATCTCCAACAAAACATGATCCACTACATAACAAAACATGATCCACTACATGTGAAGGAAGAGGAGAAAATAATGGGGAAGCACAAATTCCAATGTAGCATTGCATTAACTACTTCCCCCCTTTGTCTTTAGCACGCTCCACCTTATCATGCACCAAAATCAATACCCTTTCCAATTCAGCAATAGGTGGCGTAGGAAAAACCCTAACTCTCCTCTCAAGGCACTTGATATCATCCCTTAACTAATTCACTATATTATCCCAATCCACCTTATTTGTTTGATACCTATTAATGACTGCAATGTATGTTGCAACATCATCTAGTTGGTGTTCGGTAATAGGGCCCTCATTGATTGGAGAATAGACATCTCGCCACCACTTCCTCAACTGCTCCAGGATAAGATGCTTTGGAGCAAATTTATTTATCCTTGTCATCACTTCAAAGAAAGAGATACACTTATTGTAGATATCATTCAAAGTTTCCTCAATCTGCCTTCCCTGTTTATATATCTTCTTTAAGGCATTTTGCCTCATCTGCAAAATTTCAAACCATTCCCAAGGCTCTACAATTCTTGAGGGAGGAAGAATTCCATCCTTTACCAATTGATCCTTGGTGTGTTCCATGATAGTCTTTGTCTTTTGCAGTAGAAGATCTGTATCCTCCCTATCTTGAGCCAACACACCTTTCAGCCAATTGAATGACCTCATTGCATCCCCTCCAGTCAAAAGGATATCTTTGATAGCATTATCTCCCTTTGCTTGCACTCTCTGCAACCAACCGGTCATAGTATGTGTGGTGATCTTCATTGTTTCTAGTTCTAATATTATCTCTTGGGGTAGAAAACCTGCAACAAATGAGGAAGCACTAATGGATTGCAAGGGTTTCATCAACTCTTGCAAATACTTCTTCAATTTATCATTTTCCTTTTTCAATTCTACCTTAGCTTGTACCTCATTCCTCAACCTACCGAGGATTCTAGTGCTGGAGCCTTCATATTCTTCAATGTCTTGTTCCATGTAAGCATGGTCTAGGTTAATAGTTTGTACACTATAATCCTTCCCGGTCACATCATCTCTATTTTTTTCAGGAGCAGCGGTAGCAATGTGGACCACCCTATTATTCGCATCATCCCTCTCAATCTTGGAAATGACTGTGGCTTTCTTCTTTGTCTTTCCCTTTTTGATATTTTCCAATAGGTAATCCCAATTGGGAGGAGTGTCATCCACTACAATCTGCTTACTCTTCAATTCTTTATCTAACTAGCCTGGAACAGTGGATTCTGACTATACTTTATCCTATCCATCTTGTTCCTATTTAACATTGGGTACATTCTTCTCCATTCCTGGCTCCTCAGGAGTCTTCTTAGCTGAATCATCCTTTCCTATATTATTCTCTTCCTTCTCATGTACTGGTGAAGGATTCTTAGCTAGCACTTCTTTCTCTGGAGAAGGTCTTTCCTCCTCACCTCCTACAGGAAAATCCCCACCAGCTATCAAGGGAGACTGCAAAACCTTATCTATCTTTACCTCAGCATTGTAGAGATCACCTTCCTGGAATTATTCCTCATCAAGGTCCTTAGGATCTTCAACATTTTTTGGTTCATCTGGCATACTGCCAGTCTCATGGAGAGGATGGATGTCTTCATGCTCGATAGCAGAAGTAGTCACATGAGCAATTTATTTTGGTGCAGCCTCCTTGGGAGAAGGAGTCCTTGATCTCCTGGTGTACACTTGTGTCTTCTCTACCGAGCTCTCAACTTCCACTACAGGTGTTTCACCTTCCCTGTTTGCTTTATAATCCTCCTTATGTGATTATCTCACAATTCTCCTTCTCTTCGGTGAGGGAACACTGACCTCTTCTTTTTCTTGTTCACCTCCCTCAACTTGTTTCCTCCTAGGGACATTTTCCTTTTCTTAGCTATTGGCTTCCTTTGTTTTTTTGCTTCTCCTAACTCCCCTACATAAACATCCTTAATCTTTATTTTAAAAGGAGAGCCCACCTTGGTTTTTCCTTTAGAATCTTGCTCAAGTGACTCCTCAGATGCAGAGTGAGACTCCAAATCTCCCATGAGATTATAGGTGCATTGCACACCCTCACTTTCCAACTCCAGCATTTTATTCCATAGCTAGAGCTTGGTATACTTGATGACTAGAGTCATGACCTATTCTAGCTTTGTCTTCTCTTCCTCCAACCAATCAACCTCTTTAATTGGCTTATCCTTCACAGCCTCAAAATCAAGGCCTTGGATTAGATTCCCATCTTCCTCAACTTGGTCAGGAACAACCCTAATGTTGTACAACCGCACCAAGTTGACTGGTAACCTGGAGAATTTCCTTTTTCTGACTTCGAACTCATCACCAAGGTTGGCCTAGTAGTCCTCTATGTTATCCTTGTGGATGTACTCTCTTCTTGCCTTCTTCTGGGCTTCACCTGTTATATCGAATCTAGATCTCTTGGAGTGGAAGGAGAGACCAAGAGTGCTCATCTCTTCTTCAGAAGCATAGGTTGAGTTGATAGAAGGGCATACTTCATTAGTGCCTATCCTCAAAGGGAAGTCATTACCAAATCTGGTACTATGCTTCTCTTTCTTCACAACTACATCAAAGTCATAGATCTGCCTTGTTACTTCCAGGAGAACAACATGATCAGTATGGTATCTAGGGAGCCTGTATGGAGCCCTCTAACAACCATCAATCCTTATGTACGAAAAGGTGGGGAAATAGATAAACCAAGCTCCAAACCTTTTGATCAATTCTTTCGCTCTGTCTAAAACCCAGACATGTTCTACACCTTGGAGTAACCTGGTGATATACATTGTGAATGCATCATTCACCCTCTTATAGCTTGATTTACCCAGGTGTAGTTGTCTGTAAACTTCATAAATCACATCCTATGCAAACACACCCCTTGTGCTCAATCCCTTATAGGGGTGGAATCTAGCCAAAGCATAGAATAGGTAAGAGGTCATTGTAAAACTCTTGGTCTATAGGACATTGTGTTGGAATAATGGATGTTGAATCATCCAATGAAGCTGTGCAAACTTCAAAGGACTTGCCAAGAAGAAATTCAACCACACAGAAAGTGTTGCAACTAAGGGCATGCAAATAGAGATTATCTGATTGATATACATAATATATTGAATACAAAGAATACATATGCCTGATTATATAGGCAAGAGAAAAACCTAAAATGCATAAGATGTTGCCAAGTGTTCAAATCACACTACATGTGACAACATGAAACCCTAGCTAACTACCTAGGGAATGATAACAAGATGGAGATAAGTTCTAGAAAAGACAACTCATCTTCTAGAAGGGAATCTTATCTCAACAACATTATTAAATGATTAAAAGTAACCTAGGACTAATATGATTAATTAAAACCTAAGTTAACTTATGCTAGTGTAATAATTAATTAATTAATTAATTACACTAACACCCCCCCATAAGTGCAACTTAGGGAGGAAATGAAAATGCAATGATTATGCATGAAGATGATGGGTCTCGGCTAATGGCCATATTAGGTACCCATGTACAAATGAAGATGCAACTAATCTCCCATAAATGAAGAAAAGAGGAAAACCCAGTGGGAAGAAAACCCCTCTCCAAAAAAGGAGATAAAATGCAAAAGGTGATGATTGGACGACTCAACATCATCCCCCCAAGGATAAAAATCATCACATGGATACAATATAATGAAAATTCCCCCCATAGGGAGGAAATAGAGAGACTATATAGCCCCCCCAAAAAATGTGATCACCTGCAAGAAAGGTAAGTGTATGTAGACAAAACATGATCCAACGTCGACAAACAACTTGTCTCCCTTTCAGAAGAAACAAAACCATGTAGAGATGCAAGGTAGCTTCCCATTCCAGATAGGAATTTAAGGAAGGAAGGATGAATATGGCTGTTGATGATGTATCTGAAAGCTACTCATGTGTCTCCTTGCTTGATGAAGATGAAGATGCCACAACCCACTCAGGTACATGCTCAATCAATGTAGAAGGTGACAAATCAGGACGATGCGAAAACAAATGTTGAACAAGATCCAAAGACTACAATGTGATGGTCCTTCCATCGAAGGAATAGATGGAGACTTGATTGCCCCCCATAATGAAGTGTCCTCAAAACCAATGAACGAAGACTGAATCCAATCTAATGGTAGATGCAGAAGAAACTCCGATGAAGATGGAGGAAGTATCATAAATGAAATATCTTAATAGAGGAGTGATATCCCCTCAAGAATGTTCTCCAAACCTATAGAAATAGCCAGGTCAGTGATACCTGAAACAAAGCCATCATGTGATGTCAAGTCTGGAAAACAAAATGTGTCCTGATCAATGATGATGATGGAAGCCTCAATCAATGACTCTAGACAAGGAATCACTGAATGTGAAGGGATACCAACTATCTTTGATGGAGAAGAAGAATCATCTGAAGCAACCTTGCCAACCTCTTCCGAAGATTCAACGCAATCCAAACAAACAACCTCCTGCATAGCAATATCATCATGGGGTACTTGATCTAAAACCCGACATTCTAAATCATGACCATCAGGGAAGGGTGGATTATCTGAATCTCCATATATCTCCCAAATCTTAGTCCAAAGGATGTGAGGACTATCACAATGATCAATAGATTCCAAAATATCAGAATCAACATGCATTGCAATCACCTCTAAAATATTATATCTGTTGCAACTCCAAGCAAATTTTTGAACACCTTGACCTGGATGGGGAACTATACCATACAAATGTGGCAACAATTCAAGTGATTGGAGATGGTGGATGATCCCATCTCACCATTGTTTATAGTTTCCCTTGTGCAACATAGTTAGAGAAGGGGAAGATGCAAACCCCATAATGTATAATCAAATTTCTCCAAAAATACAAAGACAATGACCTTCAACAACAAATATAAACTCCCAAAACTGATATGCAACTGAAGTGATGCCACCCAAAACAAAAAACCTTTTCCCAAGCTTCAGGATATCCAAGTTATTGAACAAATGCACGAAGTTGAACAAAACAAATGTGAGAGTACCTGGAGCTGAAACTAATCAAAGTGACTAGACTGATGAAAAGAGCTCTGAATTACCTTCCTGATGCCCCTGGAATCACTGAATTTCGATCAACGGTTGCAAATATATGAGCCTTTATGTCCAGATTAGGGTTTTGTCTTCAGTTGAGTGTAGAATATTCTAGAAGAAAAATTTCCTAGAATGGATGTCACCACTGGAAAGTAGACCAAATCCTTTTTTCGACGGTATCTCGTTTTCTGATTTTTGATACCCTGGTGAAAAGATATGGCGATTTGAAAAAATCTGCCCTATTAGGGCCTGACACGCTAAATAGGTGCAAAACATAAGCACCCGGGCTTTAAAAAATGGAGCCCTTGGTCGTTGATAGGACTGCGAGCTATCTAGCTGCAAAAAAAAACACATGCCCCTAGAACGGGCGGCGACGGAGCGGCGGACTGGCTGAGCGGGCGACGTGGTCGGTACAAGGTGGAGGCGCCGCTGAGAACTTAGTGGAGCCCTAGGATCTCCACGTGACCACGGCGGGGCTGATGGCAATGGCAGCGAGAACAGTGTTGCCGATGTGATGGGGCTGGTGGACGGTGGGGTCAATCGGATGATGTTGGCTGATGTGACGGAGCTGACCACCGGTCGGTCTGCAGACTGGCCGATTTTTTTGAATAATGCAATTTTGCAATTAAAAAAAAATCGATAATAATAAATTTTTTAAAATATATTCTATAGAATCAAATACCGATGAAAGAAAAACTATAAACCCCCAAACAAAATAATTATTCCGACCTGTAATTTAATTACCAGTCGCCCGCAGAATCAAATTTTTGCCAAAACTATAGAAAAAATAGCCCATTTTTTGAAATAAAAATTGCCCAATGACTTAAAAAAAAATTTCCATGATGGAGGACTGACAGGAGATATTTTATTTCTGCAAAAACTATACAGATCATACAAAATGCAAAAAACCCTAGATACCTCAAATGGCTCCCAGATGAAATATTTCCAAATCGGACGAATGGGTAGGCGATCTATAGGTTTTGAGGCCTTCTGAGTGCAATGGAGAGGTCGGATAGAGCCTAATCTGCACCAAAAAATACTTGGTCCCCGGGTAGGGTCAAGTAGCCTACAATGAAAACCTTCAAGCCTGCAAAGAATCTCTGTAGCCCAACTTTCTTGATACTGGGATGAACCTTCAATGGAATGGCTCTGATACCATGTTGGAATAATGGATGTTGAATCATCCAATGAAGCTGCGCACACTTCAAAGGACCTGCCAAGAAGAAATTCAACCACACATAAAGTGTTGCAACTAACGGCATGCAAATAGAGATTATCTGATTGATATACAAAATATATTGAATACAAAGAGTACATATGCCTGATTATATAGGAAAGAGAAAAACCTAAAATGCATAAGATGTTGCCAAGTGTTCAAATCACACTACATGTGACAACATGAAACCCTAGCTAACTACCTAGGGAATGATAACAAGATGGAGATAAGTTCTAGAAAAGACAACTCATCTTCTAGAAGGGAATCTTATCTCAACAACATTATTAAATGATTAAAAGTAACCTAGGACTAATATGATTAATTAAAACCTAAGTTAACTTATGCTAGTGTAATAATTAATTAATTAATTAATTAATTACACTAACACATTGCACATCTTCTCATGAATCTTGGCGCTCACAATGCTTTCCCAGTGGTAGTCTATACCCTGTTCCATCCTAGCAATGACATGGAGCATCCAATTCTTGAACATTCTTGCACTCTTCAATCCCACCACCCTACTAAGGAGGGTACTAGCATCATAATATTCCTTTTTGAACTTGAGTCTGACCAACTGCTTGTGAAACTTCGAGAAATGGGACTTAGGCTTTTCCAACTAGGAATTGATAACCTGTTGGGACTTGATAGCATCTTCCTTACAGAACTTCCTTGCCACATCCATGTCAAATGCCACCACATGAGACCTTTCAAGCATGTGAAAGGTCTAGGCTATGGACATCGGATCCAAATTTTCCACAATCCTACCTTGGGGACCAATTATCCTCTATCTAGCTCTGTCATAGTGCCTTGCACATTCAAGTACTAGTTCATAGCACTGCACTATAGGGGGGAATCTAGCTACATTGGCCAATCCTGATTCCACTGTTCTCTTAGCTAGCAAAGGACGGTCCTGTGCTGCCATCCTAGTCTTGAACTCCTCATATTCCCATAGTCCCACATTGATGTCAGTCACCCCTGAACAAATAGAGGAGAGCTTTCTCTCTGGAATTCTACTCTTGATATCCAACTTGATTATCTCTACCCCAGAAATGGAAGACCCTTCTGCACTTGGGTCCACTACCTTACCCTTGGCTCCACTTGTCATTGCTTTAGGTGATTCACCTTGCATTTGACAAGAAACCAAAGTAAAGACACATGGAACACAAGTTAATCCATTACAAAGATAAGTTCATCCTTAATATATATCTCATGATAAGCCAAATGCTCAAAAAATTCATAAAAGTTAATTATTTCAAAGTTCAGGTTTTCAGCCCTTCTGCGAAATCTAGGTTAGAGAGGAATTTTGAGAAATTCCCAGCTAGGCAGATTCCAATGAAGCAAGCACACAAGCATTCAACAATCACTGAATCAACTGTTATCAACCATGAAGCACCATGAAGCATCTTAAAACAAGGCTAATTCAACTATCAAATGCATAATCATTAAGAAAACTTCATGCAATTCCTCAATTCTCCCCTGTTAACAATATCTTAGAAACATCTGCCATGGCCGGAAATCCACGAGAACAACAATAATTCACAAAGTCTAGGAAAATTAAGAGACCAAGAACCTTCAAAAAATCCCGAAGACACAGATTCCAATGAAACGAATGCAACTTTCACTACTTAACTCAATTTTCGGGAAATCGGCAAGGGGACGGATAAACCGGGGAAATCTGGACCCAACAAAATTTCCCAAAGGGCCAGAATTCTCAGATCGATGCAAACTTTGGGAGATAGACGAAAAATTGAAAGGTCATTAAATTTCGGTAGTGAAGGAATTCTATGATGACGTTGAAAACTTGGATGTTCACATTTTCCGTGACCTCTCACAAATCGATGAAACGGTCACAAATTTGAGAATTCGGAGCCCGGAATGGTGCGACCTAACCCCCTACAAACTAACGATGAACTCAAACTCACCCTAAAGAAACTCAAGAGGGATTGGTGATGATGCCTAAGCACAAAATCCTAAATTTCCGCCATGAACGCACAGGACAATCATGAACTTGACTCTCACTATGGCAAGGTTAATAGTTGGCTCGACCTGACTCACACAAGCAATCTATCTCATGAAGGAGCTGAAGGGTAAGCCCAGGGAATCACTTGGGATAAACATCTTCACGAAATGGGAAACCCCAAACACAAGACACTCAACCATTTAATCATACAGGAATTCGAACCCCAAAATGACACAAGACTAGAAAAGCAAGTCAAAATGACTAAACCCTACCATACCGAAACTTCGAGTCACGGTTCAAACGTGCACACCATGAAGAAATTTGATTCATTTATCAAAGGGAGGGCGTTTTACACATACCATGAAGACAGAAGAATCAAAATAGCAGAAGTCGGTAGGACAACCAAGTAGAGCACAGATGACCTTCAAAAAATTTGGCTGTAACAATCGACTCCAATTCCAGACGCCCAACTCAACAGCTACACTAAAGCTCAAGCACTCCAAAAAAGAGAGGAAGAAAATGATAAAATTCAAATGGCACAAAATTCCCCAAAATTCGACTTAATACCCACCTTCAGAAACAATCAATGCAGTCAAGACGAGTCAACCCAAAATCTGGGAATCCGACAAGGTGATGGACCTTCGGAGGAATCCAGTCCCAACGGAATTCCGTGAAGTACCAGAATCTCTGGATTTCAATAAAAAGAAGTTGTCATCGGACTTCGAAAGGAATCTGGGAAAATCCAAAAGGAGTGGATTGTCCTGAGTACAGTGAAAAACCCAGAATGAGTCCAAAACCTAAGGTTTTCAATATGTATCATAGATGGACCATTCCAATAGGAAAGATAAACATCAAAGCACATGCCCAAGAAAGAAAATCCCCAAAATAAAAAGGGTTGAAAAGACCAAGAGTGAAAGAAAAAAGAGAGCAAACTAGGGTCCCTACTTTCAGTGGGGTGTGTGTGCAAAACGTGCACAACAAATGGCGACTCTGTTGGGGAAATGCTCTAGAGAATTTCAAGAACAAACTGGAATCAAGAACCCAAAATCTCTAGTTTTAGTCCTTAAATCAAGACACCTATGAACGAAGTTTCAAAAATCACAAGAAAGAAGACCTTTTCCTATACCGGGGTCAAGGTGTGTGTATTTGTATTTATTTCCCATTCCTTAGGTGCAACAGAAACCAAAGAAAATATGATTGGGCTACATAAAAGCTCTAACTTCAAAACCAAGCAGGATAGAGCCTCGCTACCAGTTAGGCATCCATAGCCCCGGCGAGGTTATCACTGTGACCCTCCCAAGCATATCTCTACTACCAGACATGTGTCTATAGCCCCGGTAGAGATACTAAGATACCCCTGATAAGGTGAATATTTATTTTGATTTTCAATACTTTCTCTTTTCTTTCTTTCTTCTTTTAACATTCTTAAACGTTCCTTTCACCTTGTAAGTAATGAAACTCACACTCAAGGATGAGGAACATAGTGGCACTGAAGCAGACTATAAGATTTTTCACCAGGCCAAATTACACAGGAACCGTATGCAATTATAGAATCCTTAAAGTTTATGTGAAAATGTGAGACCCAAATATATTCCAAAGTTCATCCAAAAAAAGTGACTCTAATTCTAAGTACAAGGGACATTAGATAAAGGAATTCCACCACTTGAATCTGAAAATTTGACTAGAGTTTGTAAAATAAATATCTAAACAACCCCAAGTGAGTAGCACATCATGTAGATGCAGCAACCCCAAGAAAGCCACGAACCAAAAGAAAAAAATGAACCGAAAAGAAAAACCAACCGAAGCAAACCTACGCTAACCAAAGCAAAGCAAAGCAAAACAAAACAAAACAAATCTACACTAACCAAAGAAAAACAATAGACAAGCAAAGTAAAGTAGAAAACAAACCTACTCTAACTATGTACAAGGAAGAGCTACAAAACAGCTCAAGATTGGAAGTAATGCTTCAGATACTACCCATTGACAGGCATCAGGATATCCTCACTAGTGAGGGTTTTCAGGCAAAAAGCATTATCTCCCAAAATTTCTAAAATCTGTTAAGGGCCAAGCCAGAGTTTGTCAAATTTACCATGCTCTCCCTTATGGTCATGGGCCTTATCCCAGTAGAGAACTAAGTTAGATATTCTAAAGGATTTCACCTTAGATCTCCTATCAAACCATCATTTCACTAGGCCCTGGTCTTTGGCAAAGTTTCCTAGGGCTTCATCTCTCTTCTCTTCAAGGTGTAACAACTCAGCCAAACGAGCTTCATGCTTATCCTCCTCGTTATAGTATTCATTAATGAACTGTAAGGTAGGGATCTTCAATTGGATGGGGAAGACAGGTTCCAAACCATACACTAAGTGATAAGGAGAGTTTCCTATGGATGCCTTATGTCTAGTATGGTTGGCTTAGAGAGAAAATCAAAGCTGGGCATGCCAATCCTTAGGATTCTATTCTAGCAACTTATAGATGACTGTCAAGAGATTCTTATTGGAAGACTTAGCTAGACCATTACCCTGAGGGTAGTAATTAGATGCAAATTTTATGATAATTCCATGATCAAAAGCCCAATTGGAAAGTTTTAGTGATACAAATGTAGGACTGTTATCACAAACCAAAGACAATGAACAACCAAAATGACTAATAATACCTAACTCAAGGAAATTTATTACCACATCAAAAGTACATTGCTTACATGCAAGAGCCTCAATCCATCTAGTAAAATAATCAGTTATGATTAGAATATACCGGTGGCCTATAGAAAAAGGTGGGTTAATTAGACCTATCAAATCCATTCCCTACTGTGCAAATGGTTTCACCTCTATGACCGGCTGAAGTGAAAGGGCTGTTCATTTTTCCTTACTTGCTGCCATCTAACAAACATGGCATGTCCTCACGTGATTGTGTGTATCCTTGAATAGGGTAGGCCAATAATAACCTACCCTCAGGATCTGATTGGTAGTAGATGATGCAGAACCATGGCTTGTGCCATACCTTTCATGGAATTCAGTCATCACTCTGGTAGCTTCTTCCTTCCCCAAACATCTTAAATACATGCCCTCATGATTTTTATTATATAGGACACCTCTTTTCATCATAAAACTACCACTCTTCAAGCATAAGGCCCGTCTTTGGACTATATTAAGGTGATCAGGGCACTGCTGGTTCAATAAATAATAGATGATTTCATCATACCAGTCACCTAGAGATACCTCTTGGAGATGATAATGCTGAGTTGTGAGATCAAGACCTATCTCAGCCATTGTCTTCGTCAATCCCTGTCCTCTCACCAATTTCATGGGTTGAATCTCAATTTCATATTCCTACAACATAGTCACCCATTTTTCTCTTCATTCACCTAGCATATTCTACGTTAGCAGCAGCTTCACCGCAGCATCAAGTACTATGGGAAAAACCTTATTCCTTAGAATATAGTGTTTGAACTTTTTCACTGCTCTGGCCAAAGCATAGGCCTACTTTTCTATATTGTGATATCTCAACTTTGCATCCTTTAAAGGAGTACTCATGAAGGCTATAGGATGCTCATCATCTTGATCAAACTTTTGATGCAACATTCTAGCACAAGAGTGATCAGAAGCAAATGAATATATGTAAAAATTCTTAGCATAATTTGGACTCACCAATGCTAGAGCCTCAACAATAAATTCTTGATTTTTGTAAATGCCTCCTTAGCTTTTGCACTCCATTCCACTTTGGCCTCTTGTTTTAGCATAGCATTCAAGGGCTTCACTATCTCTACAAATCCAGTGATGAATTTTTTGACGAAGTTGATCTTCCCAAAGAAAGACTTCATTTCCTTCTTGCTTGTAGGAGGCTGGATTCTCAAGATAGCCTTTATTCGTTCAAGATCAATGGAGATACCCTTCTCTGAAATAATATGTCCTAGAAATTTCCCCTCTGTAACCCTAAAAATGCACTTCTTTGGGTTAAGTGAGATGCCAAACTCTCTGCACCTTTGGAATACTTTTCATAAATTTGCTATATGATTACCTCACTTTTTAGATAAGACTATCAATTCATCCATATAAATAATGATACACTTACCAATTATGTCCTTAAAATAAATATCCATAGCCCTCTATAATGTAGCTCTAGCATTGATCAACCTGAAAAGAATTCTTCTGTAGGAAAAAGTTCCCCATTTCATAGTAAAGGCAGTTTTGTGCCTATCTTCATATTGTACCATAACTTGATTGTATCCAGAATACCCATCCAAAAATGACATCATCTAAGATCCATTGACGATCTGAAGCGCCTCATCCAGTGAAGGAACTAGATAGTTATCCTTTTCTGACGCTCTGTTGAGATTTCTAAAGTCCACACGCAGTCGGATTTCTCCATTCTTTTTCCTCACAAGAACCAAATTTGCAACCTAGGTTGAATGCCTCACTGGAAATACAATTCGTGCTAAAAGTAGCTTCTGCACTTCTTTTTGAATGATGGGTTCCAACAGAGCATTAATTGATCTTTTTCTTTTCCTAAATGTTTTTAAATTTGACTTCAATGGAATGGTGTGCACAACGATCACAGTATCATATATTTTCAAATCTTCATAACTCCAAGCTATCACATCTCGATATGTACATATAGCATCAATAATTCCTCTCCTTTCTTTGGGAGTACATACTTTACCAATAAAAATATTCTTTACATCATTTTGTGTTCCCATGTTGTATGTTTCACATTGACTACTAAGAAATTCCCTTTTGACTTGTTTCTCCTAATCTTTTATCTTATCCAAATCAATAATTCATTCCAATTGCACCATATCTCTTGGGATAGTGTTGGTCTTCAGGTTGATGACCCCTTCTAAGTCCATTTCTGCCTCTTGAGGCTCTATCTCATCAATTACTTGAGAAGCAAACACATCACAACTTGCAATGAAATCCAAAATGTGCTTATCATCTTCAAATACCTAGAAATTGGTGAGTTTATCAGGTACCGAAGGTACTAGAGTGAGTTCCACAGTAAACTTCTTCAATCCTAAAAGTCGCAAAGGTTGCAATGTACTAGCCGCTTGTTCCAGAGAATCTGCGACTTAGTTCCTACTGCGAGGAACCAACTGGATGTTGAAAGCATCGAATCCCTTGATAAGATCCCACACTCTATGTCTATAATTAGTCATCCTCTTGTCATGACATGAATATTGTTTCCTCACCTGCCTAACTACCAACTCAGAATCCCCAAAAAATTGTAATATTTTAACTTTCTGCCTTGATGCCATTAACAACCCATGGATTAAAGCTTCATATTTAGCCACATTATTAGTGCATTGGAATTTTAGTCTATGAGCAACAAAATAACTCTTACCTTTAGGACTGATCAGTTCAAACCCTGCTCCAGCACCTTGCTTAGATTTGGATCCATCAAATCTTAACATCCAACAGCCATCAGGCTCTGATTGCTTTGATTCATCTTTCATTTTACTGCAAATAGGAGGCTTCTCAGGAAGCATTGGGATTTTACCCTTGTCATTATGTGGTTCTCCTTGTATATTTAGTCTGACAATTGGGATTGGGTTAATACACTTTTGTACCTGCTCCACAACAGTCTAACATACATGACATTCCAACTCAAAGTGGGGCGCATCATGGACTTGGCACCAATTGGGGAGCAACAATTCTTCAAAATTCATACTTCTACCCAGCTGGATCTGATTCTCCATACACCTTTGGATGAATTCCTAAAAGTTATCCAACAAATTGAACTGCCTATCCTCTTGGTCATTAGTTTCATCTATTTTCTCACTCAATGTTTCAGAATCACTAATGGACTTATCTTGCATCATGAAGATTTCCTTGGACCTTCCAGATTCTAATGTAGATTCATAACATGGGCCCTGTAGCATAAAGACCTCTTCATTATTTGAGACTGATGTAGCCAGCACATAATTCCCCATGCTGACCTCTGATATTAATATCTCATTTGAAGTATTCTAGTACTTAGTGATTATATACTTCATTTTGGGCTCTCTTTCAATCCTAATTTGGTTTGGGACTCCTTTCCATGGTAGCCACATGTGAGAGTGGTCTACAAATATATACCCATTCAATGCCTTAGTGAAATCCCAACCCAAAATCAAACCATAGGTGTTAGGAATATCAGCAACTTGAATGTTGATCACCTATTGCACCCTTGGATCTAATGCAACCTGCGTGGAGATCATGTTTAGTTATCCTACTACACTCACCTCTGTCTTATCTAATTGAGTGACCTTTTTTGAGAAGCAATAGGAGTAATGCATAAAGCTTTACAGATAGCAAAAGGCATAACATTTGTAGATGCTCCTGAATCCAATAGAGAATTATGCAATTTTTTCCAAAGATACAAACATAAATCAGAAAAAGGGAGGGGTTTCCATCTTGCCCTGGAATAGGCTCAACTGGGTGTCATCTTGTGCAACCTTACTCTTATCTTTATCTTTCCCTTTGTCTGTAGGTGGGACCTATCCTTTAGGTTCCTTCGAATTAAAGGATCTGACAACTATCTCACTGGCAGTTACTCCTTGTGGTGCTATGTTTGAATTAAAAGATCCCAAGAAAGCATTCCTAATAGCAGGGACTCTTAATAACTCAAAAGAAGAAATACTTACCTTTAATCTTGGAACTCTTCAGTCACATATTCACCCAATTGCTCCATGTTCATATCACCATGAGCTTCCTTGCAACCACTAATCTGTTTGGCTTTTGATACTTCAACATTGCTTCCCTTTGACAAGTATTGTGTTGGCACATGAGGGTAAGATGGGTTATTACTGGCTTGTGGGTCTAGTGGAGTAGTGAAATTATTTGGAGGAATAGAAGTCATGAAGGGACCTCTAGATTGTGGACTCCTATTAGGCCTGTTCCTCTTCATCCAAAGGGACATTATCATTCTTATTCTCTTCATTAAATAACTAAGAGATTTCATCTTCATTCAACACCTTCTCTGTCTCATTATCCTCGTCACTAGACTCTTTTTCTGGTTCATTCTCCTCACCTTTTGGGAATGGAGCATGGTTAAGTACCATTACTGGGGAATCATAAGGATTTGAGGGCACAATCTCCTGACAATTGGAATTGTTCTCAACTTCATACTGAAATATGGAAGCAGTAGTTTGAAACTCAGAGCAATCTAACTCAGAATATTGGCTTGTCTTATGGATCCTGCACCATCCAGATAGAGTTGCTTCTACCAAATACATGCCACTTGGAGGATTTTCCTAGGTAGGAGGCTGATCCAATGGAGTAGGAATTCCCCCATTATCGGGTCCAATATTCCAAGGTCTATTTTGTCTAGGTGGTTGCCTTCTATCGAGCCCATGTCCACCTTGTTGCCCCCTGTCATAATTCTGGCCAGAGCCTTGTCCTCTTTCAAAATTTTGGTTTCTATCAAAATATTGCCCTCTATCAAAGTTTTGTCCTTTAGCATCATCTCTTTTCTCTTTGTTGTAGTTCAATTGCATGTTCTTTTTTGTAGCCTCAAGTTGGTTGTTTTGATTTCTCAGGTAGGTTACCTCCATATTCAGTTTCTTCACTTGCTCAGATAACTCATCCAGCCATTCTTTATCTAGACCATTGTGTGGTGTTGAATTCACATTATTGGGCAGGTAACCAGATGCTCCTCCAGAACCAACAACCTGATTCAGGACTTCTGAATTCTACAGATATGTAGGAAAGCCAATCTATTGTTGCGGGTGAAGGGGTTGATTGGCTTCCTACTGAGGATAAGAGGTTATTGGCTGAGCTTGATTTATTGGAGGACCAGGGTGTGGGACCAAAGGCAATGAGGGTATTGGATTCATAATGAGAGAATGATTAGTCAAGGCCTAGTTAAGAGCTTGGACTTGTCCAGGGTGAGCAACTGGTCTTAAGGATGGCAAAGGTCCTGACAAATGTTGCCTCAGATCTGTGTTGACCTTAACAACCTCTGTGTATGCGGCGAGCAAGGTAGTTGGGGGATTAGTCCCTAATTTCAGGAAGGTGAATGTAAGGCTATCAAGGGCCTCAAAGTAGACCTCCAGGGCAGCGTCCTCATTTCCAGCATAAGGTTCTTGAAGTATAGTGTATGCTCGATGGAATCTATTGTTAAATGATCCTATAGGCTCATTAATTTCCCTCTTGAATCTTGTAAACTGTATATAGAGCTCATTAGCACTAATGGGAATTTTAAACTTTTGCAAAAATGCAGTCTCCAATTCTGTCCAATTATGGATAGAAGTAGTAGGTAAATGATTGTACTAGTAAAAGTCCTCCCCTAGGGAATAATGGAAAATCCTGCATGTGACATCCTCATGGTTGATTCCTCTATCTCTCAGATAGGTTTGGAAAATCCTGATATGCTCTTCTACTTTCCTATTGGGATCATTGGTATGGAAATTTGAGAAGTGCTCAGGATTTTTGGGCATGACATTGCAATTATTGAAGATCAAGGGAGATGGGTTATTGGCTAGGCAAGCCATTGGTGGAGGTGGGGGTGGTAATGGCTGATTTATGGCTGGTTGGGGTTGCGGAATAGGAATGGCTTCAAAATTGGATGAGGATGAGGATGATGAGGATGATGGAAGTGGTTGGGTGGATGATGATTCTTCCCCTGTTCGAGCCCTTCTTGCCCTAGTAGGAACTTGTAATTCTTCAAATTATTCCTATCCTAGAGTAGATCTGGTTCTCCTTCTGAGCCTTTCAGGAGAGATGGAATTTATAAAATGCTCTAGCTTGCTTATTCAACCCTCCTTCTAGCACCAATCTGTTGATGGTGTTTTCTGCACAGCAACAACTCAGAAAAAATATGATATCCTATCTCTCTTGAAAGGTAAATCTCTATGAACAAAGAGATAACCCCAAGGTCTCTAATGTCAGGTCTTGACAATGCAAATAAAACAACTCAGATATAATGTGAAAATAATGGTAATCACAAAGGGACCTTACTACAAGCAAATACTGGACTCAGATTTATCAGATCTAGCAATATATTGATACTTCAAATCCTAAACTAACTCAGATAATAAAAAGAAATAGCATTTTTGAGATAATTTTAAGACTATTTATAACCCTAGGCTTAATAATGCAAATGATAAGATGCTCAAAATGGACCAATCTCTAGGAAACTAATTCCTATTTAACCCAGATAAATCTGCAATCTTACATAAATAGTGCAATCTTCTAATGTGTTAAATATTTTCAAATCATGATTATTCATTCAAGACAACCCTATTGCAATTGAAATAAACAAACATTCATAATTGAACTAAGCACAGTTTTAAGTCCAGGCTAACTTTGAAAAGTAGATAACAATTAGCTAACTGCAAAAAGTATGGACTAGAGATCGTTGCAAATATTTCAAGCATAAAACCCCAAACATTATCAAACCATCTAACATTAAATAACTTAAGAAATTTTAAAGATAGAATACCAAGAACCATGCCAGATAAAACTCAACACAAGAAAGGCACCAAATCACAATGTCTTTTCTTGTATAAAATCACCCAAAGTGGTAACAATTCCAGTATTATGTTCAACACTTGCTTGAAGATAAACTAACCTCTAACTCTAATTCTTGCTCTTACAATTCGCTCTAATGTGAAATTTTTCTAACTTCACCCTTTACAAATGAGGCATAACGCCAAACTTATAGAGAACCCCCCAAGATATGTCAGACTAATTAGGGTTTACAATGATGAACACCACACAACAAGTCGGCCAAAAGATATTCAAATTAATATGAAATGTACAATTTGCACCAATTTCATCCAAGTCAGCTTGGGGTCTCCAACAAAACTTGACCCACTGCATGCGAAGGAAGAGGAGAAATAAATGGGGAAGCAAAAATTTTGATGTAGCATTGCATTAACTACTTCCCCCCTTTGTCTTTAGCACACTCCACCTTATCATGCACCAAAATGAATACCTTGTCCAATTCAGAAATAGGTGGCATAGGAAAAACCCTAACTCTCCTCTCAAGACACTTGATATCATCCCTTGACTGATTCACTATATTATCCCAATCCACCTTATTTGTTTGATACCTATCAATGACTGCAATGCATGTTGCAGCATCATCCAGCTGGTGTTCGGTAATAGGGCCCTCATTGATTGGAGAATAGACATCTCGTCACCACTTCCTCATCTACTCCAGGTTAAGATGCTTTGGAGCAAATTTCTTTCTCCCTGTCATCACTTCAAAGAAAGAGATACACTTATTGTAGATATCAGTCAAAGTGTCCTCAATCTGCCTTCCTTGTTTATATATCTTCTTCAAGGCCTTTTGCCTCATTTGTAGAATTTCAAACCATTCCCAAGGCTCTGCAATTCTTGAGGAAGGAGGAATTCCATCCTTTACCAATTGATCCTTGGTGTGTTCCATGATAGTCTGTCTTTTACAGCAGGAGATCTATATCCTCCCTATCCAAAGCCAACACACCTTTCAGCCAATCCAATGGCCTCATTGCATCCCCTCTAGTCGAAAGGATATCTTTGATAGCATTATCTCCCTTTTCTTACACTCCCTACAACCAACTGATCGTAGCATGTGTGGTGCTCTTCATCCTTTCCAGTTTTGATATTGTCAACTGAGGTAGAAAACCTGTTGCAAATGAGGAAGCACTAATAAATTGCAAGGGTTTCATCAACTCTTGCAAACAATTCTTCAATCTATAATTTTTGTTTTTCAATTTTTCCTTAGCTTGTACCTCATTCCTCAACCTACCAAGGATTATAGCGTTGGAGCCTTCATATTCTTCAATGTCTTTTTCCATGGAAGCATGGCCCAGGTTAATAGTTTGTACACTATAATCCTTCCCAGTCACATCATCTCTATTTTTTTAAGGAGCAGGGGTAGCAATGTGGAACACCTATTATTTGCATAATCCCTCTCAATCCTTGAAATGACTCTGGCTTTCTTCTTTTTCTTTCCCTTTCTGATATTTTCCAGTAGGTTATCCCAATTGGTAGGAGTGTCATCCATTACAATCTTCTTACTCTTCAATTCTTTATCTAACGAGCCTGGAACAGTGGATTCTGACTGTACTTTACCCCATCCATCTTGTTCCTGTTGAACATTGGGTGCACTCTTCTCCATTCTTGGCTCCTCAGGAGTCTTCTTAGATGAATCATCCTTTCCTGTATTATGCTCTTCCTTCTCATGTACTGGTGAAGGAGTCTTAGCTGGCACTTCTTTCTCTAGACAAGGTCTTTCCTCCTCACCTCCTCCAGGTGAATCCCCACCAGCTATCAACAGAGACTGCAAAACCTTATCTATCTCTACCTCAACATTATTGAGATTACCTTCCTAGAATTCTTCCTCATAAAGGTTCATAGGATCTTCAACATTTTTTGGTTCATCTAGCATACTTCTAGTCTCATGGAGAGGAGGGATGTCTTCATGCTCGGAAGCAGTAGCAGTCATAGGAGAACTTTCTTTTGGTGCAGCCTCCTTGGGAGAAGGAGTCCTTGATCTCCTAGTGTACACTTGTGTCTTCTCTCCTGAGCTCTCAACTTCCACTACAGGTGTGTCACCTTCCTTATTTTCTTTAGAATCCTCCTTCTGTTATAATCTCACAATTCTCCTTCTCTTCGGTGAGGGAACACTGACCTCTTCTTTTTCTTGTTCACCTCCAAGAGCCTTCTTCCTCCTAGGGACATGTTTCCTTTTCTTAGCTATTGGTTTCCTCTATTTTTCTGCTTCTCCTACCTCCCCTACATGAACATCCTTAATATTGATTTTAAAAGGAGAGCCCACCTTGCTTTTGCCTTTAGAATCTTGCTCGAGTGACTCCTCAGATGCAAAGTGAGACTCCAAATCTCCCATGAGATCATAGGTGCATTGCACACCCCCACTTTCCAACTCCAACATTTTAAGCTTGAGCCAGAGCTTGGTATACTTGATGACTAGAGTCATGAACTATTCTAGCTCTATCTTCTCTTCCTCCATCCAATCAACCTCTTTAATTGGATTTTCCTTCATAGCCTCAAAATCATGGCCTTGGATTAGATTCCCATCTTCATCAACCTGGTCAAGAACAACCCTAATGTTGTACAACCACACCAAGTTGACTGGTAACCTGGAGAATTTATTTTTTCTGACTTCGAACTCATCACCAAGGTTGGCCCAATAGTCGTCTATGTTATCCTTGTGGTTGTACTCTCTTCTTTCCTTCTTCTTAGCTTCACCTATTATATCCAATCTAGATCCCTTGGAGTGGAAGGAGAGACCAAGAGTGCTCATCTCTTCTTCAGAAGCATAGGTCGAGTTGATAGAAGGGCATACTTCATTAGTGCCTATCCTCAAAGGGAAGTCATTACCAAATCCAGTCTTGTGCTTCTCTTTCTTCACAATTACATCAAAGTCATAGATCTTCCTTGTGACTTCTAGGAGCACAACATGATCAGTAGGGTACCTAAGGAGCCTCTATAGACCCCTCTGATAACCATCAATCCTTATGTATGAAAAGGTGGAGAATTGGATAAACCAAGCTCCAAACCTTTTGATTAATTCTTTGGCTTTGTCTGAAATCCGGACATGTTCTGCACCCTGGATCAGCCTAGTGATATACATGGTGAATGCATCATTCACCCTCCTGTAGCTTGAGTTACCCAAGTGTAACTGTGGGTAAACTTCATAAATAACATCCTATGCAAACACACCCCTTGTGCTCAATCCCTTATAGGGGTGGAATCTAGCCAAAGCATAGAATAAGTAAGAGGTGATTGTGAAACTCTTGGTTTGTAGGACATTCCACATCTTCTCATGAATCCTGGTGCTCACAATGCCTACCGAGTGGTAGTCTATACCCTGTTCCATCCTAACAATGACATGGAGCATCCAATTCTCGAACATTCATGCACTCTTCAATCCTACCACCCTACTGAGAAGGGTAATAGCATTATAATATTCCTTTTTGAACTTGAGTCTGACCAACTGCTTGGGCAGCTTTGAGAAATGGGACTTACGCTTCTCCAGCCAGGAATTGATAACCTGTTGGGACTTGATAGCATCTTCCTCATAGAACTTCATTACCACATCCATGTCAAATGCCACCACATGAGACTTGTCAGGCATGTCAAAGGTCTAGGCTATGGACACCGGATCCAAATTTACCACAATCCTACCTTGGGGACCAATTATCCTCTGTGTAGCTCTATCATAGTGCCTTGCGCATTCAAGTACTAGTTCATAGCACTGCACTATAGGGGGAAATCTAGCTACATGGGTCAATCCTGATTCCACTATTGTCTTAGCCAGCAAAGGACGATCCTGTGTTGCCATCCTAGTCTTGAACTCCTCATATTCCCATAGTCCCACATTGGTGTCAGTCACCCCTGACCAGATAGAGGAGAGCTTTCTCTTCAGAGTTCTACTCTTGATATCCAACTTGATTCTCTTTGCCTCAGAAATGGAAGACCCTTCTGCACCTGGGTCCACTACCTTACCCTTGGCTCCACTTGTCGTTGGTGTACCTAATTCAGCCTACATTTGACAAGAAACCAAAGTAAAGACACATGGAACACAAGTTAATCCATTACAAAGATAAGTTCATCCTTAATATAAATCTCATGATAAGCCAAATGCTCAAAAACTTCATAAAAGTTAATCATTTCAAAGTTCAGGTTTTCAGCCCTTCTGCGGAATCCAGGCCAGAGAGGAATTCGAGAAATTCCAAGCTAGGTAGATTCTAGTGAAGCAAGCACACAAGCATTCAACAATCACTCAATCAACTGTTATCAACCATGAAAAACCATGAAGCATCTTAAAACAAGGCTAAGTCAACTATCAAATGCATAATCATTAAGAAAACTTCATGCAATTCCTCAATTCTCCCCTGTTAACAATATCTCGGAAACATCCGCCAGGGATAGAAATTCATGGGAACAACGATAATTCATAAAGTTCATGAAAATGAAGAGACCAAGAACCTTCAGTAAAATCTCGAAGACACGGATTCCAACAAAACTAATGCAACTTTCACTACTTAACTCAATTTTCTGGAAACCGGCAAGGGGACAGACAAACTGGGGAAATTTGGACCCAATGAAATTTCGTGAAGGGCCAGAATCTCCAGATAGATGCACACTTTAGGAGATAGACAGAAAAATGAAAGGTCAATAAATTCCGATAGTTAAGGAATTCCGTGACAACGTTGAAAACCTGGATGTTCACGTTTTCCATGACCTCCCACAAATTGATCAAACGATCACGAATTTGAGAATCTAGAGCCTGAAATGGTGCGACCTAACCCCCTACAAATTAACAATGAACTCAAACTCACCCTAAGGAAACTCGAAAGGGATTGGTGATGATGCTCTAGGCACAAAACCCTAAATTTCCACCATGAACGCATAGGACAATCATGAACTTGATTCTCACTATGGCAAGGTTAACACCTAGCTCGCCCTGACACACACAAGTATTTTATCTCATGAAGGAGCCAAAGGGTAAGCCCAAGGACTCACTTGGGGTAAACATCTTCACGAAATGGGAAAACCCAAACATGATACACTCAACCATTTAATCATATAGGAATTCGAACCCCAAAATGACACAAGACCAGAAAAGCAAGTCAAAACAACCAAACCCTACCTTACCGACACTTCGACTCATAGTTCAAATGTGCACACCATGAAGAAATTTGATTCATTTATCAAAGAAGGGAGGGCATCGTGCACATACCATGAAGATAGAAGAATCAAAATAGCAGAAGTTGGTAGGACAACCAAGCAAAGCACATACGACCTTTGAAAAATTCGGTTGTAACCTTCAACTCCAATTCCAGACACCCAACTCAACAACTACACTAAAGCTCAAGCAATCCAAAAGAAAGAGGAAGAAAATGATAAAATTCAAATGGCACAAAATTCCCCAAAAGTCAACTTAATACCCACCTTCAAAAATTGCACAATCAATGCAGTCAAGACGGGTCAACCCAGAATTCGAGAATCTGACAAGATGACGGACCTTCGGAGGAATCTGGTCCCAACGAAATTCTGTGAAGGACCAGAATCTCTGGATTTCAGTAAAAATTAGCCGCCATCAGACTTCGAAAGGAATTCAGGAAAATCCGGAAGGAGTGGATTGTTTTGAGTACAGTGAAAAACCCAGAATGAGTCCAAAACCTAAGGTTTTCAATATGTATCATAGATGGACCATTCCAATAGGCAAGATAAACATCAAAGCACATGCCTAAGCAAGCAAATCTCCAAAATAAAAAAGGCCAAAAAGACCAAGAGCGAAAGCAAAAAGAGAGAAAATGAGGGTCCCTACTTTCAGTGGGGCGTGTGTGCAAAAAGTGCACAACATAGTCAAGTGGGAAGGGTAAGGTTGATCATAAATTCAAATATGAATTCTAAAAGTTTAGAGGTTAATATCACAACTATGCATTTCATCTAGATCATTTATGGAACTAAAAATTTGGCCTAGAAAAAGAAACAAGTGAATTTGAGGATCAATATCAATTCTAGGGGTTGAGTGTAGATGAAGATAGATGAAAACTCAAATTAAACATCAATTATCAACAAAAAATGTACTATTTACATGTTATCATTAATAAAAGATACCTACATTAAAATAAATACAAAATAAAAAAAATAATACAGCATATACAATTTTAACCACACCTATTATGAATTGTCATAATTATTTTTTATTAAATTTAAAATATATATTTTTTTTTCAAAATGAAAAAAAAATTAACACACAATTTTACATTAGAAGTCTAATTATATATTTTACTCTTGATTTTAAAATATATATTAAAAACATGAGTTGTCTTTCCTAAGAGAAGAGACAATGAATACTCACTTTTGACACAACCTTTGTACCTCATAAGCTATTCTTGTGTGGAATTAAATTACGGTATGGTAAATTACATGTGGAAATATGTTGGAAAATTTGTAGAAGATGCAACCATCATATTCCAAAGCAAAGTATGATGGAGAATCCATACCCAATCCTCTTCAAAATATAAAAGGAAGGATAATTTAGGAAGAGGAAAGGTGGGTGGGTAGTGGGGAAAATACACCATAAAAAAGAGGAAGAAATCATAATATGAATTTTATGAATAATATTTGGACAAAAGGTTTGTTAGTCAGTAAATTATAAAATAATGTAGTAAAATATAAAGGAGAAGTAGCATTATAGTAGTCTCTTGTAAAATTAGTTATATAGTGAGAAAGATATTTCTTAACAACATGTATATTATGATGAAAATTAGATTTCTCACTATGGTTAGCCTCAATGAGAATTTCCATATCAAAATATTGATAATCCATATGAGGGTTTAGGTGAGTTATTATTTTGAAAGGTAAATTAGGGTTTTGACATAAACAAACCCTAGAAATAAACCAATGATAAATCAAGGGGAATTATGAATATAAATATAAATGTATAATCAATCTCATATGAAAAGTCAATAAAAAATGAGAACATAAATCCTAAGAGGGTGTACGAGCAACGTGGTTCACAAAAATGAAAGTGAGAATTCAAAATACATTAAACATAAATTTGGGTTAAATAAATAACCCAAAATATTCAAAATTTTCCTTAGATAAAAGACGTAAATAATACTATTACAATATTAAATGCATTAAAATTAATTTATAGTACAATGATACCTAGTTGGAACCCTAATTGGAATAGGTTGATAAACGTTAGAAAGTGATTCATCTAAGTCTAGAACAATTATTAAAGCTTTGTAAAATGCTATAGAACCAATAAACTTACCAATATTTTTTTATTTTTCATTGTTAGTCATTGTAGTCACTTCCACAAATGATAGATTGATCATGCACCTATAAATTTGACCCACATAAGTGTAAATTTGGTCTATATATTCTTAACTTATGTCAATAAAACATTAAATATTCACCTTTAGTGTCCTAAATTTATCTACCTATTGTTGTATAAAAACTAGTTGTGTGGTCAAAATTACAACATAATAAGGATAGTACCTCCCTTATTTCAAAACCCATAAGGATACCAAGTTGATAAATTTCAAAATTATTGAAGAAGACAACAAACACACACACACACACATATGCCCTAGGTGTTAGTTTAAGAAAGTAATCTAATAACAAATGTACTTATAACTCTCCCAAATATATGTATCTTAAATGCTCAAGTGTTAGATGATTCTAAAACGACCAAAATGAACTAGGGTTACCTCTTTCTATATACAACTCCATGGTTCAAAAATGAAAAGTTTCATATGTCAAGTTAGCACATAGTAGTCAAGTGGGAAGGGGAAGATTGATCGTAAATTAAAAGATGAATTCTAAAAGTTTAGAGGTCAATATCACAACTATACATTTCATCTAGATCATTTGTAGAACTGCAAATTTGACCTAAAAAAAGAAACAAGTGAATTGGAGGATCAATATCAATCCTTGGGGATGAGTGTAGATGAAGATAGATAAAAACTCAAATTAAACATCAATTATCAACAAAAATTGTACTATTTACATATTTTCATTAATAAAAGATACCTACATTAAATAAATACAAAATAAAAAAATAATACAACATACTGTAATTTTAACCATATCTATTATGAATTGTCATAATTATTTTTTATTAAATTTAAAAAATATATATTTTTTCAAAATGAAGAAAATTAACACATAATTTTATTTTACCAAGATTTTGTAGAAGTCTAATTATATATTTTAACTCTTGATTTTAATATATATATATTAAAAATATGAGTTGTCTTTTCTAAGAGAGGAGACAATGAATATTTACTTTTGAGACAACCTTTGTACCTCATAAGGTATTCTTGTTTAAAAAAATTCATGTGGAATTCAATTAGGGTATGGTAAAGTACACGTGGAAATATGTTGGAAATTTTGTAGAAGACACAACTATCATATTCCAAGAAAAATATGATGGAGACTCCACACCTAATCCTCTTCAATTCAAAATAGTGATCTATGCTTAATTTTAATTTAAAATTACTCAAAGTTAAAAAGGATTAATGGTGTGTTGCATATCCCTAGATTAGCATGAAATTTTCTATCTATGAGAAAACTAATAGATGTAAGTGTGTAGGTATTATTTTCTGATGCAGGATGCAAGATTGTTAAAGTTGCTATGGTGGCTGCTAGAGGCGTCAAATATGCCACATTGTATAAGCTTGATGCATGCACTGTTGATTGCAATAGTACTTTTGTGAAAATAAATTTTGTAGAAGAGGTGAGGGTTTCATCCTCAATAGATGGCCATGGCTTTTGAGTACCCAAGGGTTTTCTTTATTTTGAATCAAAGTTACCTGCAAAGAAAACTATGTTATGGCACTAGAGATGGCCATATTGGAGAAAAGGGTCCAAGGACCTTGAAAAATAAAAACCTTGTTGAATCTTATCTAATTGTAATATTGAATTTTATTTATGTGAGCATTGTATTTATGGAAAATAAAACCACATTTTGTTTTACTTGAGTTCTCATAAATCTTGTGGTGTATTGGATTTTATTCATTCTGATGTGTTTGGTCCTATAGATGTTCTTTCAATCGGTAAATCCATATATTATGTTTCATTTTTTGATAATTATAGTAGAAGAATATGTGGGTGTATTTTATGAAGAGTAAATCCAAAGTTTTCAGTCAATTTATAGAATTTAAAGCAATGGTTGAGTTGCAGACTAAAAAGAAAATAATTTTTTTGAGGACTAATAATGGTGGTGAATTTTTCTCTAATGTTTTTGATAGATTCTATAAAGATTGTGGTATTCATAGACAAGAGACAACTCCATATTCTCCACAATATAATGGAGTTGTAGAAAGAATGAATAGAACATTGATGGAGAAGGCTAGGAGTATGCTGAGTGGTGTTGGTCTAGAACAAAGGTTTTGGGCTAAAGCTATTGCCACTACTTGTTCCCTAATTAACAGGTCTCCTACATCAACTCTTATTGATAAGACACATATAGAGGCATGGTTGGGCCACAAGCCTTCATGAATACATCTTAGAGTTTTTGATTGTGAGGCATATGCACATGTGCCAAAGGAGAAGTGAACAAAGTTGGAGAACAAGGTTGTGAAATGTATCTTCATTGGATATAGTTATGGTGTGAAAGGATACAAGTTTTGGGATCCTATTGCACATAAGGTAATATATAGTAGAAGTGTTATTTTTAGAGAAACCAAGCCTTCTTCTATTACATTGTAGCCAGAACAAAGTAAATAGGGTAATGCGATTCAACTTCCTTCTACACTTGAGAAAGTTGAATCGAGGCCCATGGATAGACAAGAAGTTGAGGAGATCTCATATAGCTCAAAATATTTACAAGAGGAGGAAGAACCTCCAACTCAGCTTGTTCATATGTCTACAAGACATAGATGACCACTTGAAAGGTATTCACTTGATGATTGGAGATGTCTTTTTTCTTTGAATACTAACATGGATGAACCTAGATCGATAGAAGAGGCATTAGGTATGAATGATACAGAATCCCAGAATATTTCTATGGATGAAGAAATGGCATCTTTGAAAAAGAATGATACATGGGATCTTGTATGGGTACCATTTCTTGAAGGAAGAAAACCCGTTGGTTGCAAATGGGTGTTCAAGAAAACAATTTCAGTTCAAATGGAGGTATTGAGAAGTACAAAGCAAGGCTATTTGCAAAAGGTTACTCTCAAGTTGAGGGTGTTGATTATGGTGAGATATTTTCTCCTGTTGTGAAAATGACATCCATTATATTTTTTCTTTCTATTGCTATTGCTTATGATTTAGAGGTTGATAAAATGGATGTGAAAACTACTTTCCTTTGTGGTGACTTGGAGGAGGATATTTATATGACATAGCTAGAGCACTACATGGTGAAAGGTAAAAGTAAATTGGTTTGAAAATTGAAGAAATCTTTGTATGGCCTAAAATAGAGTCCTAGGATGTGGTATCATAAATTTAATACATACATGTTGAGTTTAAGATTTGAGCATTCTAAATCAAATCATTGTGTTTATTATAAAATTGATGGTGAATGTTTTATGTTTATTTCATTATATGTTGATGATATGTTATTTATTGATAAAGGGAACGGTGTGATTTTAGAACTAAAATCTCAACTTGGTGCTAAATTTGAAATGAAAGATCTTGGTGGAGCTAAAAATATTCTTGGGATGGAAACTAGAAGACATAGAGTGACCATATGTCTGGTTTATTAGGATTGTTATAGAGTGAACATATTTTATGGTCTTTAAGTATTTCAATTCAATTTTATAGAGGTTTGATATGTAGGATTGTAGACCATTGTTTGTTCTTGTTTTAGCTGGAACAAAGTTATCTATCGTAGATTGTCCAACATCCCCATTAGAGATGAAAGACATGAGTAGAGTGACTTACTAGAGTGCAGTTGGAAGTTTGATGTATGCTATGGTCTGTACTAGACCATACATTACCCAAGTAGTGGGAGTTCTTTCTAGATATATGTCTAATCCTGGTAGAGTTCATTGGGATGCAGTTAAAGGAGTCTTCAAATATTTACATGGTACCTTAGATTATTCCTTGTGTTATCATAATAATATGATTGAAGATGAAATTTCCCTTGATACTCATGGTTATGTGGATTCAGACTGTGAAGGTGATGCTGATATCAGATGATTCATCAGTGCTTATGTGTTTAATTTATTTGGTGGTGCAATTAGTTGGATGAGTAAGAGACAAGTTGTGGTTGCTTTGTCCAATATTGAAGCTAAGTATATGGTAGCTACTCATGCTTGTAAATAAGCCATTTGGATTAAGATATTATGTTCAGACATTGGAATAAAACAAGGTGCAATGGCAATTTATTACGATAGTCAGAGTACGATATGTCTAGCTAAGAACCTGACATTTCATGCTAGGAGCAAGCACATTGATGTACAACATCATTTTGTTAGAGATATGGTTGAAGATGATAGGGTGAAGTTAGTTTTAAGGTAGAGAATTTGATGAATATTGTTGATTCTTTAACTAAGCCTATGAGAATAGAGAAGTTCAGATGGTGTTTAGAGACTATGGGCCTTTTGGCCCCCAGTAGTTAAAATATGATGTTTATACACCCTCTTGTTTCTCTTGCAAGGTGTTTGAAAAGTGGGAGATTTGTTGGGAAAATGTGTCTCAACCTTGCAATTACATAAGGTATTTTTGATACATACATGACGGGGGGCATGGGGGTCCCCCCCCACGAGGAGTTTGAGGGCTATGCGCCCCGGTGGGGGCTTGAGACTAGTACCCCCAAAAGGATTTAATTTTATGATATTTTATTATTATAAATATGGACCATTCATCATTAGGTCTTACATCTGGCAACTAATATTTCATTATATTGACTTTCCCTAGAAGGCAACCCTTTTTTATGAGGGCGTTGTATAAAAACTGTGCATTGTGATGTATTTTGAGAGTCTAATAGCGGTTGTGTTGCCTTTGGACCTCTAATTGGTGATACTCCTATGAGAAGCTTGTTTTGCAAGTACATTTTAATCTTTGTGATTTTTGAATAATATATCGGGAAAATGTTGGAGTGTGAGGTTTTCTCCTGAAAGGGTTTTCCCCACGTAAATCACTATGTTGCGGTATGCATACTATTTATGTTTATTTATGTATAAGTTTTTATAACTATTGAAAAGATCTATAAAGTTTTGTATTATCATCTTCTCAAGATTAGTGTAGGAAGTTGTTCTACTACCTTAGCTTCCTTACAAAGGTCTATCTCAATCTAAGAAGAGGAAGGATAATAGGAAGAGGAAAGGTGAGTGGGTAGTGGGGAAAATACACCATGAAAAAGAGGAAGAAATCATAATATGAGTTTTATGAATAATCTTTGGATGAAAGGTTTGTGAGTCAATATTTATTATGAAGAAATGTAGCTAAATATTAAGGAGAAGTAGCATTATAGAAATCTCTTGTAAAATTAGTTATAATATAGTGAGAAATATATTCCTTAACAACATGTGTATCATGATGAAAATTAGATTTTTCATTATGATCAGCCTCCATGCGAGTTTTCAAATTAAAATATTAATAATCCATATGAGGGTGTAGGTGAGCTATAATTTTGAAAGGTAAATTAGGGTTTTGACACAAACAAACCCTAGAAACAAAACCAATAAAATCAAGGGGAATTTTGAATATAAATCTAAATATATAACCAATCTCATATGAAAAGAAAATAAAAATTAGAACATAATCCTAAGGGAGTGTACAAGCAACATGGTTCACAAAAATGAAAGGGAGAATGAGATACATTATACATAAATTTGGGTTAAATAAATAACCCAAAATATTGAAAATTTACCTTAGATAAAAGAACTTGTGATTAATACTACTATAATATTAAATGCATTGCAATTAAGTAATAGTGTACAATGATACCTAGTTGGAACACTAATTGGAATAGGTTGATAGAAATTAGAAAGTGATTCATCTAAGTGTAAAACAATTAGTAAAGCTCTAGAAAATGATATAGAACCAATAAAATTACCAATAATTTTTTATTTGATATTGTCATTCACTTGCACAAATGATGGATTGATCATGCACCTATAAATTTGACCCACATAAGTGAAAATTTGATCTAGATATGCTTATCTTAGCTTAATAAAACATTAAATGTTCACCTTTAGTCTCCTAAATGTATCTACCTATTATCGTATAAAAAAACTAGTTGTGTGGTCAAAATTATATTATAAGGATAGTACCTCCTTTATGTCAAAACCCATAAGGATACCAAATTAACCAATTTCAAAATGATTGAAGAAGACAACAAACACACACACATATATGCCCTAGATGCTAGTTTAAGAAAGTAAAGCAATAATGTACTTCTAGCTCTCCCAATGTATGTATCTTAAATGCTCTTGTTAGATGATTCTAAGATGACCAAAATGAACTAGGGTTTCCTCTTTCTAAATACAACTCCATGGTTCAAAAATGAAATGTTTCATATGTCAAGTTAGCACATAGTAGTCAAGTGGGAAAGGTAAGGTTGATTGTAAATTCAAAGATGAATTCTAAAAGTTTAGGGATCAATCTCACTATGCATTTCATCAAGATCATTTGTGGAGCTTCAAATTTGACTTAGAAAAAGAAACAAGTGAATTTGAAGATCAATATCAATCTTTAGGAGTGAGTGTAGATGAAGATAGATAAAAACTCAAATTAAACATCAATTCTCAACAAAAATTGTACTATTTACGTATTTTCATTAATAAAACATAACTACATTAAAATAAATAGAAAATAGAAAAAATAATACAACATATACAATTTTAACCACACCTATTATGAATTGTCATAATTTTTTTTATTAAACTTAAAATATATATTAATTTTTTCAAAATGATAAAAAAAATTAACACATAATTTATATTACCAAGATTTTATAGAAGTCTAATTATATATTTTTAATTCTTGATTTTAATATATATTTTAAAAAGATGAGTTATCTTTTCCCATAGAAGAGACAATGAATACTCACTTTTGAGACAACCTTTGTACCTCATAAGCTATTTTTTGTTTAAAATTTGTCATGTGGAATTCAATTAGGGTATGGTAAAGTACATGTGGAAATTTGTTGGAAAATTTGTAGAAGACGCAATCGTCATATTCCAAGAAAAATATGATGGAGACTCCACACCTAATCCTCTTCAATGCAAAATAGTGATCTATGCTTAATTTTAATTTAAAATTACTCAAAGTTAAAAGAACTTTATAAATGGAGTAATAGTTTTATATTTAATTATTAGTCCCTCCCTTAAAGGCAGAGACTAATGTTTTCGATGAGAAAAATTTTCAATTAATCACTTCTCGGGAATGGGTAAAATTCTTTAACCTATGGTTACAGTGAATTTCTCTATTAAAGTGTAATTTCAATTTTGCTGGCTAATTTTTCTG
This sequence comes from Sequoiadendron giganteum, assembly GCA_007115665.2. NCBI lineage: Eukaryota > Viridiplantae > Streptophyta > Pinopsida > Cupressales > Cupressaceae > Sequoiadendron > Sequoiadendron giganteum. The sequence continues at coordinate 829,155,576 of CM021100.1, read as the reverse complement.
ATTGGCTAGTCCGTTTTTTGTTGGGGTTTTAGAGTTTTTCATTTACAAATTAAAAAAAAAAAATCTTTGTCACCAATCAAAAGTGAGCAAGAGGAAAAATTAAAATCAAATCTAATGTGTTGAGATGTCCAAGGAAGGTGGGGAGCAGAGTATCCACCTGTGTTTGATCACAACATGTTTGACACCTTATTATACAACTTCTAGCCACATGTAGAGGTTAATTTGTTGGGGAATTTCAAGGTGATTCATGTGCATTGTCTATGTTTCCACATTTCACATTCATGCATACCATGACATCCCTGGCTCACAGATGGGAATGGAAAGCTTGCTTGACAGATAGAGATGAGACTGTGTGGACTATGGGGTATTTGGCAGTTTTTTTGGTAATTAAAGAGGCAGATTAATTTATGAGGTTCTTTTTGACCAACAATCATGGTTATTGCATTAAATCAAATTTTTTTGTTTAGAGTTTAGGGTTTGTGAGAATTTTTTCCCATTTTTGCAGTGAAGCAATTATTACAAGCATATGCTTGCACATTCTTGCAAAAGACTCGCAATGGTGAATAGATCTAATTTCATGCTTGCTTGTTGCATTTGATGGAGACTTCTAAAGCTTCCTCTCCTAGATCACTCTGAGCATATGCTTTTATCATTGTTAAGCACCTAGTTTAGGCTTTTAGCCATACCAGCAAGGCAATGAATAGTTTGATAAAATGCTTTGGTAGACATGTATGGAAAATGTGGTAGCATAGGCAACATAGTGAACTGTTTGAAAAAATGCCTCAAAGAAACATGGTCTCATGGTGATGGAATTCTCTTTTTTTACTCACAGTTTCTACGGCATATTGTGCAGTCATGGCACTCTATCAAACACTTTTCTACCTTGTCTACGTGTCCACTTTTCACATAGTGTCTACTAGGGCAGTCCCAACTATAATATCTGATGAAAACCCCCTTCCATTATGCTTTCATTGATATCCATATCCTGTTCCAAAGTGCTCACTTCAGTACAGATAAGGAGGATACTGGAAAATGTTATCGAATCTCTCTTAATACCTGGCAACTACTATGCTCTACTCATAAGTGAAAGAAAATAATTTTTTTTGTCATTTGCTTGAGATTTGATCATTTTTTAAGTACATTTTGCAATAATTCATATTTCCTATAAGAATTTACAGAAGCCATTCTTTGGCGGGAGATTAATAGGATTAAATCCATGATAAAGATCAACCATGGTTAAATCTTGGCAGCTCCTTAAATTTATTCGTGGTGATCAAGGAAGGTAAATGCAGCCTTTCTGGATAAGAAAATAAGTGGAGATATGGAGTTTATATAAGTTATATTTGGTGCTTTTTTTAGGATCCCGTGGTGAATCCAGATTATGTTGTGTCACTGTGGCAGTAGGTATTTATCTAAAAATCTTTTTGTTACTTTCTTTTCAAGATTTTTGAATTATTTTTTTATTTTTTCCAAAGAAAGAAAGTTCAACCATGGCGAGAAATTATTACATCGTATAATTCTCTTGAAGGAATAGAGGTCGTACATCTTCGATGAATTATATCTACATTTTCAAATTCAATTAATCATTTCTGTTGGAGAGTTTCAAGCCAGTCAAATCCTCTGTTATCCGATCCATCCAAAACCTTCTCTACTAGATCATTGTCTTCTCCAACTAAGAAATGGGAAATGTCTAAAAAGGCCTCTTTCTCTTTACTATTCAAAGATTGATAGCTAGCGTTCACTACCTTCTCTAATTTGGGTTTTAGTTTTAAAGACAACAAAAATATTTTTATGGCTTTTTTTCAACATTTGTACCTTCAACTGTGAAAGGAAAATCCTTTTCTCTACCCCTTTTCCAATATATTTTTTGTCTTTCACTATTATCCTCTCATTATCCCTAAAATTGGAGAATAATACTAAATGTGCTAAGTTTATCCACTGACTAGGAAAAATTGACCATAAAAATCTTTTATTTCACCTTTTTCAGTAAAGGAGGTTGTCATAACAGCTAGTAAAACATATTTTGCAAGTTCTTTTTCATCTAATCCCAGGAAGGCATCCCTTCTTGTTGAAGCCTATGGATCTTCTCTTCCATAATGAAAAAATATATTTGGTGCTAAAATTGATGACTGTATGGTTGTGCAATCCTACTCAATTTGGAATTATCAGTTCTTGAGGTTTCACGTGCAAATAAATGCTTGCTTACCCAAACCATTTTTTTGGGGCAAGTTAGAGAATTGTTTCTGGTCTATGGAGGTTGACATTGTAGTAGATGACACTCTATTTATGAGACTATAAGAACAGTGGTTTTCCTCCTAGGCTCCTCAATTCTACCTATCTATTTTCTTGACTCGAAGAACATGGAGATAGGGAAGATGATCTCTGTATTGAGAATTTTGGCCTTTCCAGTGGTTATGGGCTCCAAAGTAGCAGGTAATGATAATCTCTAATTATTTTCTCTAAATTCTTGATTGAAAATAATGAATGGATATGTTAGTGTGTATTGGAACAGATGAATTTGATTCTCTCAAGAATAGAGGCCTTTACATCATGGTGTATACATGTATATTTTTTTCCTTGGTTTGAAAGCTTTACTATTAGTCACAAAATGGAAATAGACTTTGTCATAGTACTGGTGTAGGTGAAATGGGAAAAAGGAGCAAGAACTATTCGTAGTGTAAGGAAGCATGCTCAAAGAAAATTATACTATTGTGTGGAAAATAGTTACAAGTCTCTAGCCTTTTTTAGATTTTCAAAGGAATTCTACACTGTCAAAATAGGCATGAATTACACGAAATAGTCTTGGAATTATGACATGCATTCTTCAAAGATCGGTCTTACAACTTCTATAGCCTGCATATGAAAATAATACTTTATTTTATTTTAATTTCATTATTGCTATCTGGGTGCAGGATTCTTTAGTTTTGTATATGGGTAGCTTATTGACAGGCTTGGGAGTAGGAATCATATCATTCACTATAAGTTCACTGATTTACCACTACCCTTTATAGTAAATTCAATTTAATATTATTTTGTTATTAGGTGTTTTTTCCCCTCCATTGTGAGATTTATAATTTCTACTTTCCAGTTTGAATTATTATTATTCACAAAGAGACACATATTTAAAAAATAATTCTAATTAAAGTGCCAATTAATGGGGTTTGACAACAAATGGAAAATTATTGCATGCCACAGTTGTATTCAGATATATATGTGAAGCATAAAATGCTTTCCTACATAGAAAACAAAAATTAGGAGTTCATTTTTCAAGACACATTCAAAACTAAAATTTAATCAATATTGTGATGTGAAAACATAGTTACCTTGTCAAGAACTCAAAACAATATAAATTCGTTAATGCTAGATATTTATTTGTATTGGTCAAACATTTTAGCAATTCTTTGGAGTAGAGTAGATGGGAGTATGGAATGATGCTTTGGTTTAGGTTTTCTATAATTTTCTTTGTTTAATTATTAAAAATTTGAAAAACAAATTCACTACAAAGGTTTTAGTCAAACAAAGTTTGAAGAATGTTGCAATATGATATTTTGTATTTCATTGGGCTTGGAAGCATAACCACTAAAATCATATTTTATTTTTAGAGTTTTGATAGCTCAGGGCTTTGCCAGATCCCATATTTTCTGAATGTGGCAACTGCTTGTCTGGAAAGGTATTTATAATGTAGCCTAGTAGCTTTCTTGCTGTAATTATGAATGATGAAAGTTGGGAACAAATTGTAGCGATAAAAAAAAATCTTAGGATTATGGCTATTGCTTAAAAATAGAAAATTGTTTGGTTATTACTAAGATTTGTAGCTTGAATTTTTATCATTTTTAAATTTTTATCATTTTTATAAGCACCAATGTGGTGGAGGGAATCCTTCCTTAAATTTTTCTATTGATTTTTCAAAATTTGTAACTTGAGCTAACTTTGTTGCAACCTGCTAACAACATGCACTTTTTGTGGCAGGGAAATCTAAATCCAAACAACACAAACATGCACTTTTTGTAGCAGCAAAATCTGAATCTAGAAAGCACAACATACCAACACAGAAATCCATTGTATTTACAATTAAACATACCAGCACAAAAATCCCAATTAAACATACGAGCACAAAAATCCATTGTATCTGCATTGTATATTAGCTTGAACATCGAGTATTGCTTAAGGCAGGGACTCTAGCTGGCGCACAACTCTTGTTATTTAGATGGTTTGAGAAAATTTTATTAGTAATCTTTAGTATATGTATATTAATTTTTTATTATATAATAAGATTTATGAGATATTGAAAATATGATTTACTTTTTACATCTATTTTTAATAGTAAAAAATATATATTTAAGAGTATGTATTAGTGTTGTATATATTATTTTGAGTTTAAAATATTCATGTTGATTAGAATATTTTTTACATTGAATTGTTTAATTTTACAAATAAAATTACACCATATTTCATGGTTCATCATTAAAGTGGAGAAAAAAAATATAAAAATTTAAATGGATAATACTTTAATATTTTGTTTATTTTTAAAAATTTTGAAAATAGTCTATGACCACTTTATTAGTGATCTATAGTATATTTAAGACATGATCATATGCCAAGATTTCTAATGTATGATTATATGACAAATGATTTATATTTACTTTTTAGTGAAGATTTTTTATTCTTATTTTATTGAAATTTTAATTTTTTATATATTCTTAAATTCATATAACGGTTGATTGATTAATTACTAAATTAAATGTCTAAGTAGAATAGTATTGAATTTGAATTTTGTGTTGTCATAGATTACTAATATCATTGTCAATTGTCATATATTGAAATAACAACTCGTAGATCTAATTCAAATATGTGATAATACATTTCTTGACTAATTAATTTTTAAGTAAAACATTTTTAGAATCTCATAAATTACCAACTGTCACAGGGCCAAGCTCCCGTGTGGCACCAGAACACTTTTCTTCACTTGTCTGTGGGACTCAAGTGCGCCCAAGTGATCTGGACTATGCCTCCTTCCCAAACCACTAAGCTCCAAAACCTGTAGACACCAACTTCCAAAATATCCAATGCACAATAGAACTTAACTAAAGAAATGCAACTATATACACAATGCAATGCAATCCAATATATACACAAGAGATAATGCACAACACCATAGTTTGGGTAAAGATAGCTTTATTGATTGCAAATGGCCCCTGGCCCAATCTACACTCAATTGCAACAGTGTGTTGCTCACTACCTTGAGTTCTCCCAAGAACCCAATTACAATTCCCACCCCTAGGTTTGCACCAACTCTTCAAGCTACAATCTCTGATGATCTCACCCCTAGCTATAGCTCTGCATGTTGCTTCCAAACCCTATGACCCCTGATCACTTCAGAACTGCATATAGTTCAGTACAGCTGGAAGACCGCTCATGGCTCCCAGAAGACCTCCCCACACAAGACCCAAGTCCCCCTTCCTTGGGAGCTCCAAGTCCACATTGCAATGCTCATAGTCTCTGCTTCACCCTTTGAACACAACACCACTCCTTATTGCACCCATCCTCACTCTCACACCCTGACCACCACTGCACTCTGCTCTGCTCAATGATCGCCTTATGTGCCTCCTTGGGTTGCCCCACCATGACACTTTGCTGGAGAATAAGAATCCTTGTAGAACACAAGTCACTTGCGGTTAGGGTAATCTCATTCCCCCATAATAGTTTTTCATCACAATCCTAGACCTCTAAAGGATGCGCCACTATTTCCGCCTACGTCCCCAATTTCCAACTTTCTGCTTTTGTCTTGGGAACCCATTATTGCTTCTAAATCCCCTTTCACTTAGCCTTAGGAATCCATCACAACACTTGCACATGGAGGAATCCAACATCTCCTCAGCATTATGATAGCACCCCACTTGGTTCCCCAAGGACTTGGTTGCAACATTCTACCTACCTTGGTGTTCACTTGGAACCTGGCTCTGGCCTAGCTCAAAACCCCGATGCAACTTGGATGCAACCTCAAGCTCATCTTTGTGTAGGACCTAGGTGAGCTCCCTGACTCACCCCATATTTGTATTGATATGGGTGAGCTCCCTGATCCCAACCCCATAATCGCCTTGGTGCATTCCCAGAATGCCCCCATGGAGCTGACTCGCTCCCTTAGCATTTGGCATCCCCTTACATCCTCCCCACTCTAAATCAGGCGACATCCCCAATGCCGATAACACTGCCCTTGACACTTCTGTGGAGATACCCAACTCTTCTTTGAGTACTTAGAAGTGAGTGGTGGAGTCCTTCTCTAAGAACTCCAACACCTTGTCCTCATATTTCCACAAGCTCTCAGCTCTTTCCAAAGATGCCTCATCTCTAGACTGGCCCTGCCAATGAACCAAGAACTCCTTCCATTTGTTGTTTCTAAATCCCCTCTTCCTAACAACAATCACTTCCTGCACCTCCAAGCTCGGCTTGTCCAAGACATTCGTTGGTCTCCTTGTTTGCACATTCCTACTGTTGTCCTACTTATCCTCATGATATGGACGGATCTGACTGACATGGAAAACATCATGAACTCACATATGGTCTGACAACTTCAAATTATATGCAACCTTATCAACTCTCTGTGTCACTTGGTAAGGCCCATTGAACCTGTGAGCCAATGCTAGACTTAGCCCCTTGGGCAACCTAAATTGAATCAGATCCATCTTCAAAAAGACCATGTCACCAACCTTAAACTCCACATGCAGCCTCCTTGAGTCTGCATACCTTTTCATTCTTTCTATAGATTTGACCAATTTGTGCCTAGCCAAATCAATCCGATCCTAGAAATATTTCAATCTATCCATTGCACCTAGACACTCACTCATGTACCCACTCAACACTGTGTGAGGAGTTAGTGATTGTTGCCCTGTTGCCAACTCAAATGGTGAATAATGACTCGATGCACTCTTCTGCATGTTGTAACAAAACTAAGTTGGGTCCAATAAGCCCGACCAATTGGACTAGTCTAACCAAACAAACTGCTTGAGATAATCTTCCAAGATCCCATTTATCCTCTCAATTTGTCCATCTGTCTGTGAATGATGACTGGTTGACATGAGCAACTTTGTTCCAATCAGCTTGAACAACTCCTTCCAAAATGCACTGGTAAATCTGACATCCCTATCACTGATGATACTAAGTGTAACACCCCAATGCTTCACCACATTTCTAAAAAAGTAGTCTGCAGCATCCTTCGCCCTACATGGTGCCTTGTACGAAACAAAAATGGTATACTTGGAGAATCTATCGACCACCACCATTATGTTGCTATACCCATCCACCTCAGGCAATCCTGTTATAAAATCCATGCTTGCACTTGCCCACGGTCTCACTAGAATAGGTAGGGGCTGCAACAAACCTCCTAGAGGCTTAGTCACAACCATATCTCGCTGACAAATGAGGCAACTCTTGACATACTCGTCCACATATCACCTCATCTTCTGCCAGTAAAATTCCCTTTCTAGTAGTGCGAGGGTCCTCTTCTGCCCTGGGTGCCCAACCCAAATGCTATCATGACACTCATGCAAAATCTCCCTCCTCAAATTCTTCCACTTGGAGACATAGACTCGATCCTGGGTGAAAACCAACATTCCATCTTTTATGTTGAACTTTCGAGTCCTCCCCTCTTGTGCTTTTTTATAGGGCTCTATTACCTGAAGATCCATCTCATAGCCCTACTTGATGGATTCCAATACCTCATCAGATAGTGTCACCTTGCTTTCCCCTGGACCTGCATCTGACACCACTTCCTCCACTACAGCTAACTAAGCCTTCCTGCTTAGAGCATTTGCTACAACGTTCGTCTTCCCAGGGTTGTAGAGGATCTCAAAATTGAACTTTGCCATGAACTCTTGCCATCTGGATTGCTTTGGAGTCAACTTGGCCTATGTCTTAAAATACATTGAGGATACATTGTATGTCTTCACCACAAACTGGGTACCCAAGAGATAATGCCTCCAAGTTCTGAGACAATGGATGATCTCGGTCATTTCCTTCTCATGGACAGGGTAATTCTTCTCCCTATCCTTCAACTTCCTAGACTCATAGGCCATTGGATACCCATCCTGCATGAGCACCCCTCCAACAACATATTTCGAAGCATCGCTCTGTACCTCAAAAGGCCTTGTGAAATCAAGCAATGCCAGCACAGGTGACGTTCTCAACCGCTCCGTCAATGTCTCAAATGTTGCCTGGAACTTGTCCGACCACTTCCATTTCTTATCTTTCTTGAGAAGATCATTGAGAGGTGCAACAAACTTAGAATACCCCTCAACAAACTTTCTATAGCAGTTCGCCAAACCCATAAACTGTCTCACCTCATGAACATTCTACAGCAGCTCCCAATCCCTGATTGCCCGCAATTTTTCTGGATCTGGTCTGATCTTCCCCTTCCCAATGATATGACCCAGGAAGTGCACCTCTTGTTGAGAAAACACACACTTCTCTTTCTTGACAGACAACTTGTGCTCCTGGAGCAACTCAAAAACCTCTGCCAAGTGTTGCTTGTGCCCTTCCATATTTTTGTTGTAGATCAAAATATCATCCAAATACACTACAACAAACTTATCCAAGAATGGCCTGAACACATCGTTCATGAGTTAGCAAAACGTATTTGGTGCATTGCAAAGCCCAAAGGGCATCACCATGAACTCGTATGACCCATACCGAGTCACACATGCAACTTTCTCTTCATCCCCGAGTGCTATCCTCACTTGATAATACCCCTGCTTCAGATCAAGTTTACTGAAAACCTTTGCCCCAGACAAGCAATCGAAGCAATCTGCAATGAGTGGTAGGGGATACTTGTTCTTGATGGTCAACTTGTTGAGGGCCCTAAAATCCACACATAACCTCAATGTTGCATCCTTCTTCTTCTGAAACAACATCGGCGCCCCATACAAATTTAGATGGTTTGAGAAAAGTTTATTAGTAATCTTTAGTATATGTATATATTAATTTTTTATTATATAATAAGATTTATGAGATATTGAAAATATGATTTACTTTTTACATCTATTTTTAATAGTAAAAAATATATATTTAAGAGTATGTATTAGTGTTGTATATATTATTTTGAGTTTAAAATATTCATGTTGATTTAGAATATTTTTTAGATTGAATTGTTTAATTTTAAAAATAAAATTACATCATATTTCATGGTTCATTATTAAAGTGGAGAAAAAAAATTAAAAAATTTAAATGGATTATACTTTTATATTTTGTTTATTTTTAAAAATTTGAAAATAGTCTATCAAATTTATGACCACTTTATTAGTGATCTATAGTATATTTAAGATATGATCATATGACAAGATTTCTAAGGTACGATTATATGACAAATGATTTATATTTACATTTTAGTGAAGATTTTTTATTCTTATTTTATTAAAATTTTATTTTTTTATATATTCTTAAATTCATATAACTGTTGATTGATTAATTACTGAATTAAATATCTAAGCAAAATAGTATTGAATTTGACTTTTGTGTTGTCATAGATCACTAATATCATTGTCAATTGTCATATATTGAAATGACAACTCATATACCTAATTCAAATATGTGATAATATATTTCTTGACTAATTAATTTTTAATAGATTAATATTTAAGTAGAGCATTTTTAGAATCTCATAAATCACTAATTTCGTTATCAATTGTGACAACTGAAAAACCACCTCTAAAATGTAGATAATTCACCTGTTCACTGATTAAATAGACCACTGACATCACTGTCAGTTCTCCTATAATCGAATGGAAACTGAAAGGCCAAGTCTAAACAGTAAAATAATAGACCTATGAACTATTTGATGACCAAATAAAACACAAAAACCAATTCTTATCCTATGTCTAAGGATCAAAATATATTCTGAAAAAAAGAGATAGCCGACATGGAGAATATTGGGAAGTTCAGCAGATGATTTTTCTGTTATTCTTTACATTTTGCAAGCTGCGCATGGTAAGATATGCACTCCATATATCTCCATGCACATACCATGCGCAGCTTGCAAAACTGCAAAGAAAGAAAGGCAGACTATCAGTTTTGAAAAAATGGTGTATTTTTCTATCACACCATGTTCATCTTTTATCAGTTTCCTTTGATGGAAAAGGTAATTTTTTGAGTGCTTTGCAGGCTTAATAACTTTCTGTCAGGTGGAACCAAAGATTTCACAAACTTTTTAATCTAGCTGAGTTAGATCTGCAAACACTGGTTGATAAGTTCCAGTTTTGTTTTTGTTCTTTTAAGGAAGGTCTGGTATATAGTTAGAGAGGCTCTTGGGAGAAGGTTTTTCTTCCAGTAGAAGGTTTTGATTGTACTGAACATCCTCCTCCTCTAAATAGTTAGAGAATTCTTGGGTCAGTGGGAGTGGGCAATGGCAATGGTAATGGGCACACTGGAGTTTCTCAGAGGTAAAAGGTGTTATGGGTTTTTTGGGCAAAGGTATGCAATGGTGTTTTCTGTATTGGTTTTTCAAATATTGTAACTCTTTAGAGGTAGATGTCTGACTAGTTATTTGATTCAACCTGCAGTGGGATTTACAGTTATGTGTCTTGTTAGAAGCATTTTTGTTTTCATACATGGGTTTTCTTTTGATGTTTTTGTCTGTACAACCAAGCTAATGTTAATGATTCTTATGAATTTTGACAGGGTACATTGAAGTGCTTGAGTTTGAGAGAAGGCTAAAAAGCAGATAGTGGAGGAGAGGAGAAGGTATTTGCAGAATAAAAACAGCAGTAATGGTGAGGGTAGAAAGTTGTTTGATGACTTACAGTTGAGTGAATCCCAGCAGTCTGGTGCAGAAGCAGAACAACAAATTGAAGAGTAAGGAAGAAAATCTTAAAAGATGAGTTTAATCATCATCATCTTCTTGTGTTGGTGCTGATGATTTTAGGTTAGATAATCGATTTACATGGTTCATCTAATGTCTATAATAGTAGATTCCAGTAGTCTTAGTGTTTCTATGGTAAATGGAAACTCAAATATTATTAGAAGTTGAATATTAAAGTTTGGTTGATTGTTTCATGTAATTAAATCTATTTAATAGTTTGTTAATTGGTTTCATCTATGTTTATAATATCGATGTATATTATTTTTTATATAAATATTAATAAATAAAAATTGATACCACCAGTTCACACAACAGTCAGGGATAATCGTCAAGTGCCAGACATAAACATAACAGTGCATTCTCAAGCTTTAGTAGCAAACCAAGTGCAGGTGGTGGTCTAAGAGGAACAAGGCGAAAACTTAGTTCAATGTTCTCATAGGGAAAATTAGTGACTTCATGGTTGTAATGGTTTTTATTTCGGCTGGCAATATTACAGAATTTGGATACTTAATCTAGGATGGTTGTGTTTAATGTATAGGGGTAGCAGTAAAATATTGTATAGGGGTACAACTTCAAGGTATGGATTTAATTTTGTTAGGTAGTTGGGTAGACGAAAATGTCTCTATGATTATGATACAGTTTGCAAAAATAGACACTCTTGTCTTTTATGACAATTTTGTAATTATCTATTATGATTATTAATATAATATACAGGCACCTAGCCTTTTGCTTAGAAAAGAAAAAAAATGATTATTCTATCATATATTATATGTCACAACAATTTTAATTATTATTAACACTTGTAAGAAATGGGTGTATGTGCAGAACGAAATGTATACCATGTATTTCATCTAGTAATTTATTTCATCAATATTTTATTTATGTATCACATGAACTTGGCAGCATTTACAAGTTTTGTTAAGGAGTCTAAGTGTTTATTTGAATATCAACTTTTCCATCTAATTCTTTTTCATTTTTAACCATTTTTCTCAAAAAATGATGCTACACATTAATATGTTTTATTCTTGCATGGTAAACAAGATTCTTACCCCAAAAAAATAAAAAATTGTGAGTTCCATTTCAACATTATTCGACTCTTAAAACCAATGTTATTACTTAAACTCATCAATTACATTGCTTTCTTACAAGCATATGTTTTAATATATAATCTTCTTTAATATTTGACAAAACAATTGCTTGTTGCCTCTTACTATCCAGCTTATTGCTCCACTAAATATGAATAACCAAACCCCTGTACGGTCCACACTTTTCTCATTTTAGTAGTACCATGATAAATTAAAAAAATATTCAAAGTTACCCTCAATATCTAAACACTCTTTTTATAGGTGTCCAATGTTCTTTTCTTGGCTATGTCATGAATTAAATTAGAACCCCCACTACTTGAGTGATATTTGGTCTCAAGTGTAAACCATCACATACATGGGGCTTCCTAACCACACTTACATATATAAACTTTCTAATTTACTTAAATCCTCCATGCATTTAGGACATTGTAATGTTAAAATTTTTGCCAATTGATAGCTTAAAAGTTTCCTCTATTCCAAACCTCAACAAGAGTGTCTCAAGACACTTTCTTTGGTTTAGCCATAATATCCTTTTATTCCTATCCCTACATATCTCCATAACAAGAATATATTTCCAGTAGCTCTTAAGTCTTTCATATCAAACTTACTAAAAATTGAATATTAATTTCCTACATTAATTTTTTACTATCTCCAATTTTATGCATACCATCAACACATAAAACAATAATTAAAATATGATCATTTTTTCTTTTTAAGTATACACAATGATTGAAATCACTTCTTATAAAACCCAATTCTAGCACATGTTTGTCAAAACTTTAAGTTCCACATCTATGGGGTCTATCTTGACTCATACAAAAACTTAATTATCTTGCAAACTAGTTTCTATTTACCTTTAACCTTGTACCCTTCATGTTTTTCCATGAAAATATCCTCTAAATCTCCATGCAAGAGTATTTTCTTGGAATCCATGTTCTTGGTTTCTAAATCAACTATCATAGAAGTAGACACCAAAATTCTTTAGAATAGAAATAATCTTAGCTTGATAAGGAAAAATATCCCACCAAATTCTATTCCCTCAACCTGGAAATAATTTTTTTCTACTATTGGTGCTTTGTATCACTCAAGTGATCCATCTTTACTAAAATCTTTCTTGAATTCCTTCTTTTAGAAAATAAAATTTTGTATCCTTGGGAAAATCAATGAAATTCCAAGTCTTCCACTAATGTCATTATCTCCTTGTCCATGAAATTATTCTAAGAATTTTTATCTTTATAAGTAAGATCCTTTTTCATAAAAATTGGTTTGGTATTACTAATATTTTAGCTCTAAGACACAACATAAATCTAGTGGAATATATGTATTAGGTGATCTATATTTCCTTCTAGACCTTCTCATAACTTTTAGTGAAGAACTTTCTAAAACATATGCACCCTCTTCTTCTTCAAAGTTGCTTCTAGATGTGCATTCCTCTCCCTCTTTAAATATACAATGTGCACTTTGTTGTTTAGTTTTAGATGCATCCTATTGCTCTATCTTTGTTTAAAAAATATCCTTATTTCTTTCAAACTTTGAATGTTCTTTGAATTCAAGGAATGTTAGATCTAGGGAACTTGGTGCAATCCCCAATACTGAATAGCTAGAGATTTTAGTCCTTAACCAATAAAAAATTAAAAAATTAGCTTTGAGATCCATCTTGGACCAACATTCCCTAGGAACCTAAGAAAATTTCTCATAACCAAATACCTATAAGTGTATCACCTCTATTTTTCTTCCAATTTACACTTCATATAATGTGTCTCATTTATCAATAAAGAAATAGGACACTTTTACTTCAAGTAACATGTGGTGTTCACCACCTCCACTCAAAACATCTATCCTAGGCATTACTTTATGAAACATTATCCTAGCCTAATCAAGACTATGTTTCTTCACCCTTTTTCCACCCCATTCCACTACAATGTATATGAGGTGGATAGTTTCTTCACAATCCTAGCATTATTAGATTATACATCAAATTCTTTAGAGAAATGATCATCTTCATTATCTATCCTTAGAACCTTTATTTTCCTATGATCTAATTTTCAACTAGATCTTTGAACTCCTAAAATTTGAGAAACACGGGTCAAAATTGATCTTAATAAAATATATCTAAGTATACCTAGAATAATCATCTTTAAAAGACAAATAGTACAAATAATTACCAATGGATGAAATATCCATAGGATAAAACACATCACAATATATCAAATCTAAAATCTCTTCTACTCTATTACTTCCAAGGTTATCTTTTATTATATTTTCCTAGCACACAATGCTCACAAAAGTCAAAACTATCAAAATAATCAAAGTGGTCATCCACTAGTCATTATTCAATAAGTTTTTAAAATATTTTCCACTTAAATGACCTAACCATAAATACCATAATATCCCTAATTTATATGTAGTAACATTAGTACAACTAGATAAATTGTATGCATCTATCCTATTTGAAGTACCACACCAGACTTATTTTTGAAGTACAAAATTATCTCTAGATAATCTATGCCCTTTCCCATATAAAATGACATGGACTTTGTATCAAATTTCTTTTACATAGACATAAGGTTTCTTATCAAACATAGTATGTGTATTACATCTTTGATTATTTATACTCTACCATCCATGAAAGTGAATTTGACCTTTCCTTGACAAAGAAACTTCAAAGGGATATTGTCATTGATAAATACTTGTTGTTAATCACTTTTTTTATATTCTCAATACCACTTCTTGTGTGGTTCCATATGAAAGGAAGTGCCTAAATCAGTAAACCAAGAATAATCACCAACAAAATGGGTAGACTTAAAAGCATCAAGTTAGCATAATTATTAGTGTCAAAGGACTTGCCAAAGAAGCCATCCTTCTTCGTAGACTTACACTCCATCTTCATGTGACCCTTCTTACCATTATTCTAATATTTTACCTTAAACTTACTTGAAGATTTATATATATCCTTTCTCATTGAACTCTTATGTCTAGTCTTATTACTTATCTTCTCTTTTGATCTAACCTTAAGCACAAGGGTATTACAAGATTATTATTCATGGATATTTTCCTAGTTTCTTCTCTTAACATAATTCTAATCAAATTTTCTAGTTTAAGTGTTGTATCATGACTATTTATTGACATCATTACCTATTATCCCATGAATATAGTAAGGAATAAAGAAAAAAATGCATGTATCAGATCTTCATCCATCTTGAATCACATTGACAAAAGTTAACTTTCATCATATTAAAATAATTAAAATGACTAGTTACACAAACACTCTCTCTCATTTACAAAGAATATAAATTATTCAAACTAAGTTTATTTACCAATGTATTAGATTGAAACAACACACCTAACTTCTTCCATAATGAATTTTTTTCTACTCCAAGTAAATAATTTTTCTAACAAAAAATCCAATAAACATAACCCGATTGTGTTAGATGTATAGGACAATTGAGTAGGGGGGTGAATCAATTGTATACTTTTAAAACATCAAAAAACCTCATTAACATTCAGATTTGCATTAGCCCTTAAACCCTTAACGACCATTAAACCCTTATCATGCATTAGTAGAATGTAAACATATAAAAAAATAATGCAAACACATCCAAACATATAAGAACACTAAATTTACGTGGAAAAAACAAGAAGGGAAAAACCACAGTGAGGATTAGGTCACTAATATATGAATTACAACACCAAATACAATAAGCCTCACTACCAAGGGCTCACTACCCAAAAAGATAAAGAAAGGCTCACTACCAAAGGACTCATTGTCTAGAAGAAAGAAGAAGAAGGGGTGGCTCATTGCCAATTTGAACTATTAACAATGCATCTCTCATATGCCATTTAGGTATAGTTCCATTGAAGCACAAACAACTCATCAAATAGAAATAAATGTAAACACCTTCTACTCACTACATCAAGAAGTCATAGGCATTAAGGCTCACACTTATATCAACACACTTGATCACATTCACATCTTTCACATCACACATTCTTCACTTAATCCACACAACAATTCTCCTTGCATTTATACCCTTTGTAGCTTAAAACAATCTGAATCAAGTCGGCCTTAAGGAAACATATACACCTCAATCGTGCAACATCAAATAGGTCAACACCAAACACTTTCAAAATACAAAGAAGTGAAGCCAAACCACACTACTTAAATGTGACCCAAATATATACAAAAACACTTCTCAATACTTCCTCAAACAAAAATTATCCTCCATAGTTAGTGCTAGCACACCAAGTTAGAAAAACCTACACTAACACTAACAAGTGACTCCAAACACACCTCTCTAGGTCTAGAAACATCTTGTGGACCCACAAAAACATTCCATAACATCTCAAAAAAAATCACATAATCAGAATATTCACCACAAATACTACAACCACCTAAAACTCAAGAACGCCTTCATTTTGTGCAACCAAACATACTAGCACAAAAATCCAACATACCAGACATCGTAGTGGAGCACCACAACACCTGAAACTTCAAGGGAAGGTAGATATAGATTATATAAGAACATTCCCAAATCTGCAAAACTAGAACCTTCACTATGGATAAATGTGGAGTAATCTCATTTCTCCTAGATACCCTATTTCACCAAATAGACATACTCAAACACATATTCCACTACAATATGACCTAGAACCTAAAATTCTAGATATGACACCTTTGAACACCTCTCATCATCATGTCAAAACCACATGAGCATATCTTCAATCATGAATAAATACAAAGTAAAACACTAAACACCACTATGTCACACTAAACTCTCTTTTATTCAAATTTTCTCAAAAGAACTAAGAAACCAAGTGAACCAACTTCATCAAAATGTTTTTGATAAAGTAAGCAGCATTTATAGGGTGTCGTACCCTTTACAAAGAGAGCCCAAAGGACCAAAAAAAAAACTAGTTCAAAATAGGACATGAACTAGGCAACAAAAACATGGCATGAACAACAAATACATTGCATGTCAAGAGGACTAAATAACCCCAGAATATGAAGGAACTGACTTGAATCCCAAAACTAGAGGCTGTGTTTTGGGCAGTTGCTTCTTTTTTCTATGCACAACAACCCAGGAAGGCTCAAAGAATAGTCCACATAGCGAGGAGAGAGGAGTGGTTGTTGAACAACCACCAAGGAAAGATCATCATGCAACATAGCCCATAATGAAGAAGAGGAGCCCTGAGCATTCAGAGGAGCACTAGAAGTTTTTGTCAGAGGAACATCAAAAGGCGTCGTCAAAGGACAGGCAGGTTGTGTTGGCACAATGACAACATTACATGGCAGCACTAGTTCCACAGAAGTAATCGAAGGCGGAGCCAAGGGAGACACGACCTCCAAAGAAGAAGTAGACAAGGAAGGGACATCCACCAAAGGAAAATCCGAGGATGGAGAACCCACCGTGAGATAGTCCGTGAGAGCATCCTTCCACCAAGTAGCACAATATCTACAACAAATATACAATATCTAAAAAGTGTAACACTTTTCAATTATAATGATATTCCCAAACACAAGTCAGGCCAACAACCTCTGTAGCTATACTGAAGTAGGACATCAATGACAACACCAGCATGTGTTGACATCAATACCAAAATTTCTAGGCATATCATCAATACCAATAGTATTCCAACACTTTATTTTTACAAGAATTTGACATCAATGATAACACCTAAGCAATTAACAAACTCAAGCTTCCAATAATCTCCCCCTTTGCCATTGATGGCAACACTTACTTTCTAAAACACTATCAACAACAAAAGCAACCAATAACAATATTGCAATAAGCAGTACTCCCCTTGACTAATAAAACTCTTTAATATTCATCCTCTCTCTTCACGGACTTCTCCTGCAACATCAATAACATTTGCATTCTAGATCACTCTCCTCCTTTTCTCCTCGAATAATACTTTTCCATACTTTATCCCCCTATGGTTCTCATACCATATTCACTTCTACAACTCTCTCCATGTTTTTCAGATTCTCTCTCACCTTTGACATCAGTGGAAAAGGGCCATAGACTCATGTCCAACTCTTTTTCATGCATTAAACTCTTTTTCTCTCCCCCTTTGACAACATTCAAAGGGTAACACCTGCATACACCAAAAAGCAATTGCACTCACTCTTTATTGCACACTCCCCCTTATGCTCCATCTGACTACACCATCCAACAACCACTAGGAAGCCTTTAGCATCAGTCCATGACTTAAGAATGTACCTTGAAATGCTTCTCGAATAGATGCACAGATTTATGCATCTAGTTGAAATAAGGATGGGCAATAGCCCCTAACTTCTTTGAGATATAGTCAAAAGTATAGTTTAGAAGAGCCTTTGTGAAAATATCAACAATATGATCCTTAGTAGGAACATAATACAACTTCACCTCATTCTTTGCATTTTCTCTCTCAAGAAGTGGTACCAGATTGAGATATATTTTTTTCTTGAATGCATTATTGAATTCTTTGAAATATTGATTACACTTGTATTGTCACTCATGATAGAAATAGGTGGGTATGTGCAGGATCATGATGGGCCAAAAAGTGGCAATATGTAAGTGATATGATGGCCCATGTAGTTGATGACTTTTTTTTAACCCAAAATTGATGAAACGAAAAGGGTTTTTAGAGGATATTCTTAGCTTTCCACCAATATAAATTATGCTTTACTTTGAATTTAATAAATTATTATTATTCATTTTCTATTAAAATTACGAATAAAGTTCTGATTGATAAGCTAATTGAAAAACATCTATTACTTTCAAACGGTATCACATTTTTTGAATCTGAAACATGCGTCACATTCTATGCTTTACATACTATAGGATTTAAAAAATAATAATTAAATTTCATGAAGTTTTGACCAAGTTAAGGTGGTTAGACAGACGAGCTTTAATATTTTTTAAAAGTTGTAATAAAAAAATCATAATTAATTATTGACTTGGAAAAAAATTATAAAAAAATTTGGATCACATCGGTACATGAGTCCTCTACTTATATCTAAAAGCTTATAAAAAAATATTATCATTTTATTGTGGTTAGGGTGGTCAGGCAGACACCTACTTCTTATTTTTACCCTGAAATTTAAGTACTACTATATTGAAATTTAAAATTTTCACTAAATAGATTTAATTTTTGTAAATAAAGGTGTAGTAGTTTAGAAACTACATTCAATTTTCTACAGGTTCTACTTTTAAATTTTTTTGAAATATTATGGATAACTTATTCAAATTTTTACGTCAAGTTGTTAAACTTTGCTTTTTTGACTATTTATTGCCACTTAAGGGCCTGTTTTTTCCATGATGATCCTGCACATACCCAAGTTCATCATATGAAACTCTAATATTGTCACATTTGGTTTTCTTTGATTTATTTAATGCAAGTAATAATCAATATGTCGATATTTAAATGGAAATTAAATTATTATTTAATGATGGTTAAAGTTAAATTGGAATCGAAATACAATTATTGTGATTTGAATTGTATTTATATTTGTTTTAGGGTTTGTCATTACTAATGATAAATCGAGTGCAAGTGAATGTAGGAACAGGTGAATGTGATTGAAGGCAAGAACAATGATTAGGTAGAGTTGTTTAGCCGATTGACGTTTATGAATAGATGGGATCTCACACACTCACATAGATGAATATTTTAATGTATTTTGCGTTTATCATGCTTGCAAATTGAAAATCGGGTTTTAATGAAATTTCTCAAAATTGCAAAATATGCATGTGATTTAGTTAAAATTGATGAAATTGAATTAATTTAAATGATTGTATTGTTTGTTTAATATTTTATTATTAATTGAAAATAATATGTTGGTATTTCGATATTTAAATAAAGTAGCTTTTATTTCAAAATTTAATAAACTTCAAATGAATAAAGTAGTGTTTGATAAGTTTAATTGATTTTAAATTAAATATTAAGAAAGGGAAAAGATTTAAATTTTGAAATTAACAATATCTTAAATTATGTATTGAAAACAAAATTGAAAAGAAATAGAAAATCAACATCCATTCAAATTAGAATTTGCATTCAAAATCAAAACTTCAGTTAACTTGTGGAAGAAAAATATCTTTTAAAATTATCAAGAGGCAATCAATAAATTGGAACTTTCCTTCATTGGATCTTGCATCAAACTTTCCTAAGTTTTATTCATCTCTTCTAATATAACACTTACTTCCAAAAACTCTAAAATAGTTCATAGTAGGAGGTTTACCATACCATAACTCATAGGGAGTCTTTAAACTATTTTCTCTTGCTTAACCTTTATTAAGAATGTAGACTACAGTATGAATTTCTTCTCTCCAATAGACATCTGAAAGATTAGCTTCCTTCATCATTGTCCTAGCTACTTCCTGAACTATTCTATTTTTCCTTTCCACAACTCCATTCTACTTAGGAGTTCTAGGGGTTGATAAATGCCTTCTTAATCCATGATCTTCACAAAAACTATTAAACTAGTTTGAAGTAAACTCACCACCTCTATTAGATCTCAAACATTTGATTTTCAAATTCATTTCATTCTCAACCATAGCCTTAAATGATTTAAACTTGTCTCGAGCTTTTGATTTTTCTTTAAGAAATGTAACCCAAGCCATTCTAGAATAATCATCAAATAATAACATGAAATACCTATCACCACATGAGCTTATAATTGTGGAAGGTCCACATAGATCTGTATGCACTAACTCCAAGGGATCTATGGTAGAGTATTATTTTATCTTGAATCTTGTCTTCGTTTGCTTTCCAACTTGACATTCTTTGTAGATTGCATTGATAGACTTTGTAATCTTTGGAAAATATCTCAGAGCATCAGTAGAAATTATCCTCAATAGGATATCAAAATTAATGTAACCCATTCTTCTTTTCCATATCCAAATTTCATTAGTCTGAGACATAAAGCAATTTTCATTGGACTACCTTTGAGTTGATAGGAATTGCCTCTTTTCTTTGTTTCCAGCAACAACTAGAGTACTAGAGATTCCTTTTCCAATTTCACAACCACCATTCTAAAATACAAGATTATATCCTTTACTACATATTTGTCCTACACTTAGAAGATTATGTCAGAGACCCTTGACATAAAGAACATCATATGTTTTATGCTTGCCATCAAAACTAATTGAACCTTTTCCATAAATCTTAGCATATGTATCATCACCAAAATTAACAAGGTCACTATCATACTTTTCAAGATTAACAAACTTACTCTTATTTCCCATCATATGATTTGAGCATCCACTATCAATGATCTAGTAATTATTCTCCTCTCTTGCATGAAAATTAGTCAATATAGTTCCTTCAATGTTGTGACCTATTTTCAAAGCCCTTTCCTTCATACATCTTCCAATTAGATTAATAGAATTAGTTCCAACATTTAAAGCCATGAACAAGTATTCATCACTTCCTTCATCTAGATAATCCGATTCTTCGTTATCAAATACACCATTTTCCTTTTCAACATAATAACTCTTCTTGACACATTTACCCTTATGATCCTTTTGTTTGTCATTAGTAACTTTGATTGGATATTTAGATGCATAATGACCTATCTTTCTACAATTAGAACATTTGAAAGGTAGCTTACCTCTATATTTTCTAGTACCCTTTTTCAATATCCTCACAAATTTTTCTTCCACCTCATCAAGATCATTTGGATTTGATCCATCATCCTTTTCCACTTTGCAAACTTTAAAAGTGGTTTCTTTGTTTGCAACATCTTGACCAAACTCTCTCATTTCAAAAGAATTTATAGTACCAAACATTTGATCTCTAGAATAGTTATCCAAATTTTGAGCTTCCTCAATAGTGGAAACTTCAAAACTATAATCTTTAAGAAGAGTTCTTAATACCTTTTCCATAGCTTCAATTTCATCCAGCTTTCCACCAAGACCATTGATGGCATTGACAACTTCATCAAATATGAGAATGTAGATAGTAGTATCTTCATCTTCAAACATTCTCAGGGTCTCAAATCTAGCTTTGTAGTTCTACATCTTCACTTATTTGACCTTGTCATCTCTTTCACAGACATCTTCTAGCTTTGTCCATATCTATTTAGCAGATATTAGGCTTTTCACCTTTCCAAGTTCAAAATTATAAAGACCACCTCAAGATTGCATTCCTTGCTTTGCCATTGTTTTCATAATCCTTGATTTCATCATCACTTTCCATGCCATTTGTAGGAATAATATAACCTTTTTCAATAGACTGCCAAACACAAAATCCAAGAGAAATCATAAAGGACTTCATCCTAGCTTTCCATTAGGTAAAATTTATCCCATCAAACAAAGGATCTTTGACACCTTTCATGTGTGCCATTTGGATCTACCTCAAGTAGTTAATCTTCTTCCTAGGAACCACAACTCTAATACCGATTGTTAGATGCACAAGACAGCTAAGAGAGGGGGATTCAATCAGTTGTATACTTTTAAAACATCAAAAACCCTTATTAACATTCAGATCTACATTAGCCCTTAAACCCTTAAGGACCATTAAACCCTTATCATGCATTAAAAAATGTAAACATATGAAATAGTAATGCAAACACATCCAAAAACATAAGAACACAAGATTTACGTGGAAAACCCAAGAAGGAAAAAACCATAGTGAGGATTAGCTCACTAATATATGAATTGCAACACCGAATACAATAAGGCTCACTACTAAGGGCTCACTGGCCATAAAGATAAAGAAATGCTCACTATCAATGGCTCACTTCCAAAGGAATCACTATACAAAATAAATAAGAAGAAGGTGTGGCTCACTACCAATTTTAACTACTAACAATGCATTTATCATATGCCGAAGGTACAGTTCCACTAAAGCACAAACAACTCATAAATAGACTGAAATGTAGACACCTTCTACTCACTGCATCAAGAAGTCGTAGGAATTAAGGCTTGCACTTAGATCAACATAGTTGATCAAATTCACATCTTTTACATCACACACTCTGGACTTAATCCACACACAATTCTCCTTCCATTTATACCCTCTACAACCTAAAACTATCTCAATTAGGTCGACCTTAAGGAGACATATACAACTCAATTGTGCAACATCAAATAGTTTGGTACCAAACACTTAAATAATACAAATAAGTGAAGACAAACCATGAAAATACTTAAATGGGACCAAAATCTACACAAACATGCTTCTCAATACTTCCTCAAACAATAATTATCCTCCACAATTAGCGCTAACACACTAGGTGATGAGTCCAAATAATGACTCATTTTTGCTAGGATTTATCATATGTTTGTTATTATTACTATGGGCTTTTAGCACCTGGTTACTAATACTTTCTATTTTATTTCCCTAAACTTATGAACTTTGGACATGAACCTATCCCTGTAACTTTTTTATGGTATTAACTTGCTATGTGATATATCCATATTAATTTTGCATGTGATTGAATGAATGTTATTCTAAGGTGATTATGGGTATACAATTGTCTTATGCACACTAATGTCATAATGCAAGTTCAGATTAAGATGCAGATATAAATGGAGCTTGCAAGGTGGAAGAAGTTCATGTTAGTTTCTTGGTTGTTGAAAGAGTCAAAAACAGATGGACATTGAAGAGGTCAATGGTTGGAAATTTCCAGCTCGTGTGGAAGTGATAACTAAACTTTAAATGACCATGTCTATTAGTTGAGTAGATTTACGAGGTGTTGTTATGTTGGATCCTCATTGAGGCAAGATTGGTTTGACTAAATCTTGTGCATGCATAACCTTCTTCCTTTTTTCATGCTTTCAATAAATGGCATCCTCCTAGTCTGTTGGAGTTGACTGCCTAGTTAGTTAGAGTTAGTTAGAATCTTTTCTTCTATAAATGATGATCAGATGTTCCTCTTCAAGAGGTTGGATGCTCTAATATAGTATTTTTATTTTTTAGTTTCAATAAATATAGTCATGTTGTTGTTATTATGTAATAATGTTTTCAATGAATAAAATGATACTTTAATTTGTTTCATTTGAGTTAGCTTTGGGGAGACCCATTCAAGGGGGCCCACTTGGTGAGAATTCCATCCATTTAGTCCAATAGTTACTTTTCTATTTAGTAATTAGTTACATTCTTAGTAGTTGTTTGTTCCTATAGCCATTGGAACTTCATTATGTGTTTGTTCTTACAGCCACAGTAGATAGAGTAACTTCCTATCTATTTGTTGAGATTTATGTTTTTGTCATTCATTTCAGTTCAGTTTAGTTGATTTATGCTCAATACTTATGCTAATTCCTTTCAAGCATTTCAATTTGAGTACTATTTCCTCTCTAGTTATAGGATAAGAATGACTACAACTGAGTCCTAGTGCACATATAGTGTTGACCCATTTCAAGTTCATGTCCCTAGGTTGATAATGAAATAAACCTTCATGATGAGCAAGATAACTACTTGGTGCAAATATCTAATCTCTAAGTTATAGCTTTTAGGGCTTAGTTATTGAACCATTAGAGGAGGCCAACACTTTTTTCATTATTTCTAGGGATGGTGTCAAACTAGGAAGTTCTTTGGAGTCATTTCCAGTTTCTTTCTTGTTTTTAGTATCTCTGAAGTTTTTTTTTAGCATACCCTTCATTCGAAAAAGTAATGATCTACTATTCATTCACCAATTTTTTATGTGAGTTGGTTGATACTGAGTTTATACCACATGCATAGGGGTAGGAGAAGAGATGCTCTAGAGAGATTCCTTCCTACTGGCCCTAATCCTAATAATCAACTAGTTGAGTTTCAAAATTTTCAAAGAGATGAAGAAGAAGAAGAGACAAATCCTTTCACTAACTGAACCACCAAAAATATATTTGCAAGAAAGGGAAAGAGGATTCCCCAATTAGGCCCTTAGGGGTTTTCACCTAGGAGCTTGGATGGAAGAATGACTCTCTTTCCACTTAATGATATGTTTTTTGGTGATTTCATTCAAAGGATATGGGTTGAATAGGGTTATGTTGTGTGTGATGAAGTGTGTCTAAATGTTGAAATGTAATGAAACTAAACTAACTATGAAATGTAAAGAAAATCAAATGTAAACTACATGCAAAGTAAGCTAAATGACCTAAATGAATGCAAACTGGGAAGAAACTGGAAGAGACAGAGATAGTGCACCTAGGAACAAAATGTTGCAGAAGAGGAGCTCTAGAATATTCTGGAATCTGTTGGAAATATGCATTGGGACACTTACGTCAGAATGGGTGACCTAGTCCTCTTCTTGGGAAACTTTGTCAAAATGGGTTTCTGGTAAAAGGGTATCCAAAAATACAAAAACCCTTTTTCAGGCCTGGTACAGGGACAAGGTCGCCAATGATAGCAATCTAGTCCTCTTTCTTATTTTGGTAGTTTTGAGGTTGGAATCTGTAGGTCCCCACTTGCATTTGTGTTTTTGACCGAGACCTGTGTCTGAATCTTCATAAAATGACCTGCAAGTTGTCTTTTAGCTCCTCCTAGGGTTTGATGACTTGAGTTGATGTAGATGGAATGATGCCACCTTTTTAGCACTCTTCTCCTTGACTAATCTAGATACACACCTGTAAAGCACACATGCAAAGAAAAGGAAAATTTTAGGGTTAGAGAATAGGGGTTTTCCTTAGTCAAACCCCCTATTGGTAATCAAACCCAAATGAAATAGAAATGAAAGGGACGATGATTGAACAACAAAGAAATGTAAACACTCACAAAACCATTGTTGAAGATGTCTGCAACATGCAAGAACTAGCTTCAATGGAGGTTGCTTGAAGTGCCTTGTGCTTGAATGCTTGCTTGAGAAGATTGGGTGTTTGAGTGCTTGTGAAGATGAAAAATGATGTTAGGGGGGAAATGAGGATGAAAACCCTTATTTATACATGTTATATCATGATTTCCCAAAAATAACACATGATAGGCCAACCTTAGGGTTTTGGAGGCAAATTCTTGTTAGAACTTTGTTTTAATTTTGAATTTTATGCCAAAAGGGACTAGGTCGCCCAAGGTGGCAAGCTAGTCTACTTGGACAAATTCAAGTGGTGCTCAAGAATTAAATGGTGTTTAATGGTGTTTAATGGGCTTATCTCCCGGAACACACTTAAGTCAGGCCTAAAAGTACATTAAGGGACCAATTTATCATAAGGAAGGGTGAATTTATTGATGATAAGCCTAGGAAAGTGTGAAAATGTATTACAACACTTTGGCACAAGGCTTGAAAAGGGGTAAAAAGGGGTTGTTTAGGTGAATTGTGTTGAAAGGGTCTTAGAAAACTCGGAAGATGTGTTACAACACCTTTGTAAAACAATGTTAGGTTATTATTGATTTGCAAGAATTCAAGGCCTAATGCCACATTATAGCATCATATCAAAGCAAAATCAGGCCAAAATCCAAGGGAAAAGGCCCAAATGAGTGAAAAAGTGTCAAGGCTACACTTTTTGGTAGCACACTAATGCATTTACCAATTTGACCAGTTCTAAATCTTCATCTGAAGAGAAAGCTGCCCAAAACCTAATTGAGAATCCATTTGCTTTGATAATCCATCAAGCAATCATGGCTGCCCCAAATAGACCTAACCAACCAAATTTTCCATTTCCTATCTCTCACCAAAATGAAGTTGATAACCTCAAGAACATCCCTACTTCATTTCTTCCTAAGTTTTATGGGCTTGTAATAGAGGACCCAGACACTTTCCTATATGAATTTGATATCCTCTATAGAAGCTATGATTACACTACTGATGCTCATAGGCTTAAATTGTTTCCTACTACCTTGAAGGAAGCTTCATTAAGATGGTTTATGGGCTTAGGTAGGAATACTCTAAATACTTGGGATGTTATGAAGGAAATTTTTATTGAGAAATATAAATAATATTGTAGGGGGAGTGATATGAGAGGAGATGATATCTTCAGGATGTAGCAGAAGGAGAATGAAAGTTTGGAGGACTATGTGTCAAGGTTCTTATTTTGTCTATAGAAATCCCCCCAGCATGCACTCAATGGAGAGTCTCAAAATTTTCTCTTCCTTAGAGGGATCAATGAAAATTGCACTGATGCTCTAGACTTGATAGGAGGAGGAGATATCACCCAAGTTCCTTGGGATGATATTAAGAAGATATGGCATAATTAGTCCAAGGCAGCTATAAAGAAAGGAAGAGGTTACCAATGTTCTATGGGTAAATCCTCCACTAATGGAGTTTCAAGGATGGAAATCAATCATTTGATGTTAGATTTCAAGCAGGATATCATAAAAAATATGGTCACTCAATTAGATACACTTCAAGCAAAGAAGAAACATGAGGAGGCATAGGCAATGTTGGCAGAATATTGTCCTCATTGTAGGCAAAATAAGGACTACAGATGTAAAATGGCAGCCAACATTGACAATAAGAAAATTCCATCAGAGCTCAAGCTAATTGAGGGTGATGATGATTAGTTCTTCTACATTGCATAAAGAAGGCCATGGGCTCCAAGATAAGGTATGCCACCAAACCCATTATCTTTTAGTGGACCTTATTTGAATTCTTATGCATCTGGTAATCAATGGAAACCCCCATACCCATAAAAATTTGGAGGCTATCCACCTCAGCCTTGGAACAACCCTCCAAATACTTCTTCCAATTACCAAAAACCTCCACCTCAGTGGCAGCAATCCCAAGGGAATTGGCAACAACCTCAAGGAAACTGGCAACAAACATCCCAATGAAGGGGAGGACAACAATGGCTAAACTAGGCAACTAATTACATGTAGCTACCTCCACAACCTCAACAGTCTTCCATAATGCCTCCTCCTAACTCAAATTCTAGCACACCTATACCTACTCAGTTACCAGCTCAACCCACACCCAACCCAAATAAAAAACCACAACAACAACCAGTTTACTCTGTAGATCCCAACCAATTTCTTGCATATGTTGTGAGTGTGAGTGATATTCATCTACGTTCAGGAACCACTTTTTCATCTCCTTCCATTCCTATTATAATAGAGCTTCCTATGGAAGAAGAGGACCATCAAAACTTATCTAATATCACTGCTCAGTCAAGTGTGCCCAAGAATCCTGAACTAGTTCAATAGTTTGATCCAGACCCACCATTTCCTCAAAGGTTAAAAGTTGTTAAACAAAAGGAAGAAACAACCTTTGATATTTTGGATCAATTAAAACAAATATGTGTCAAGATACCTTTGTTCTAGGCCATAAAATATGTTCCCATATATAGTAAGGAAATTAACGAAGCATGTCTCAAAAAGACAGGGAGGAAGAAGAAGGACCCCACCACTGTTCATGTGGTGGGGAAGTTGGCAGATATCGTGCTTGGGAAAGTAACTGTTCCTAAATATGTTGACCCAGGTAGTCTTGTAGTTGGAGTCATTATAAATGGAATCCAAGTAAAAAATTCTCTAATATACTTGGGAGCAGCTATCAATGTGATGACTAAGGTTATCCTACAACAACTGAATGTTACAAATCTGAGACCTACTTCTACTATCGTGCAGCTTGCTAACAGTTCCACTGTCAAACTAGATGGTATAGTTCAAGACCTTGTTGTTACTCCAGACTCTTGGTAATATCTAGTAGACTTCATGATCCTTTCCACTAAAGCTGCATTAGGAGGCTATCCCATTATTCTAGGAAGGTCGTGGTTAGCTACAGAAAATGCTTACATTAGATGTCAGTTAGGGGACATGACTATTTCTAATGGGAGATGCACTAAAAAGCTTATCCTTTATCCTCTTGCTCAACCATCCCATGATATGGACCACCCCATCCGGCCACATGTTGGAGAAGAGGCTGAGGAGGTCAATTCAGTGGCACAACTTATGATGATAGGCATAAGTCCTTTTATGCAGCTTCAGGAAGAGGATGAAATATCATCCCATATAATTTAGAACCATTGTGAAGTGCATGAAGAACAACCCATTCATGAATCTAGTTTTGCATGTCCATTGCAGATACTTCTTCCAGCTTCTCTTGCACCTGAATTTCCTACAACAACATATATGCTTCATACATTGTTACTGCATTAATTAAAAGTTTCAAGCATCAGCGAAACAACCATGATTGAGTTGATCACACAAGTACAAGTTTCAGAGAGGAAATATTTGAATATTAATAACAAGCTTATTCAAGAGAAACAATTGTATCTGACAAACCTATTAAAGTTCCATCAACAAGAATTTGCATGGGATTACCATGACATGAAAGGATTAGATCCCAAACTCTATACTCATAGGATCTACATTAGAGATGACTGCACACCGATAAGATGACCACAAAGGAGAATCAACCCTACATTGAGGGAGATTTTAAAAGGAGAACTACAAAATTTATTGGATGTGGGATTTATCTACCCTATCTTAGACAACCATTGGGTGTCCCCTTTGGTGATTATGCCTAAAAAGGGAGGTAAATGGAGAGTTTTTTTTACTATAGGGAACTAAACTCTTCCACCAAAAAGGATCACTTTCCCCTTCCTTTTATAGACCAAGTATTGGATTCACTTGTAGGTAAGTAGTATTTTTTCTTCTTAGATGGATTTAGTGGGTATAATTAGATACAGATTGCAGCTGAAGATCAAAAAAAGACAACTTTCACCTGTCCTTGGGGGACTTATTCCTATTCAGTACTCCCATTTGGTCTATACAATGCACCTGCAACCTTCCAAAGAGTAGTTATTAGTGTATTTTCAGATATTTCACATGATTGTATGGAGATCTATATGGATGATTTCACTACTTATGGTACTGATTTTGCAGAAGCATTAGAAAACCTAAGGAAGGTTTTGCAAAGATGTGAGCACCATAATCTATCCTTGAATATTGAAAAATGCTTTATGATGATGGAGAAAAGAGTGGTCCTTGGCCATTATATCTCTCAGAAAGGAATTCAAGTGGACCCAACCAAAATTGACGTAATTACCAATATTTCTATTCTTGTCAAGCAAAAAGATGTTAGAATTTTATTGGGACATTCAAGATACTATAGTGATTTCATAAAATATTTCAGTAAGATAGCAACACTACTTTATAATATTTTAACTAAAGATGTTGAGTTCCAATGGACAGTGGATTGTGATAAATTAGTCTCTGATTTAAAAACAACATTAACCCATTCTCCTATTCTGAAAGGCCCTAATTGGGGACTCCCTTTCCATATTCACACAGATGCATTTGATTATGCTATAGGGGATGTGTTACGACAAAAAGAGGGAGCAATTGAGAATGCAATCTACTTTTTCGTAAAGAACCTACAAGGGGTTGAGTTTAACTACACAGTGATAGAGAAGGAGATGTTAGAAGTCATTTATGCTCTCAACAAGTTCAAGCATTATATCACAAGATACTAAATATTTTTCCATACAGACCATGCAGCCATAAAATACCTTATGAAAAAGTTATTGATTATAGGAAGGTTAGCAAGGTGGTTGTTGTTAATGTAGGAATTTGATATCACCATTATAGACAAGTCAGGTAAGGTAAATTTTGTGGTAGATTTTCTCTCTAGATTGACCACATTAGAGGACACTCAAGTCATTGATGAATCCTTTCTAGATGAAATTTTTTTCTCTATAAGTGTGCAAACACCTTGGTATGCAGATATGGCCAATTATTTGGTTATAGGAAGAGTTCCCCCTCATTTCTCTCCAAAAGGGTGAAAGGTTCTTATTGAAAAAAAAAATCCATTCTCATGGATGACAGGTTGTTTATTCTATACTGGACTAGATCATGTGATGAGAAGTTGTATAAGATAGGATGAAACTCATGATATATTGCATGCATGTCATGATGAACCTTGTGGGGGGAACTTTGCAGCTAAGAGAACAGCCATGAACATTCTCAATACAGGGTATTACTGGCCTACACTTCATAAGGATGCAAGAAAGTAAACTAGAAAATATGATAGGTGTCAAAGGATGGGCCAACTGGCTAAATCAGATGAGATGCCTCTATACCCTCAAGTAGTTATGACACCATTTGATAAATGGGGACTTGATTTTTTAGGTCCAATTGATCCACCATCAAATGGAAAATATTACATCTTGGTTTGTACTAATTATGTGCCTAAATGGGTTGAGGTCAAAGCCATGAAACATGCTAGGGACAATAAATTTGCAGAATTCCTCTATGAAGAAATCTTCACATGCTATGGATTTCCTAGAGAAATAGTAATAGATCAAGGGGCTCAATTCACATCCACTCTTGTCACAACATTGGTGAATGAGTATAATGCTAGGCATAGGAAATATACACCCTATCACCCTCAAGCCAATGGCTAGTTTGAGGTAACAAATAGGGAAATAGAATGTATTATGACCAAAATAGTAGCAATCCACAAGAAAGATTGGGAAAATGGGTTGCCAAAATTTATATGTTCCTATAGAACCACTTGGAAAACCACTACTATTTTTACTCCCTTTGAACTATTATATGGAAAAACAATAAAGATGCCTATAGAGTTTGAACACAAAACTCTTCAAATAGCACTAGACCTTGGAATAGATATATCTGAGGCACAAAAGGATAGGGTTATGCAACTAAATGCCTTGGATGAGATGAGGAAATCAGCTCTCCACCATAAAAAGATGGTGCAAAACCAAAGAGTTAGATGGCATGATAAATACATCAAAGAAAAGAAGTTCCAGCTAGGTGATTGGGCACTTCTTTATGATTCTAGGTATAGAGACAACTTAGGAAAACTTCAAACTAAGTGGTTGGGACCATATGAGATTGCAGAGGTCTTCCCCAATGGTGTTTTCCATATTACAACAATTGATCCTCTCAAGTTCAAGCTCCTAGTCAATGGTCATCGTCTCAGGCTATACCATAAGCCTAACTCAAAACAGGAGTTCATGCAACAATTCATTGAATACTAGAACTCTGAAATTCATGCAATCGAAGGAAGTGGACCTAGTTTTCAACCTTTTAACTAGTCAAAGGTACGCATGCAACCATAATAAAAACTTCCACTTTTGCAGGAATTAATTTCTCCATCATCACTACCATCCATTCATCTCAAATTTCTTTCTCTTCCACATCACTCCACCATCACCTCATTTAACAGCTCAACTGTACTTTTCTGATGATTGGTACTTCCATAATTTTTGGAAAAGACATTCCAAATTTTTAGGTACATGCATAACACTTAATGTATATTAATTACCTTACATGCATTTGTTTTGATTACTGTACTTTAATATTGATATTTCACATAACAATCTTGTTAGTATGCCTTTTTTTTCATACTTCCATTCCATCTTGTGCAGACACATGCTTTTATTTAGGACGAGGGAGAGTGTGAACCTACATGTCATACATGTCATTAAGCTATTTCATGCATCGACATGGTAGTAAATTTGAAATAATGAGTTGAAGTGATGTTTTGCATGCATGATATGACATGAATCCGCCACCATTTTCTTTGATAATACCCCTCCTTTATGTCTTCTTTATTTCCTTAGTCATAATCATAATTCCACTAAAAAGATAAAATTGAGAGGTCATGCGACATTGGTGTTAGTATTAGTGAGAATTGTAGGAAGCAAAAGAGGAATTGGGTTGTCTGCTGAAGAATTGCAAGAAAGAGGTCTTTGTTGAGACATTTTCCAGAGTGTGAGTAGAGGAAATGGGAGCTCAGTTATTCAAAAGTGAACCAACAGTTCACCAAGTAATCCTACAGGATGCACTCTATGATCCTGAATTCAGGAATTGTGGTTGGCTAAATTACTTTCTTAAGCTAGATAGTTTCAATAGCAACATTGCCTTAGAATTTGCATAAAAAATTTCTAATGGTGAGGCAATGGTGAAAGGACAATTTTTTTCTAATGGTGAGGCACTGGTGAAAGGATTAAAAGTTATAGCCACCGAAGAAAGGATTGATGAAGTGTCAGTTTTTCCCACTGAAGGAGAACCCTACCCTACTTCCAAGGCTGCTAGATCAGCTAGAGTAGAATTCACCAAGCCTAGTGATCCTCCACTTGTTATAGGCAAACAAGGAACAAGAAGATTTTCTTTGCTAGAAACATGGAAGCAGTTTGTTGTTTATATTGTCAAATACATTACCTGCAAGGGTCACCAATCCTGTCTTCATTTTGTGCATTTCAAGCTTTTAAATCATATGAGACATGGTAGGAGGATGAATGTGCCAAACGTCTTGTACAATCTTCTTGCAATCATGTCTACTGATACATAGAAAGGTAGGGAAAACTCTATTTCCCATCATTGTTTGATTAAATTTTTGGTAGAAAATTCTTTGCAAGATGTGTCCAACATGTCATGGGATGAATTTTTGAACATTAAGAAGTTCAGATTAGAAAATATGGGTCCTAGAGGTCAACCCCTAACTCATAGGGTTAGTAGAGATGAGGGTGTAGACATGGAAAATATACATGCACACTTAATCATGATTACTAATATTGCTTTGTCCTGAATCACCTTCTCAACTTGTCATCAATTTTCATCCCTTAATTGAATAAATCATTATTTATTTGATTAAGTCATTCTCCTCTATTAATTAAATAAATCATTTTGTTTAATTAATCTGATCATCCCTCTTTTAATTAAATAATTCACTTTATTTAATTAAATCTCTAAAGTCATCCTATTAAATTGAATAAATTAAACCTTATTTGATTTAACCTAACATTATCCCCTTTAGTTAAATAAATCAAAATATTTATTTAATTAAACCCTTCCTCTCAATTTGATTTAAATCAATACATAAATTTAAGTATAAATTGTCGCATCTCCTAATTCCTCATTACATTAATTAATCTTTGATTAATTTAATCTAAAATCATGTCCCATCCTCTAACTTTTACCACTTGCACATGAAAATAGATTTAATTCATTTATTAAATCTCCTATTTTCTCTCACATGGCATAAAAGGGGAATATTCTCTCAAATTTGAATTCAAAGTCAAGTGGGTTTGGTCCTTCCAACAAGGAATTTAATGCCTCTTACATGTCCTTAGCCTTGATCCAAGTGACATTAACTCCATTCTTTTCTCCCTCCAACATGTCACATTCAAATTTCAAATTTGAATCCAATAGCATTTATCATCCACATTGATCAAAATGTGCACAACCTTCAACCATTCACATCTTGACAAGTGGCACTTGGCCATTGGATGTTGAATGATCCCACATTGCTAAAATCTTGCTCATTCTTCCAATTTGAAATGTATAAATAGAGGCCTCCTCTATTGCATTATCATCCACAATTTGAATGTAAAGTTACTCTCCTCACATTGAGAGCTAATTTTATCCATTGCCATCACCATAGCTAGGTTATTGCAGGTTTTCTCAAGAACTCATCTTGTTCTTCATCGGCAAAGTGGATCAATCTCCATCAAATAATCATAGCTTACAAAGGAGTTGGGAAAGGGCCAATTTCAACACACCAATTGGCACCAATTCCCCCATGGGATCAAAAGTTTTCATGCTTAATTAAGATTGCTTTAGCTTTTCATGTTTTGTTCTTGTTTTTTCCTATTTTGAGCATAGTAAATGGATTTCATGGGGAATCCTTGTTTTATCTTGCATATGAGCTTACTAATGTGTTTTCTTCTTGTATTTGTGCAAGTATAGGATTGGGGTTCACATAAGGGATTATTAAATTCACTCCTAGGGCTTCAACTTTTGGGGAAATTCCTAACACAAACCCTTTTGCAACAGAACCTTTAGCAAAAATTATTTCCTCTAAATCTGACCATGTGGA
The DNA here is from genome assembly GCA_007115665.2 of Sequoiadendron giganteum. Lineage (NCBI taxonomy): Eukaryota > Viridiplantae > Streptophyta > Pinopsida > Cupressales > Cupressaceae > Sequoiadendron > Sequoiadendron giganteum. The sequence continues at coordinate 829,120,970 of CM021100.1, read as the reverse complement.
TGAAGATAGTTCATCTTCAGACCCTAATTTCGATGCTTCCCCTAAAACCATAGTTCGCACTAGGGCTTCTATTTGAAAGGAGGAAGAAAAAATGAGAAAAGAAGAAATTAGCAAAAGGAAGGTTAAGAAGAAAAAACCAGAAAAGGTAAATCATAGCCCTAGGAAGCGAAAAAATGAAGAAACTGAGCATCCTACAACCGCTGGGAAAAATAAAATTCCTCTAACAAAATAAAAATTGATTGAGTTTTCTACTATTGTGCCTCCAAGAAGGATCCATAGACTCAGAGAGAAACCTGAAAAGAAGGTGGAAGCTCCTGGGGAGCAGGAATATATAGGATTGGTAGAACTCGTTGTTGTTGCAGAGCAAGTTGAACATCAGGAACCAGTGCAAGGGAAGATCATAGTGGGAAAGAAAATATCTCCTACTTTTTCATGGGCATCAATAGCCCTATATTTATGGAAAGAATTGCAGGAGAAAGAAAAATGATGGAATAGAGAAAAACTTGGGCTATTGGAAGAGATTAATAAGAAAAATGAAGAAATTGAGGAGAAGAATGCAAAGATTACTGCATTAAAAGATAAGGTAAACAATGTGGTGACTCTAGTACCACAAATTATGGAATGTAGGACTCCCCCAAGGATATATGAATTGCATTTAAGGGAGCGTAATCTCACTTTTAAGTTTTCAAGGGTCAATTCTAGTCTAAACTCTTCTATTGAAACCCGAAAAATATTTTTCCAAGTTTACCAATCCTCTCCTCCTAAAGTTAAGAATTTGTTGTGTGATTTGTATTTACACAACTATGTTGTTCCCAAAGACCATGAATGGAATCCATTGCTATATATTGGGGATTTTCACTTGAGTGCATTGGTGTCATGAATTCAAAATGAAATTAGTTGGGGGAAACAATTCAAAATATACAAAGAAAAAGAGCTCTATACCCCCTATATCTAAGAGTTCAATCAAGCAATCCTAAAGATATCTACTACATATGGCATAGACTTCTTTACAATCCAGAGTACAAAAATAGGATCATGTCTTTTAGGGAGGAAGCATACCTAGAATACAAACAAATAGTTGCCACTATAGGAAAGACAGTATTGGGATATTTATCACAAAGATGGAATGACTTGCCAGATCAGTTAAAATAGGCTGAACCCCATTCCCTGAAAAATTATTATGCAACTTTTAAGTGAAGCATCAAGCATATACATCTTGGGAGAACAAAACAACAATATTGGCTCATGTTAATTTTCTAGCCACCTATTCTATTATGGCTAGTACTAGACCATAGAACCTATCGGTATGATGTTGATGTAGAAAGGCCAAGGTGGGGCAGAATGGAAAGCAAACAAGGGTTCTATTGGGATCCAAATTCAGAAACTACAGGAGCTAATCAAGGAAAATAAAAATTGTTGATTATAGGGATTTAGTAAGGCAAAGGAATTGAGTTCCCTCTACTGGAGGACCAATAGATCATTAGGTTGGGGGGAGATGATGTGTCCACATAATGAATCACTTTTTTAGGATTTATCATATATGTTTGTTATTGTTACTATTGGGCTTTTAGCGCCTGGTTACTAATACTTTCTATGTTATTTCCCTAAACTTATGAACTTTGGACATGAACCTATCCCTATAAATTTTGATGGTATTAACCTACTATGTGATATATCCATATTAATTTTACATGTGATTGAATGAATGCTATTCTAAGGTGATTATGGATATACAATTGTCTTGTGCACACTAATTTCATAATGCAGGTTCAAATTAAGATGTAGATATAAATGGAGCTTACAAGGTGGAAGAAGTTCATGTCAGCTACCTAATTGTTGAAATATTCAAAAAGAGATGAACATTTAAGATGTCAATGGTTGGAAAATTCCAGCTCATGTGGAAGTGATAACTGAACTTTAAATGACCATGTTTATTAGTTGAGTAGATTTAGGAGGTGTTGTTATGATGGATACTCATTGAGGTAAGACTGGTTTGACTAAATCTTATGCATACATAACCTCCTTCCTCTTTTTCATGTTTTCAATAAATGGCATTCTCCTAGTCTATTGGAGTTGATTGCCTAGTTATTTAGAGTTAGTTAGAATATTTTCTTCTATAAATAATGATCAGATGTTCCTCTTCAAGAGGTTGGATGTTTTGATATTGTATTTTCATCTTCAGTTTCAAGAAATACAGTCATGTTGTTGTCATTATGTAACAATATTTTCAATGAATAAAATGATACTTTAATTTGCTGCATCTGAGTTAGTTTTGGGGAGACTCATTCAAGGTGGGACACTTAATGAGAATTCCATCCATTCAGTTCAGTAGTTACTTTTTTGTTCAGCAATTAGTTACAATATTAGCAGTTATCTATTCCTACAACATTGGAACTTCATTCTATGTCTGTTCCTACAGCCACGACAGACATAATAACTTCCTATCTATTTGTTGAGATTTTTGTTTCTTTCATTCATTTCAATTCAGTTTAGTTGTTGATTTATGCTCATTACTTATGCTAATTCCTTTCAAGAATTTCACTTTCAGTACTATTTCCTCTCTAGTTATAAGATAAGAATGACTACAATTGAGTCCTAGTGCACAGACAGTCCTGACCCATTTTGAGTTCATGTCCCTAGGTTGATAATGAAATAAACCTTCATGATGAGAAAGATAACTACTTGGTGCAGATATCTAATGTCTAAGTTATAGCTTTAAGGGCTTAGTTATTGAACCATTAGAGGAGGCCAACACTAGGTTGGAAAAACTTTCTCTAACAATAATAAGTGAATACAAGCACACCTCTCCGGGTCTAGAAAAATATTACGGACCACATAAAAAAAATTCACATATTAGAATATTCATCATCAAAGTATTTGACACAAATATTGCAACCACCTAGGACTTAAGAGCACCTTCATTTTGTGCAGCTAGACATACTGGCATAGACATCCAACACACCAAACATCATTGTAGAGCACCAAAATACCTAAAACTTCAAGGGAAGGCAAATATAGATGATATAAGAATATTCCTAGATCTACAACACCATAACCTTCATTGTGGAGAAATCCAAAGCAGTCTAATTTCTTTGAGACACCTTGTTTCTCCAGACACACATACTGTCAAACACATATTTCATTGCAGTATGATCCAGAACCTAAAAATATGGATATGACACCTTTGAACACCTCCAATCATCACATCCAAACCACATGATCATATTTTCAATCGTGAAGAAATGTGGTGAAAAAAACTAAACACCACTCCGATGTCACACTAAACTCTCTTTTATTCAAATTTTCTCAAAAGCACATGGAAACCAAGTGAACCAACTTCATCAACAACATTATTAACATCTCTGCAACACATCCACAACATCTTCAAAATGAAATAATTTACAATTGCAATGATCTTCCCAAACACAAGTCAGGCCAACAACCTTTGCAATTATATAGAGGTAGGACAACAATGACAACACTAGCATGTTTTGACATCAATACCAACAATTCCAGGCATATCATCAATGCCATTAGTATTCCAACACTTTATTTATACAAGGATTTGGCATCAATGATAACACCCAAGCAACTCACAAAAACTAAAGCTTCCAATAGATTGTACTTATATCTTTCTTATCAATTTTAAACCAATTTTCATCAAACAATCCTATGACTTTCATAAAATAAGATGCTATAGAACATTGATACTAATCCTTGAATTGATACTAATCCTTGAATGCATTACCAGATTCTTGTAAATATTAATTAAACTTGCATTTTCACACAATATAGTAATAGGTTCATCATGAAACACCTTCACATCCTTCAAGATATGCTTCATCCAAAGCACTTGAGTGCAACAATATTTTGCAACAATATATTCAAATTTTGTTGTGGAAAAAGACACTAAGTCTTTCTTTATATTGAACCAAGAGAGAAATTTTTATCCCAAAAATAAATCACTTCTACTTATGCTTCTCTATTCATCCACACAACTTGCCCAATCTACATTATTATAGGCATTGAGAGAAAATTTATTATCCTTTTTGTACCATAAGCCATAATCCAAAGTTCCTTTCAGGTATCTAAACATTCTTTTCATAGATTTTTTATGAGATTTCTTAGGATTGGCTTGAAAATTGGTAACCAAACATACCACATGCATAATATTAGGTCTAGAAGTAGTTAAGTAAATTAAACCTCCAATCATAGACCTATAAAGAGTCTAATCAACTTCTAGAGACTTGTCAGATTTGCTCAAGTGACAACCTGTCACCATAGGAGTACCCACTAGTTTTGAATCCTCCATACCAAATTTATTCAACATATCCTTGACATATTTGGCTTGAGAAATTAATATACCATCATCATGCTAAATAATTTGAAACCCAAGAAAGAAGGATAACTCACCAATCATTGTCATCTCAAGTTCTTTCTACGTCCCTTTTGCAAAAACTTTACACATATCATCATCTCCTCCAAAGATGACATCATCAACATATACAACCATAATCAACACCTTTTCTTCTTGAACCTTGATTTATAGATTACTATCTACATTAAATTTCTTGAATATTTACTAAAATAGGTACTTATCCAATCTAGCATACTATACTTGCGGACCACCAAATTTCTTATTATAATAAAGTGGCATGCATTGAATAATCCTGAACGTGTCTACAAGACTATATGGACAAGACATCCTTTCCTGAGGAGTGCAAAGACTTCAACCTTACTTTATTCTACCAAAGCATAGACAAAACATTTGTTACTACTTTTACCATTGAAGGTGTAAAGATATGACAACATGGATATAACACCTTCACATCTTGCTTAACTCATCTTTTGAACTACAAGATCAACTATTGCCCTTATCTTTATGTGTGGTACACCAACTTGAAATGATACCAATCAAAATATGTGTACCAATATCTACACACCTTCTTGTATCAAAACCTTCAACAAAGGTTCATCCTTGCATCGCAAACCTGCACACCATTTGTTTTAATCCAATTCTTCTTTCATGTTAAGTCTTCAACATCTAGTCTCATTAGGGGGCTAAAAAATTTGCAAATTAAATTTCCCCCTGAGATAATGATCTATCTCAATTTATCATAGAATCTTGTGCAAAGTGTACAAGTGTAGAATCATCCTTCCCCTCATGGTCTTCCTTCCATAACTTTGTATTTCCCTTCTTTTTCTGATTAGTGGTTTCATCCTTTCTCTGCATTGATGGTTTTATAAAACCACTTCTACTATGTCATCTTATTACATTTTTAGCACACAATGTTGTGTTCCAAAACAAAGTTGTTCCTTTTCATCTTAGATCTGCACTCAGTAGCTTTACGACCAAAATTGTTGCAAGCATAGAAATATCTATGAAATGAAATAGCATTATTTCTTTGAGACACAAAGGATCTTATACTCATGTTATCATTCCCTCCTTGTCTATCTCTACAATCGATAGCCTTATGTCCAAATTTATTGCAATAAAAACAATAACCTTGAAAAGATTGATTGAACCTCGTAGGAGCATGATGCCTTGTAGGTGGAGGACCTCTGAAACCTTTTTGTTCTTAGACAACAAAGAAACAATATAGAGGATAGAAAGAACCCACACCATCACCTAGCTAAACTCTACCATTCCTCCATGAGTAATTGATAAACATCTACATTGGCTTGACTAGTACTGGGTTCAGCCTCAACAACATTATTTTAACTTCCTCCTTCAATACACATCTCTTTTGAATTTTTTTTACACATATCATCATCTCCACTAAAGATGACATCATCAACATATACAACCATAATCAACACTTTGTCTTCTTGAACCTTAATGTATAGATTACTATATGCATTACTTTTCTTGAATATTTACTGGAATAGGTACTTATCCAATCTAGCATACTCTACTTGCAGACCACTAAATTTCTTGGTATAATAAAGTAGTATGCATTGAATAATCTGGAACATGTCTACAAGACTATATGGACAAGACATCCTTTCCTAAGGAGGGCAAAGACTTCAACCTTACTTTATTCTACCAAAGCACAAACAAAACATGTGTTACTTACTACTTTTACTATAGAAGGTGTAAAGATATGGCAACATGGATATAACACCTTCACATCTTGCTTAACTCATATTTTAAACTACAAGATCAAATCTTGCCCTTATCTTTATGTGTGGTACACCAACTTGTAATGATACTTATCAAAATATGTGTACCAATATCTGCACACCTTCTTCTTGTATCAAAACCTTCAAAAAAGGTTCATCCTTGCACTGCAGACCTGCACACCATTTTTTTTAATCCAATTCTTCTTTCATGTTAAGTCTTCAACATCTAGTCTCATCAGGGGGCTAAAAAATTTTCAAATGAAATTTCCCCCTGAGATAATGATCTATCTCAATTTATCTTAGAATCTTGTGCAAAGTGCACAAGTGTAGAATCATCCTTCCTCTCATGGTCTTCCTTCCATAAATTTGTATTTCCCTTTGTAACACCCCTCTAGTTTGCTCTTATGTTTAGACTATGATGCTTTGTTATTTTTTATCGCTATTTACTAGAGTGATGTAGATTATGTGTTATGATGTGATGTTACTTTATTTTGAGGTTATCATTTTGACATGCCTTTGATTAGCATAATGATCATTTGGAATAACATGATTATTTGGAATAGCATTGTTATTTGCACATGAGTAAATTATATATGTTAGAATTGTTAGTTTCATGATAGTGTATTGGTGAAGGGGACAAAATTCGCATCACTCGCATGTGAGCGCCCTATGATTCCATGACTCCCTCTTCACGGTGTGTTCTATTTTGATATATATATGCATGTTCTATATATGTCATGCTTATAGGTTTGCAGGTACATGACATCGACTCCACTTGGCTTCACAGGTTTGAGCATGTCCACCCAAAGGTAATGTTGATTGGGAGATAGTAGCTAGGATTCTTGTGTCAAGCGTTTACCCTAGTCTTAGTGTGTCGTCGGGTCTAGTCGGTTTTGCTGTTTAAAAGTTGTTTATTTTGCTTTGAATTATTATGTTGAAAAAGTTTGAAAAAGGGAATTTAATGAATTTAATTATTTAAGATGATTATTAAATTAATTTTATTCTAATGTTAGAAGTGGTGAATTAATTAATTAATTAATTAATTTTAATTGGTAAATAGTCTAATCTTAGGATTATATTATTTATGAATTAATTAAATTAGTTTAATTAAGTTAAATTTGAAATGGTAAATATTTTGAAATTATTTAATGTAATTTAATGTTTTTAATTTTAAATATCTGGAGGATTTTATGCAAATTGGTTGTTTAAGATATTTTTGAGTTTTAACATGTGTTAGAAGAATTTATGAGGTTGTTGGAAATTTATTCACGGGGGAAAATTATGGATTTAACAGAAGAAGTGAGAAGCTTCTTCATGGGAAGCACAGAGGATATTTTGTGTGTTGGGGAATAGATTGAAAAAACAAGTCTTTAGGGGATTTGCATGTGTTCTAGAATTTTTTGTAGAATTACTCTTGAGAAAAATTATGTGTTCTTGAACTTTTAGAAAAGTTACTTTTGGGAAAGGTTTCTGTGTTCAGGAAATTGTATTGTTCTGAAGGAAGCTATTGTCTATTTGGGAGAAATACTTGGATCTATGGAGGAGGTGCTACTTCAAATTTACAAATTCACAGGTGTTGGACTACAAGTTCCTTCTATAATTTTTGTTTAGTTTATATTGAAAAGCTTATTAGTTTAGATCTTTCTCTGTAAAAGATTGTTTGTGCAAACTTTTAAGTTTGAGCTTTGTTTTCGAAAAAATTATTGTCGTATATGAGATCCTCTATAGAATAAATTCCTCTGCAGATTGAAATTCTCTATGGAAATTATGGGAAAACTGTTAATTAGATTTATTGTGAATTCAGAAGAACTCAGAAGAATACAGTTAGGGATCAAGAAAGAAAATCTTCCTCAAAATGAAATTTAGTTTTCTGTAGAAAAAAATTCCTATAGGTTTGAAGCTTCTCGGAATTTTTTGTGTAAATTTAATTTGTGTGAAATTTTATTGTTCTTTCTTCTTAAGATTTGTTGTCTAGGCAAAGTTAAAAGATTCCTCTATAATTTGTTTGAGAAATTCATCTATAGAATTTTCTCTGTAAATTGGCTTTCCGGTTGTTTTTGTAAAATTTTCCTATAGATGGCCTTTCTGAAAAGAATTTCCCCAATTAAATCTATTGTTTTGATTTCCTTTTTATATATTTATATTATCATTGTAAAATTGCCATATGAATTCCTATAAAAAAACAATATTGAGAGTGTGTAGTGGAAATTTTGCTCTCTGGAGCATATGTTTTTGGTATATATATATATATATATATATATATATGTATGTATGTATGTATGTATATATATGTGTATACATATATATGTGTATACATATGTGTATGTATATATATGTGTATATATATATATATATATATATATATATATATATAGTATATATATATGTGTGTATAATTTTCCCAATTAAATCTATTGTTTTGATTTTCTTTTTATATATTTATATTAGCATTGTAAAATTGCCATATGAATTCCTATAAAAAAACAATATTGAAAATGTGTAGTGGGAATTTTGCTCTTTGGAGCATATGTTTTTGATATATATATATGTATACGTATATGTATATGTCTATGTATATATGTATGTATTTATGTATATATATATGTGTGTATATATATATGTATGTATATATGTGTATATATATGTATATATATATATGTGTGTGTGTGTATATATATGTATATGTATATATATATGTATATGTATATATATGTATATATATGTATATATATACATACATATATTATATATAAAGAATTATATTTATTTACTTTGCTTGTAGGAAAAAAAAAGAAAATTTACAAGAAAGAATTAATTATATTATGGAATCGTCGTACGACAATTTTGGAAATCATAGTCTGCAAGATATTTCGTTAAAAAAAATAAAATTGCATTTTATGTTTTGTGGGGGAGGCTGCCTCTCCCCACAACCACCCCCATGGGGAGGCACTGTGGGGAGGCAACACAACCCCTCCCCATTGCCTTGGTCACGCCCCAAAGGATATGGGGGGGTTTGACTGTGGTTTCCCACAGCCGTCCCCACCCCATATGATTATTCCCTTCTTGATTAATAAAAATGTTGAAACTTTGTTGAAATTCATCCACCGTTGTAAGTGCTTTGGCCAATTTTGTATGTTAATATATATTGGATTTTTGATAAATATAATATATATGTAATTTCACATATATATATATATAAGTAAGTATATGTATTGTATATGTACTTATTTGTATATATGTATGTATATATATATAGATATATTTAAATATATATTTTATAATTTGTTAAAAACACTAAAACAATGTATATACATATAGTTAAAATATATATTTTGTATATGTATTTTAGATATATAAATATATATAAATTTTAATATTTAATATTGTGTGGTTTGTAAATAATTGAGTAATTTATATATATTTGTATTATATAAATGTGTAGATATTTTTATAGGTGCATGCAATATTGCACATTTAGATGAGTATTTTGAAAAGATATGTTTTTGGAAAAGGAAGTAATTGAGAAATTGAAGATATTGTTAAGTTAGATCTTTTCTTCTTTGATTGTTAAGGGTTTTTATTTTATTAAATTTAATGGGAAATTATTTTATTGTATAACATTGTAGAGGGGAATTGGATTTAATATATCTGAAAGTAGTTTATTTCCTATATTATTGCCTTTGCATGTAATTTCCTCTATGTAGTTTTTGGGGAATTGGTTTAGGAATGTTATAAGTCTTCCAGTTGTGTTATTGGTTGGGGGTTGTGAATTATTTTAAAGACAATCAATTTTGTTACCCTTGGTTAGTGTGTTTACCATTATCAATGATTACCCGGTTTCCACGAATGGGGATGTTTTGCCTCCTTTGTATGGAGTGGATTTTGTTATTTGTTTCCTCCTAGGTTTGGGGTGGATTTGTTCCACATGTTGATAGTAGGAGAGTGGTTCTTGATGGGGGTCAAGGTCTATTATGATCTGTCGGGGTAACCCATGCACCTTTGTGGTGACACTTCTCCTAAGTTAGCAGTATGTATGGTTCACTGGTGTAACTTTTTATTGTACTCTGGTAGCATTGTATCCTTTGAGTTAGAGTTGTTCTTGTGTTTGTTAAGTTTAGATGTGTGTTAGCCTATGTCTAGAGGTAGTAGGTTTTGGTCTTGGATCCTTTTTATTGTCTCCTAGTGCGGGGGGTGGGCCTTCGGGTACCACTTGGTTGGGTGGAACGTGCACCTTACTCCATTGGGTCCCCTTTATTCTAATCATGATGGCAATATTTTTAGTTGGAGAGCTCATGGATTCCAGCTTGTTGTTTTCATGCTTGTTTATTGTTATAGATGGCTCTTGTACTTTTATTACCACTCATTTGTATCGAGGAGGTCTCATATATTTGTAACTCAAATGTATGATCTACCTCATTATGGGAATGAGTGATGTAAAATTTATTGATGAGTTAATGTATTATTGGAATCTTGATGTATATTTTATCTATGTGATGTAATTTCTATGTTTGAATGTATGTACTTTAATTCTTGTTTAGTAATTAATTAAATTCTTCATTTGTGTATTGTATATGTTATGGATTTAGATGTAACCTTTTTCTCATGCCTTAGAGGTTGTTGTGGTAGTTAGTGCACCTTCCATGTTAATAATGCACTTTTAAAGAAAAAAAATTATACGCTTTTGTAGTTGTTGCAACTTTCTCTAGGGTTACGTGGTGGGGCATTACACCCTTCCTTTTCTGATTAGTGGTTTCATCCTTTCTCTGATTTGATGGTTTTACAAAACCACTTCTACTATGTCATCTTATTACATTTATAGCATGCAATGTTGTGTTCCAAATCAAAGTTGTTCATTTTCATCTTAGATCTACACTTAGTAGCTTTATGACCAAAATTGTTGCAAGCATAGAAATATCCATGAAATGAAATAGCATTATTTATTTGAGACACAAAGGATCTTATACTCATGTTATCATTCCCTCCTTGTCTAGCTCTACAATCAATAACCTTATGTCCAAATTTATTGCAATAAAAATAGTAACCTTGAAAAGATTGATTGAACTTGGTAGGAGCATGATGCCTTGTAGGTGGAGGTATTCTAAAACTTTTTTGTTCTTACACAACAAAGAAAAATCCCAAAAAATAGACAACAAAGAAAAAATATAGAAAATAGACAGAACCCACACCATCACCTAGCTAAACTCTCCCATTCCTCCATGAGTAATTTATAAACATCTACATTGGCTTGACTAGTACTGGGTTCAGACTCAACAACATTCTTTCTAACTTCCTCCTTCAGTACAATAGAAAGAGTGACAAGCAAGTGGTGAATAACCTTAATGGTGAAGCGGGTTAGTTCGTTGAGCTTCCTTTCCAAGATTCAAACATGAGTCTACATTCCATTGAAATCTTCCTCCTTCGCAACATTCAACTTGTTAGTTAGGCCTGATGATTGGAGGAGTCTTGAGTGGAATCCTCCAGGATCATATGGTTAAGCTTTTAAAAGTGACTTGGACCTTTAGTGAACTTCTTTTCCTCCACAGTATCATGCTTATTCCCTTTACCATGTTCCAAGCTATTAGAAATTTTATCAACATAGACCTCTAGTTTGTGTTTAGCTAGACAGTTAGACCTTCTAAAACTAGAAAGTTCAACGCAAGGGTCCATACCCACGGCCACCATATTTCCCTCCTCAAAATCTTTAGTATTAGTTTCATACTCTTCATTTTCGATGGGTGGTTCTTCAACATATAAGGTTATGCCCTTTTTTCTCTTTTTTTCTTCAGCTTTGGATTTGGTAGATAGTTTCCCCCCTTCTTAGTAGGAGTGTTTTTTAATTCACATAAATCATCAATGGTATTTGTCTAAGCTTTCTCAACATTACCCTTTTTCTTTTTTCCAGGAGGTTTGGGCTTAGGGTCCTTAGGGTGTTGGTTGGCAGAGAGAGAAATTTTTTGCTTCAAACCCATAGAAACAACAGGGGAGGGTTTCAAAGGAGGAGTTTTAGAGGGCTTGGGCTCCTCAACTCTAGTGGCTCATATAGGTTTTAAAGGGAAAAGGACCAAGTGAAAATGGTAAAGGCAAAGGATGATCCCCTAGTGAAGGGGTGGGGAGGTTTCTTATGATTTTTTGTAGCAAGGTCCAGGGTTTCTTTAACAGAGCTTTAAAGGGAAGATAGTAGAAAAATGGGAAGCTAATGAGGAGTCGATGGCACAAATGGTTAAGAAGAGGTATATACTAAAATTTATAACATTTCAAGTGGCCTTCTAAAGTAATGTATTTCATTAAAACTAGGAAAACCTGGTCCCAAGGCATGGGGAGTTTGCTCTTATCATAACCAGTTTGGATTTTAATGGGATTCTTGTTCTTATTGAAGAAATTTTGCATACTATCCATATCCTACACCTTTGTTTGTTTCTTAAGTGCAGGAAAGCCCTGTGGCTTTTGGCTATAACATCTTCACTCACTTCAAACAAAATTTCACCCATAGTCAAACTTTAGTCACACTAGCTGCTAGTGAATTGAATAGAGAGGTTCTTGGCATGACCTTTTAAACTCTCCATCAAAGGGGACAAACCACCTTCGACACAAATGTGCCAAACCAAAGCATAATGCCAAAAATCCTCACAAGATCCAGGCTCAGTTCTGACATGATCACCACCCATCTTCAAACCCAATGAGGAGTGAACAACCATAATGATGAGAAAGAAAAAAATTCAAAGTACAAAAAGGGTAGGTGAAATGAAATCTTTTCTAAAGATAGATTATCACAAAAAATCTTCGTATCATTCCTAATTAAGGTGATGGGATCTTCCCACATACGAGTAGGCTTTTCCAAGAGGTTTAAGATAGAGAAGTAATCATAAAGAGTGATAGAGTACTTCGAGGTAGAATAAATAGCCATTATGACATGTAAGTTAATTATTATAGAGCCATAATAAAATAATAGTTTGGAGGGACAGAGAAATATATCATTCGCTCGCACATTCCAACTATTTAAGAGACTATTGATAACAAGAAAATCCTTGTACACGTGACAAGAAAATGCATTAATACAAATGTAAATCTATCTTGGTAGAAGGTACAACATGGACCACATCCCAATCACCCATTGGTTCCTATCAATCACATCAAAGTTCCTCCACAACATACCAAAACCAAAGGCAATTGGATAGGTAGTCCAACTTGTAAAAGAGGTGTCAACACTCATCATTAAAGGTTAATTTTTTTTCTCATCAAGGATAAATCCTTGTACATTCAAGGGGAGGGCCTCAAGAGTCCTCCAACATTTTGAAGATTCCCAAGAATACCCAAAATTGGCCAAAGATTCGACAACATTATTACCTTCTCTGAAAATATGAGTTAGTTTCTTCCTTTCAAATTTCTTAAGCATGAATTGGATATCAACAAAAATATCCCTAGCATTCCATCCTTGACAAATTTTATCATTGATGGCATCAATCATGGACTTGGACTCCCCCTCAATGTGTAGATACTTTATCCCCAAAGAAACAAAATTTTGACTCCACTAAGTAGTACCCTTACCTCTACTATCATAGAAGACTAAAATCCAATTCCTTTAGCAAACCTAGCAACCATTCTACCATTATGATATCTAATTATGCCCCCAATGCTAGCAAGGCTAGGATTTCCTTTCACAACACCATCAAAATTGAGTTTGTGCCAACCTTCAAAAGGGGGTTTCCATTCCATTTTTAGCCTAGCTAAAGCTTTTAAGTTATCAAAGAAATTGAGATCTAGAGCCTTGCTCCAAGAATTTTCGATAGTGATTTCCAAGGCACAGGGGGGTTTTTTCAAAGGTTTCCAAACATAAAGGGATAAACTATCAGTGAGAATTTTGAAATTTCCACATTTTAAAATGTCTTATTGTTCCTTTCCATCCATAAACACTAGCAGATAATGGGAGGGACATGTTGCCAAATTTATTTGGGTAGAGGGTGATAATAGGGTCAGAGATAGTTATCCAAAAACCTTTCAATATATTCATTCATGGTCCAACAAAACCCTAGTTTTTGGAGGGCAGCCTCCCAAATTTCAGCAACAAAGGGATAGTGGAGTAATAGGTGAGGGACAAACTTATCATCATTCTTGTAGAGCATGCATCTGTTAGGGATTTGAAATCCTGTTTTTCTTAAATTATCCTAGGTGAGTATCCTATTATGACCCATCATCCACCAAAAGAAATTGATTTTTGGTGTAAGATGTATGTTCAAAATGTGTTTCCAAAAACTACTATGGGTTCCCTATATAGACAACAAATTGTAAGCTAACTTGACCAAGAGATTACCCTTGCTTTCTTTGGTCTAGAAGAATTCATCCTTTTCAAAAAAATGGGTATTGTAGTTAGAGAAAGAATGTCTTGAAGATTCCTTACATAATGCCTTAACTCTAGAGAGTGATGGTAACATCTGTCCAAAACCTTCCACTTCTAAGAGCCTTGTTGGCTAGACAAATAGTCCACCACTTTATTACCAAAATAAATAGAGGTAGGATTTATCAAATTCTTGAGGTTAGATTGATTAAGGAGTATTTCAAGTAGCTAGGGATCCTCCTAGAACTTTTTTTGTTGACATTACCAAGTTTCCATCTCAGACCAGTTTGTAGCAATAGTTTGACCTTGCAAATATTGTTCCAAACTAAGGACCCACGAGGGTGGCCATTAGAAAGACATCTGATCTAGGGGGTGTTATTGAGGTAATTCACATTAAGAATTATGCACCAATCTTTCCTATTTCTCAAAATATCACAACCAACCTTCACAAGAAGAGCCTTGTTAGTGGGTTGGATTTTGTACTTATATCAAGACCACCATTGGATTTAGAAAAGAAAATATTATCCCAATTTAGCAAAGCCAACTTCTTCTTTTCCTCAGTACCAAATCAAATAAAATTCCTTTGGATTCTTTCAAATTTCTTTGAAATATATCTAGGGATTTTAAAAATGGATAGAAAGTACATTGGTATCCCTTGAAGATCAACATCCAAGAGTTGAAATTTATCAGCATGACTGAGAATGGAACCTTTCCACCTAGCCAATTTCCTCTGCATTCTTTCCAAGACTGAGTTCCAAAAGTTAGGGGTGACTTCCTTAATCGTAAGCAGAAGGAAAATATACACATTAGGAAGGGAAGCACTCTTATAGCCTAGTATATTAGTCACTTTATCTTGAAGGGTTTGAGAGCTATTGAAGAAGTAAATCATGCTCTTATTATAGTTTATGTATTGGATAGAACTAGAAGCATAATTATTTAGATAACACTTCCACTTCCTAGCTTCCACCACCAAGGCTTTCCCAAAGAGGATGGTGTCATCCAAAAAAATTTGGATAGATGAAGGGTCCAAAGAAGTAGCAAGTTTGAATCCCTCGGTAGTAACATCAATTAATATTATATAAATATTGCGGCTTAAGACATCAACAACCATAATGAATAGATAGGGAGAAACGGGGCCTCCTTGTCTGATCTCTTTATTAGCCTTGAAGAAGCCATAGGGAACCCCATTAATAAGAAAATAATACTTGACCCTACGAGATGCATTCATTAATGAGATTAACAACAACTTGATTTAAGCCAGATTTAGCAAGCACTTTGAGAAGAAAACTCCATAGAACCTTATCATATGCTTTGGATATGTCAATTTTGAAGGCCATACAAACATTGTTACATCTATCCATGGAGTGAAGGATTTCATGAGTGTAAATGAAAAAATCCATAATATGGTGACCAAGGACAAAGCCTTTTTGGAAGGGACTAATCATCTTCTCAAGGAAAGGTTTCAAGTGGTTGAAAAGGATTTTTGAGATCTTATAAATTGTGTTACACAAACTGATGGGCCTTAAAGTCAACCATGGTATGAGGGTCATCATTTTTTGGAATAAGGGCTAAAAAGGTGTGGTTCGATTGTTTCAATTTTTTTCCCAATCTAAAAAATTCCTTGGTAGCAAGAAAGATATCCTCCCCACTATCTCCCAAAAATCCTAGAACAAAGGTCAGAGGGAAGCCATTCGGTTCAATAGCTTTGAACACCCCCATATTGAAAACTACCAACCTGACTTCCTTAGGAGTGATAGCTATGAGAATAGCAACATTGTCCAAGTTGGTTAGAATTGGGGGAATGAAATCCTATAAAAGGTCATCTAAGGAAACATGAGGAATGATAGTAGGCTTAGAGAAGGAGCGTTGAAAATGTCCCAAGGCCAATTGACCAATCTAGGTAGGAGTAGTGGCTTCCATCCCTAGATCATCCTTCAACTCCATTATCTGGTTCCCTTTCCTATGCTTGAGGGTAGAGACGTGGAAGAAGGAAGAGCTACAATCCTCTTCTTTTAACCATTGAATTCTAGAATTTTGTTTTCAGAATGGTTCTTCTCTTTTTTAGAATTTTGTCCCATTCAATACGGTAACCCTTCTCAAGCTAACATGTCTACTCACTTGCATCCCCATTCTCCATTCTAGTTTGGGTATCTTTAATATTAATAATGAGGTCTCTCTTATTGTGGAAGATATCCCCAAACACCCACTTATTCTAGCCTTTCACCATAATTTTGATATACTTAAGTTTTTGAAAAAACCTAAAAATGGGACAGCCATGAATAGGAACATTCCACCAATTTGCAATTTTTTCTTTAAAGTCTAGGTGAGAGCTTCACATGATCTCATAACATAGAGGAAACGTTCTAATAGAAAAAGGTTAATTCTAAAAGAGCAAGAGAGGGTTATGATTAGACACAACCCGTGGGAGAGCTTGCAAATTGGAGCTATGGAGGGCGACCCAATTGGGGGAGAATAGGAACCTATCAAGTCTAACTTGTATAAGGTTATCCCCCAACCTCTTGTTAATCCAAGTATAGTTTTGACCCTACAAATCAATATCCACAAGCCTAGTAGTACTCAGTGAATCTACCATATCTATCGTACTGTCAGTGTAATCCATAAGACCCCTGCATTTCTCAAAGGGGTAGAGGGGAGAGTTGAAGTCACCAACAAGTAACTAGTTGGCCTCTTTATTATTCTAAATTAGGTCAATAAGTTCAAGAGAAAGGATTTTTCTAGCGTTCCTCACATTAGGGGCATATATATTGATGAGGATCCAAGAAGACCTAGCATGTGGGAAATGAACCCCTAGGCTATTCTTAGTTTGAAATAGTTCATAACCACTTAGTCTATTTGGGTTCCATATAAAAACAAGTCCTCCCAAGGCCCCATTAACATCACTAAAGGAAAAGTGTACATTAGGCCAGATATTCTTAGCATCTAGCTTAAAATTTATTTATTTCATTTTTTACTTCTTGTAGTAAAAGTATATCCATATTGTACTCCCAAACATAGTTTTTTAGGGCCTTTTGAGCCCTCTTCTATTCCAAGAAAGAACCTTAATTTTTACATCTTCTTTGAGGACGCTTCTAACATACTTTGTTTCCCAATAGCTATCTCCTTTGTCATTTCTCTATTCTTGGTTTGTCTCTAGGAAGGTCTGTTGGCCTTGGTTTCAACACCTACAACTTCCTTTCTTTGTTTACCCTTTTTCTTTGGGGTTAACCAACCATCCCCAAAATTGATTTGGTTGTAAGTTTGAGAATCATCTATTGAGCCTATCAATAGGCCAACAAAAGGAGTCACCGTCTAAGATAACTTTAGGTATTTCACCCTCTTATAGATTTGTAGTCAAACCTTGTGAAACCAAGGGATCTAATAAGTCCAAAGTGGACTGCAAAGCTTCCATAAAAGTTGAGTCTATAGGGGCACATGGTGAGATTTTTAAAGGGATATTGGTCAATAGAGGGTCATTAGAAGGTTTGATGGGTGAGGTCACAAGGGTGTCAATACAAGTACCTTCAAAAGACATAGATTTGGAGGAGGATTCAAGGATATTTTAAATATCAAATTTGAAAGGATAGGTGGTTGTGACCTCCTCAATGGGAGTATCAATGATATTATGTTTTTGAAGGCTTCTCATAGAGGACTTGTAGTCAATAATGTTGTGTCCTAGTTTGGAACATTTTTGGCAAAGAACAACAACATTATCATAGCACACTTGTTGGTACCATGTCCCAAACTTAGAAATCAAAAGCCTTATTAATGTCAACATTAACATAGAAGTGAGCGAAGACTAAATTAGAATTCATTCTAGTGATGATGTCAGAGGTAATGAAGTGGCCAATTGAATCACCAATACATTGGAATATTGAATCATCCTAGTATTCCTAGGGCAAGCCCGACAGTCAAACCCAAATGGTAGAAAATTTGTTGAGGTCAATTGCAGGGTTGAATCCCGACTTTCAACAGTAGAGAGATAAGTTATGTTTACCATAAACCCACGGACTTGAAGAAACAACCAACAACAAATCTTCAAGGGAAGTGAACTTGAAGATAAACAACCCTCCAACCATAGCACAAACTTCAACATTGCCTTTTAGACACCATTTGGAAATTGTCCACCATTGAACCATACCAATGGTTGGAAAGAAGGAGAAAAATTTCCCACCACAATTTTTTCCATAGTCAAAATTATTTTGTCAACGGTAGAATCGGGAAGAGAGATTTCAATACCAAAGATAGTATTCAAAATTTCAAGCCGAGAGTGAGTACTATTAGCTGAAGGACTTTGAGGAGAGTTGAGAAGAACACTCTTCCAACCCTTGGGCTTTGGAATGGAAAGATCACGGGCACTGCCATAGAATCCTCGAAAGGAGGAGGGACCACTGAGGAAGGTAGAAAGGAATGTGTGGCATGCAACAAGGAATTAGGAGGGGATAGGGGAGAGGGATCATGGGGTACCCCCAAGGAAACATCCACCATGCATGCAAGGAGTTCAAAATTTCAAAGCAGGAAGAGCGGGAAAACTTTAAATAAGAGAATTTGTAACTAATAATAGAACAATATTAAATGTGTGAAAATTAAGTAATAGCATAATGATAACTAGATGGAATTTCAATCATTGTAGATTGTGAAAAATTTAGAAAGGGAATCATCTCAATGTACAAAATTTAGTAAATCTTTGATAAATTCTCTAGGACAAGTAAAGAACCATCAATAATTATTTTCTTTCATTGTGAGTTACTTCCATAAATAAGGGATTGAAAATACACCTACCAATTTGAATTTTGCAAGTGTAAATATGATCTAGATGTGTATATCCAATGTTTACAAAAATTATAAATGTTCACCTTTAATCTATCATGAATTTATGTGTCCCTTCTCATATAAAACCTTGGTTAGGTGGTCAAGAGTTAGCACACAATAGTCATAGTACCTCCTTTGTATTAAACCTTGTAATATACCAAGTCAACAAATTAAAAAATGATTAAATACAACAAGAAATATGTATCTATTCCCTAGGTATTAATGTAAGAAAGCAATGTAATAGTAAATATACTTCTAAATTTGCAAATGAATGTGTTTTGAATTCTCTTGTTAGATGATTCTAGGATGACCAAAATGATCTACTATTACTCCTAAATAAAAACTCAAGTTTCATAAATGAAACATTTTATGTGTCAATTTGATTCACAATTATCAAGTGGGAACAATAAGCCTAGAATTAATTTAAACCAAATGAATTTGAGGATCAATATTTATTCCTAGAGGTGAGTGCAAAAGGATACAAGTAAAAGCTTGAGCTATGTGTCAATTATTGACAAACAACATAGTATTTATATGTTTGTCATTGCATAAAAGATAAAAAAATCGAAATGAGTCCATAATGAAGAGGAAAATCTTAAATATATAATTTTTACCATGCACTTATTGTAAATGGTCATATTTATTCTTACATAAAATTTAGAATATATATCATCAATTATACCCCATTTTAGAGAATACAACTTCTTGTTATCACTTTCGTAAATGAAAAGATCATGTTTCAAATTCAAGAATAAAAGGATGAAGTCAAAAAAGATTCTCCAACAAAACTATAAACACATCATATCAAATGTTTTCTTGTCATTTAAAAAAATTAAAATCAATGGAAAAAGAAAGATTTAACTCTTATAATAAATCTCATCCTATTCATATCTTTTAAGAATCTAATTACTTTTACTCTTAAATATAGATTTTTTTTTAAATGAATAAAATCTACTTTTATAAATTAAACAATCAATAGTACAATATTCATAAGAAAAATGTGAATGATAAAAAACAAATCTTTTAAATCTAAATGAGATCCAAATTTATTTTTTTATTTTTTTAAAATCAAAATTATTTTTAAACAAAAGCAATGGAACAACAAATAACAAGAACACCACCATTAAAAAAAAAAAAATCATCTAACTTAATATATAATATTTTCATTTAAAAAAATATATATTTTTTCTAAAATAGAAGAGAACTCGTGATCACTTCCACACATACACTCTCTTTAATGCAAAATATTGATGTCTCCTCTTTTCGATTTTAAAACGCTAAAAATTTAAAGCAATAGGTTGAATATATGCGGTCATAGTTTTATATTTTAATTTTTAAAAGATTCTTTTAAAAATAAAGTATTATTAATCTTTATATATGTTATTTTTTATTACATATGATATTAAGGTATTTTTAATAAAAAGTCAAAATATAATCAATATACAATTAAAAAAATAAAATTATATTCAATATAATTAAATAAAAATATTAAGAAAAATAAATTAAGTATATAAATTCAAAAGTAGAGACTATGGTTACAAATCGAAAGAATAAGTCATCTAGTGCTGGGTCGGCTCCCAAGGCCCCTGAACCGACCCAACAGGTTTCAAACCCTTCAGAGAAGGGGACTGCTACTCCCTCAGGAGTTGCTTCTGCTGTTTTACAGCCCAGGTCGAAGGCCGTGCCCCAGCCTGCGATTGTTTTGTGTGCTCAACCGGCTTTGTCCTCCACAGTGGGGACCTAGCGGCATTCTCGCAGCCTGTCTCCTCCACCGGAAGAAGGTGAATATGTGCCAGAAAAATAGAGATTTTCTCCCTCTATTCAAATAGGTTTTGTTCTGCACGAGTTTTTGAAGAACAACTTCTCTTCCCTGGGTGAAGAGGACCAGGATTCTGCAAGTATGAAATATTTTCCATGAATTTTCTCTCATGGAATGTTCGAGGTCTCACTGACCTCTCAAGGAAGTATTCTATTAGGAATACTTTGAAGAATTACCCAGGGATTGAAGTGCTTTGTCTCCAGGAAGTTAAAATTTTAGGTTTTTTGCTTGCTTCGGCTTGTCATTCTATTTGGCCAGCTAGTTCTATGTATTGCACTTTGCATGAGGTTGGTCATGGTGGAGCTACTAGTCTTTTGGCCCCATGGCTACTTCCTTATGTGGTGGACCATGGGATTGACCCCTCCCAGCGGGCTGTCTAGGTTCTTCTCAATATTGAGAATCATTCCTTCGGGATTATCAATATTTATGCCTCTAATGATGTCATGGAGCGTTGCTTGCTTTGGCGCTGGATTGTTGACTCTTTGTCAGTTGCCACCTGGTTGCTCTGTGGAGATTTCAACATGGTTGAAATGGCATACGATAAGAATGGTACTCTACTTTTTTGTTGGGCTACGGGTGAAAGGGAGGCGTGGTTTTACATGCGCAATAAATTGAGACTTTTTGATCCTAATATGGGTTATCGCCATTCTCATTCCCTCTGGCACACTTGGTGTAATTACAGGGCTGGTTTTGATAGAGTCTTTAAGTGCCTTGATCATGCTATGATCTTGGCTCAATCTTTTTTTTCCTTCAGAAGCTCTGCCTTACCTATGAAGTCGTTAGTGGATGTGACCCTTTCGGGTCACTTCCCAATTCATTTTCGCATTGAGTGGGTGTCTTGTCAACCTCGCACGTGTAAGACTCAATTCTTCTTGAACACATCTTTGCTCTGCCACAAGCCCACCCGGGCCCACATTCTTTGGGTGTGGAATTTAGAGTGTCGTCCTCCTGGTCATATGGGCTGGATTGTTTGGTGCAATGATGCCATCATTCGTACTGCACGTTTCTTGCGCATTTATGGGCGCCAACTTGCTATCTTCCACCAGCGTTCTTACGAGGCCACCACTACCGACTTGCATTCTGCTATGGAGCCCTTAGTGGCCAGTCCTTTTTCCCTATCACATCAAGTCTGGGTGGCAGATTTAAGACACCAGCAGCAAGTGGCAGATAATTATTTTGCCAGAGGTGCTCAAATCAAGGCTCGGCTCCACTGGCTCAAAATTGGTGATTGTGCCTCCAAAGAGTATTTTTTGGCTATTCGTGTTAGGCACTCTTCCCCAGGCATTAAAGCCATCAAAGATGGTAACCAAGTGCTCTCTGAGCTACCTGACATTCTCCAAGCTTTTTTGCATCACTATGAGTAGGTTTTCACGGCTCAGGACCCCATGCTTGCATGCTAGCAAGCCCTTCAGGACTGCCTTGCTATCGTGCCACATAGGCTTTCTTCAACCCAGATTAATTTATGTGATCAATTGTTAACAATTGATGATCTCAAGGAAGTCATTTCCTCCATGGCTGATGATAAGGCCCCTGGGATTGATGGATTTCCTTGTGAATTTTATAAAGCTCTTTGGGACTATATTGGGAGTGATTTGCATCATGTTTATCTTGAAGCCTTTCAAACCAATTCTATAGGAAATTTAATAAATAAAGACAATATTAAATTCATACCTAAGCCTGGGGATCCGGAGGATATTTGCAACTGGTGGCCCATCATGCTTCTTAATGTTTCTTACAAAATCATTGCCAAAGCCTTAGCTCTGAAAATTCGCCACCTATTGCCTCAGGTTGTGCATCCTGAACAGACTGGTTTCATTAAATCCAGGTTCATTCTTGATAACATTATTGTTGTTTGGGAAGGCATGGAGTGGGCCCAGCGGTCGAACCAGAAAGCAATGTTCATTAAAATTGATTTTTCCAAAGCCTATGACCGTATTGAATGACCTTTGATTCTTGCGATGTTACAGGCCTTGGGCTTTGGGCCCAACTTTTTGTAGTTTGTTCATATGATTTTTTTTTATGCCTCGGCCTGCATCTCCATTAATGGCCGCTAGTCTTTTGCTTTTAGTCTTTTTCATTCTATTTGCTAGCGATGTCCTCTTGCCCCTGCTTTGTATGTTCTGGCTGCTGAGAGCTTTGGATATCTCCTGGCCAATGCTATCTCCTAACAACGGGTTAAATAAATCTCTCTCCCGGACTCTCAAGAGCAACTTGTCAATGGGCACTTCGTAGATGATTCCTTTCTCACTCTTTTAGAGGATGAAGGCTCTATCATTGTTGCCCTTGAGTGCCTTGATACTTTTTATCTTACGTCCGGCTCCGCTATTCAATGGCACAAGACCTTGTGCTATAGACAGTCGGTGCTCCCCATTCCTACGTGGCTTCAAACGTATAACTGGAAATGGATTGATTAGGGTGAAATATTTTGATTTCTGGGCATCCCTTCCGCCTTTCAGGCTTCCCCTTAGGAGCTCTGGCAAGCCGTGCTCTCTAGAGTGGAGCAGAAGCTGGCCTATTGGGTTACCAAACCTCTTTCTCTGGCAGGCAAATTCCAGGTGTTCTCTAAAATCTTGGCTACCACCCACATCTACTATTCTTCCTATTGGGCTCCTTCTAAAGCAATCTATAGCAGGCTTGAGAAATTGCTCCGCGATTTCCTATGGGCCTCTTCTAAGACCCATAAGGGCTTTCATCGAGTCACTTGGGAGTTTTATTGTCTCCCCAAGGAGTCGAGAGGGCTTGGCTTGCTTTCCACTCAATGACAAGGGACTGCTCTCTGTGTCAAGTGGATTATCCGTGCGCTTATCAGGGATGAAGCCTGGAAGATTCTCCTCAGGCATTGTATTCAGTCTAGTTTTCCTGTTCACAGACTCACCTGGAAAGGAATCGGTCTCCAAACCCTCTTGGTTATGAGGGAGCCGGTTCAAATTATGGGCTCCTTTGTGGCTAAAAGTATTTGGCATTCTTGGGAAACTGTTAAGCCTTGGCTCCATTGGGCCGAGGTTGGCTTTCGTGATGGGCTCTCCATCAACCAGCATAACCTCTGGTGGTCTCCCCTAATGGCTCAGAATGGTCAACCCCTAGCTAAGTCGCCTTGGATCAAAGCTCTTAGATTTTATAAGAAGGGCATTCATACACTGCACCAGCTCTTCCACCGGCCTACCATGCGTATTTTGCAGTGGGATGCTTTTAAAACCCAGTATAGTCTTCAAAACAAGGATCGTCTTACTTTTGACGGGCTGGTGAGTGCCATTCTGGCGGAAATTCTTCACAAAGTTGGCATTCGTGGGCACAAACCTTGGTAGAAAGATTGGAAATGGTTTCCAGATACTCCTCTCCGGAGCTACAAGCCGCAGCTTGGTTATAGGTGGCTTTCACCCCATTTTCCTATGATCAACTCTTTGAATCAGAGGTGGCTTCTTAACTCCTCAGCCCATACTTGGCGTAGGAGGTTTGATGTCATTTGGTCTGTAATTGTTAATCCGAAACTGGCCCACTTTGCTTGGTGTATTCTTTTCCAAGGCTTGCCTATGGGTTCTTGACTTGTTCATTTTGGGGTCGCTGACCCTCGCTACCTTTTTTGTGGGCAGCCTGAAAGCTTCAAGCACCTTTTTTGGTTTTGTCTAAGAGCTCAGCAGCTTTGGACTTGGATTCATGATTTCTTTCGTCCTTTTAGCCCTGAACCATTCTCATGGCATATGGTTCTATTGGGGGACCCGCATGGAACCCCGACTAAGTTCACCCAGCTTTGGCACACTTTTAGAGTGGAAATCCTCTTCACAATCTGGAAAGACAAAAATGCTTGTATATTTGCTCATTCTCATTTAGATGTTAATGTGTCTCTTTATGCTAAAGCAGTTATATGTTCTAATATTCTCTTACAAATTCAAGTGCAAGCCAACAAGGTTGCACTGGAAGTGGCTCACCTACAGGTTCTCCTGGACCACTAGGGCAATGCCCCTTGTACTGTGGCTTGGATCCCTGACTCGCCATCCTCTTCCCATGGCCAGTCACCTTCTTGGGGCCAGAAGCAGAGTGATTCGACGCGCTCTCGCTCCCAACCTCCTGCTTGACGAGATTCTCGGCCTCCCAAGCGGGATCGTTCTCCTTCGTCACATCTTGGTCAGGGCTGACACTCTAGTGGTGCTCTGAGGAGTAGTGGTGGCAGTTCTAGGTGGCCCTCTGATACTCCACCTGCTTCTGGCTCTAGTTGGCCCTCCATTGGAAAAAAATTTCCGCAACTAGCTCTCGCAATCTCGCCTCGGCATGAGGAAAAAGATGCAAAAAAAGATGAAGATAAATTTGATGATGGTTCGGGTGCTCCTCTTGACGTCACTCCAAACCCTGCTGATGTATGGGGGAAACATCTGGATGACTGGGACCCCCCGGATCTACTGGCACTACCTTGGCTACCTAAATTTCTTTCTGTTTTTTAACCCCTAGGCTAGGCCCTTGTGATCTTTTGGACTTTTTGGGCTAGGCCCATTATTATTTTGGTTTTTCTGGGTTGGTCCCATGTGACATTTGGGGTGTGCCTTCTTACCACCCGCCCCTTTTTTGTGAATTTGTAATTTTATCTTTATTAATATAGATATCTGGAAAATTCATCAAAAAAAAAAAGTAAAATAAATAATTTTAAGAGTGATTTTTAGAAATTATATATATATATATTTAAAAATTATAGATTTGTAAAATATTTAAATTTATAAAATCAAAATATAATGGATATAATTAAATATAAAATAAAATTATTGAATGTAAAAGGAAACAAAAATTGGAATGGTGGTCTTTTAATATAAAATAAAATAACTCTTAATTAAATAAAATGGTAGGAAATTCATATTCCAGATATTTTAGATAGATGCATTTAAGAAATTATATTAATTTTTAATTTCTTATTTTTAATAATTTATATCTTATTTTGATTTCAAAAATGTTTGAAAAGAAAAATTAAGGATTTTATAAATTTAATTGTGATTTTGTATTTTATTTAATGTTAAATAATTTTAAAATAATCTATTCATTTTGGGATCATTTTATAGATATATTTTAGTATATATTAAACGTGTACGAGTAAGTGCATGGAAATGGAGAACAAAAATGAGTCAAAAGTAGACATCTTTTGAGTAATTTAATATGTGTACATTAACATTATGAAGATATAATAAAAATAAGAATTGTAGTCCTCTAAATTTAGTTTCTAAACTACTAAAGACTTTTAAAATAGGGGGTTAAATGCTAAGTGCATATAAAATTGTTCTTCTTTTGATTAGTAAATTATAACATAGTGTCTCATGTGATCTCTATTTTATTTATTGCATTAGGTAATTAAAAATAATTTGCTAGAAATATAGTTAAGATTGGATACTAGAAGTTGTGTAATTTTTTATTTTTATTTTTAATTTTCAAAGTGAATGCATTCTAAAAATTACATCATTGAGTGTACATAATTGACACAAAACTAATTGAATATAATTTTTTTGAATGTGTATAGATGAACTGTAGAATAATATTATATATTTATTTAGAAATTATACAAGTGTTAAAAATTATTGGAGTAATATAAGAACACTAATAAAATGAAACAAACATAAATATGTTTTTTATTAATTAAGTTGGAAAGGGTTCCAAGTCTCTTATATAGTGAAAGAGTCCATTAAAACATCAAAGAAGTGAAAACACAACTAACCAACATAGAGAAAACCAAAGACATGTTGTCTACACACCTAGTAAGAGAATAAAAGAGCACATAGAAAAAGCAATAGTGGAATATCACAAAAGAGGCATTGATGAAGACAAGGACCAAAGCTTAAAACTTCTTATTGGTATCCAAGTTCACCCAATTAGTGGTCAAGGAATTCATATTGTCATCCTAATGTATAACACTCAAGACCTTCTTTTCCTTTAGCTTCTTCATCTTTTTCTTTTTTCCTTATTTTTCTCCCATTCTTTTTCTTTTTTATTTCTTCTTGCAGGGTGGTGATGCTCAAGACAAATTTTCTCATCAAATCATTAGCCACCTTCACTAAGTTGTTCATTTGATTTTACCACTTTAACCAGTCTGTATTGTTACAACTTCATTGTGTTATACATATTATCCCACCTTTCATTGCAATTGTCACATATTTTACTTGTATCTTGCCCCTATTCAAGGTAATTCACTTTGACTTTGAGATCTTCAATGGTGGCATCTAGATTTTATATGTTAAAGTATATATAGTTATAAATGTAAGGAAAAATTAACATATTAGTATGTTTTTAAAATATTGTTATGAATCGAGTAAATATGATGATGTTGAAGTTTGAAAATGAAATTTAAAAAGAAAATGTCTCTTAGATGCAAAATGGATATCCAAGCCTAAATCCATACCTAAATTAGATAATTTTTAGAGAAAATAAATGTGGGTGTGTTATATTGTCTAAGCACATTATGTACAACAAAAAGGGTAGAAAATTTAGAGAACCTAAATGAAACATGTGAATCAGACCTAAAAATAATATGCACATTATTTCTACATTTTTTTGACATTTTATGTGATTTTTCATTGTATATCATTACAAATAATATAGTTGAATTGAAAATCAATATGTTTTCTTGAGAATTCTATCTTTGAGAGAAACCCAAGCAAAACCACCTACCTTAGGTAACACATTCAGACCCCAATATAACTTGAGAATTGATTTTTTTATTTGTTTAGGAGTTTTAATTGTTAGGCTTTTTAGTTAAAATAAATTTATAGATGTTAGGAATTTGTATTAATGAATCTCACGGATCATCTAGAAGGATCGTTATTATGTGGAACTAAAGAAACCTCAACAATTTATGTATTAATTAGTCTCAAAAAATTGGCAAAGAAGTTCCACTCTCCTTATCAAAAATGGATTCTATCTAACATTTATTGCCCTAATTATAGGTGAAACAAAAACAAGGTGTGGGAGACCCAGTCTTATCTTATCAAACTATATAGTGATGGTCATTGGATGGTGTCCAAATATTTCAATACCACAAGTTATCCCTTTGAAAGGATGGATAGAATTATAGTTTATTTAGATAGCATGGTTGATATATATCTAATTTTATTAATAATGATAGATTGATGAATGTTCATCTTAATATAAAAATCTAGAGAAATGGTGTTGAAGAGAAATATGTTAATCATCCTAGGGATGGAATTGAAGAATTTTTTTCTTGACCAAGTAAGAAATCATGAAGACTCCATGTAAATTACAGAATTTGATTCAGAAGAAGGAATGAGTGGCACTGGGTATAACCCTAAGATTGAGACGTTGGCCTTTAGGGAAAAACATAAGAATACAGAGAAGCCAAAGTTATTGGATGTAGTGCAAGAAATGAGGGGAGCCACTATGGTTAAAACACTCTTTAGGACACTTTAGCATTGGAGGAAACCACCATGAAAATGCATTCAACCATGTTTACTCAAGCTTCTGTTAAGAGTATGGAGCTCAAGTTGGTGGAATATCAGAAGGCCCAAATTGATATGAATGAAGAAGTAAATAGGTTGTTTATGGAGAATGTAAAACTAAAGCAGCAATTGAAAGGAGTTTATTCCTCTTGAGGCAAGGAGATTGTGATTTATCAACCTTCCACATTTCAGGAATGTGGTGCTAACACATCTTTTGTAGATCAAGTAAATGCATTAAAACATGGCTGGGAAAAGGAGATTGAAAACTTGAAAAAATTTAATGAAGTCACTTAAGAGGGGGTGAGATGTCAAATCTTTGGTGTATTGGAAAAGGTTTTAGAGCATAGGGTCAAGATTGTTATGGATAAGATAGAAGATGTGCATGAGTGCTATGTTACTTTGTCAAAAGCACTAGAACATATGAAGGCTCATGTCCCAGTTTTAGATCCTCTTTTTAAGAAATGATAACCTATTCATCACACTTTGGTAACATTGTGTAAAGTTCTATAGAGAAGTATGGATGCTCTGACAACTTTGAAGCCCACTCAAAAGATGGTGAAGATGTTTATTGATGAATTTTAGTATATATCTAGGGAGAGTCAGAAAATAGAAACAAAAATGGAATCCTTTCATACACTCAAGCATCAATTTATACCAGAGATTCTAGGGGAAAGTGCTCATCTCAAAGGTCTTCATGATCGGAAGAAGAAATTCAATCAAATAGTTCCCAATGTAATCACTCATTTGCAAAAGGATCAAGAAGTAAATGTTCATAGTTTCAAACTAATTCTGGATTGAATAATTGCATTGGATTCAGGCTATTCCAAGTTTATCATATAAGTCAAAGGATTGTCGAATAAAAGGTGGAAGGATCATTTGGTAGATTTGTCATAAATTCAAGAATATAAATGGACAATTTATTATACAGTGTTTTAGTGGGAATATGAATATTTGGCTCCTCCTAAAGATTAGTCTTGTCCCAAAGTATCGCAAAGTGACCAAGTTTTGTGAAGAAGGAAACTTGGTAGATTCATTGATCATGGGTGCCTCATGGTTATCAATGGACCTTGGACGTGCTTAATTTCTATGTTACAAGGATTTTAGGCCTTCAGTACTACGATATTTTATTCTCATAATTATTCTCCTAAATCAATTTTGTATTTGTGTAATATGTTGGTGGGTGTAATTAGAGTTAAATAAAAGATAATCAATGTTATGTAAACTTGTTGTTTTTTGCATTTGGGTGGGTAGTTGAAGGGTCTTTTGGAATTGTAATGGTATGAAGCTTGTCACTTCATCTACCTATAAGAAGGAAACCATGACCACTAGGAAAAGGGAGATTTGTTTTTGGGGGAAAGATATACATTGTAAAGAACCTTTTGAAGCAAAGTAATGGAAAGAAAGCATTAACTTGGTGCCAAAATTCTTGTTTCAATTTTTTTTTTGAGGTTATTGATAAAGATTATATGGTTGTCTCCAGTTTGATTTTTTCCTTGTTATTTAAATCAGTATATCAAGTATATGTCTAGTTTATCAAAGAAAATTCATGTTTTATGTGGTTTATTTGATTGGTTTCTTCAAGTAAGAATTAAATTCAGTTGAATAAGTCATAGTAACCTGGAAGATTTATTTGGATTACAAATAAGAGCTTGGTAATTAATTTCCTTGCACATTTAAGCAAGTCATAAACATCAAAGTGTCAAAATAATTTGAATTATAACCAATAGGGGGACACATATCAGTCTATATTTTGACTTTGTTACCCAATGGAAAAAGGCACTAATCATTTTTATCCCCAAAATAATTCCTTGTAAAAACCTTTTCTATATATTTTAATGTTTAGTTATAGGAGTAGGAGTAGCATTTAGTTTTGTATTTTGAATTGTCTAGATTTCAAACCCTCATTCCAATGTGAAATATATTGTTAGAGGATGATTTAATTGAAGAAATTGTTATCTCAAAAACTCTACAAATTTGCATGAGGTTTTCAATCTGCTTGATTATCATCAGTTAATCTGGAATTATATCCATTAGTGATAAAGGTACACCCACCAAGGCATAGAAGAGCCTAAAGAGTAGGGAATTATATCCATCTTGGTTAGTTTTGTTCATTGGCCAAATCACTTGTTAAACCTTGGAATACTTTTAGGGTTTGACAATCTATTGATTTGGGAACCAACAGGTTCACTATGAGCTAGGTTTGCATAAGTAGGCTAGGAATGTCATCCATGTAGGTTGTAGCCAATATATGGTAGCTCTAGCTATGTAGGACACAACACCATGCTCAAGAAGGCTATTATTATGAGGTTACCAGACCAATCTATTCGTTGAAGGGTAGGGCCATCCTACCAATTAGGTAGATGTGTAGGGGACCACAATAAGTTCATGGTTGGCAAAAAAGCACTTGAGTGATACTCTCCCTCATAAAGTTGGAAGCCAAAATTTGAGGATGTATGCCCAAGAAGGGACATTTGAATCATTTGTACTATGTTTCATTAAGCTCTTGGAAGCTATGTATGTATTCATGTATCTCTATCTTAATGGAAACTATATTGGAAAAATGTTATTATTATGTGGGATTATGTAATATGAAATTGTTACTTGGGATTATATGTTAATTCTTTATAAATGCAACGGGGGTTTGAAATGGGATTATTTTGAATGTGCATCTTGTTATTGGAAAAGGAAATTTTTTATTGCTATGAGTTGTTAAACATAAATTTTTCACATGTGGGTTAAGACATAGGTAAAATCAAAGGGTAAAACATTGGGCTTGTTACAACATTGAAGTTCTACAAGCTTTATCTTTGTAATTCAGTAGGACTGGTGTCTTATTTGTTGATATGATGCTCAGATCTTTGTATTAGGGATTGGTGTCTCTAGTAGGTTGGTGCCTACAAATACAATAGGGGATTGGTGTCTTTGGTAGGCTGGTGCCTACTTCATGACTATAACTTATTCATTATTTCTATGAGGCTGCATTTGGATATTACTTCCAAGCAGCTTTTCTCATTGTGGTTTTTCCCATTTCGGGTTTCCACATATATTTGGTGTTCATTGTGTGAATGTGTGCATCTTTGTTGCTTGATTGATAATAGATAGTTTGATTCATGCTTGAGGATACATACATTGAATTAAAGAGTTTTAAATAGATTTGGTATACTGATTCACTCTCCCCAAGCTCTTATTATATTGTGTGCCCTTCAAATTTATCTAAAGAAAAAATATTTATCAAAGTCCCAAGGGCCCTTTTGGTGGAGTAGAGGGTAGATAGAAACACAAAGCAATCAAGACATGGTTAGGAGAGTATAGAAAGAACTAACTGATCATATGTTTTCTCTATTCTGCATTCTCTTAACTATAACCTAACTAGTTTTAACTTAGTGAAGAATCCATCTAGAGTGTTGAAGGAATCGAGGCTTAAACTGATGAGATCATTCTCTAAATCATGACCTTTCATAGCAGGTATAATTTTTCCACAGTCCATGGACTAAATAAAAATACACAATCAAATCTAGAAGCTCTCAAAACTATGACCTTTCATTTCATCTACCTTCCCAAAAAAATATAATGCAAGCCAAACTTAATTGGGTGTATTTAATGATTCTACATGAAAGAGAAGTTCAGAAGAACATTTAAACACAAAAAATACAAAGGTTTGATCACACTTATTAAACCATTTTTCCTTAGCTTCATCAATAATAGTTTGTTTCTTAGTGCCCATTCTTACCATATACAATCCTTTGTTCTTTAGCTCAAGTTTTACTTTTAATTTTCAATCATGATAGTTAAAGGGTGTTAGTGGTATGAGAACATGATTTGAATCAATGCTTAGAAACTGAAATTTTGTAGAAATAAAATTAAAAAATGAAGAATTGGAAAGAAAGTAGGAAGTGCACACTCAACACAACACACAACACCCCCTCTTAATTAAATAGTGGATCCCCTTAGATTTTGACACTTTATATGTTTAGTGCTTAAACAAATCCAATGGAACACAAAAATACACTTTGTAATTTTACTGTGATAACATTTCAAATAAATTGAGAATAAAAATATCAACTTAAAAAAAATGACACTTAATTTCAAGTTATCAATCAAAAGTTGTGACAATCCTAATTTTTCTCTATATTTTCTAAATTACACAATAATTTAAAATTTACAAAATTCTTTAAAAAAAAAAATTAGAGAGGAAATAGATAAGGGGTTAAGTTTAAATCCTCATTGATAGGGTCAGAGGATTTTACCCCTTGTGTCACCTTATCATGTGACCAAGGGATTCTCCCCCCTTTTCCCTTTCAGTGATGTAATGTGAGGGTCTTCAAAGTAATAAATGAAAAATAAATTATATATATATATATATATATATGAATAAATTAAAATAAATATGCTTTTATTTTATTTTATTAACAATAAAAATAAATATGTATTATATATAAAAAATAATTTTTATTTAGTAAAATAGTTAATTATTTATTTTTAAATATGAAGACATTAAAAATTTTAAATTTATTTTAAATTTTATAAATGAAATTATTAAAAAATATTAATGAGTTTGTAATATTTAATAAATAATAGTAATTTTTTGAAAAGTAAAATTAAAAATTATATGTAAGAAAAAAATAAGTTCAACATTTAGATAACAAAATAATTTTAAAACCAAATAAAATAATTCTTAAATAAAGAAAATACATTCAAGTGTGGTTTTTAATGTATTTTTTAGATACATGTATTTAAAATATATATAGCAAAGTTTGTATCATATATAAGATTAAAATACCAAAACTAAAATACACTTGACATAATTAAATATAAAAAGAAACAAAAAAAATTATATGTCCAAATACTAAAAAAAATAATTCTAAAATAAAAATAATAACCACAATAACCCTTAAATTAATAAAATATTTTAGATATATTTTACAATAATTATATTAGCATATATTTTTATGTATATTTTATTTCAATTTAAAAAATATTTGAAAAATAAAAAGTGAAAATCATATGATTGAAGTGCTTTGCAGGCTTAGTAATATCCTCTTAGGTGGAACCATAGACTTCATAGAGGCCTTGATCTAACAGAAATACCCAATTTACCATCAATCAGATATATTTTATTTTCTGACCGATTTGAACAGTATTAACAGTGGCTTCTTTATGTTTGTGTCTCTACTTCACCAACAGATTATTTTTCTATAGTGATTCATAATTTTGCAGTGGGACATTCAGTGAATACTAATGAAGCTCAACTCGTTTGACTGACCTATTTTTTCTTTCAGTTTGTTGAAGACTTCTGTTTTGTCTGGAATGTTTCTGGGTATTATTTATTTCATCCAATTTTTTATTTTGCATAGTAGTTTTCATAATAGAATATATATTTTAATCATAAAAGATACTGTAAGTTTTAAATTAGTTATTGTAAAAGTTTGATAGTAACTATTATGTACATAGATCCTTCCAGAGCAATAAATCATAGAAAATTATATATTTTTTTAGTTGGTTAATTTATTTTGAAAAAATAAAATTATAGAATAAAATTCAAAATTATTAATGATTTGTTAGCTATGAAGACTAAATTTATGAAACTTCTAATTTCGAAGATGTTTCTAGAATTGTTTTTAGAAACTTCTCACTTGGTAGTTATCTTCCCGTTTTATAAATATGCAAAAGCTCTCCCTTGTTTGCATGGTATTATTTTTGTATTGGGAGAATTGTGAGAAGATAAAAAGAGCTTCTGATGTAATGATTTTCTGCTATAATAAAAATTACTGATCCTTGCCTGTGGTTTTTTCCTCCACATTGGAGGTTTTCCACGTAAATCCCTATGTACTCTATTTTATATCATTTTGATGTCTAATTTGTTTCCTGTGGTTATTTTATTGTTGTTGTTATCACATACTTTGTTTTAAATTTCATAATAACTGGTATCAGAGCACCAGGTTGCTGGAAGATTTGGTGTGTGTAGGTTTTTTCTTTCGTTGAGCAGCATGGAGGTCACAACGAGTGACATGGAGAAATTAAATGGGGCTAATTTTTCCCTATGGAAATCCCAAATGGACGATATATTAATTCTGAAAGATCAATATTTTCCGCTTGAAGGAATATCAAAGAAACCCACATCAATGGCAGATGAAGATTGGAAAAAGATGGATAGAAAGGCGATTGCAACCATCCACCAATGTCTGGCTAAGAATGCATGTTTTAATGTTGTTGGAGAGAGGACAGCAGCAGAACTATGGAAAAAGCTTCATGATCTATATGAGAAGAACACAATGTCAAATAAAGTTTTTCTGATGAAAAAATTATACAATCTCAAGATGGAGGGTGCTTCAGTAGCAGAACATTTAAATGAGTTCAACATAATTACTAGTCAACTTTCCTTTGTTAAAATCACTTTGGATGATGAGATTAGAGCCATCTTATTAATGTGTTCAATGCCAGACAGCTAGGAGAACCTGATCGTACCTATTAGCACTTCGACACCTAGAGGAACTCTAAAGTTTGATGATCTTAGTAGCAATTTAATGAATGAGGAGCCGCGACATAAATCTATGACAAAGAACCAAGGAGGAGAAATGATCTATATGAGAAGAACACAGTGTCAAATAACTTTTTTTTGGTGAAAAAATTATACAATCTCAAGATGAAGGAGGGTGCTTCAGTAGCAAAACATTTAAATGAGTTCAACATAATTACTAGTCAGCTTGCCTCTGTTAAAATCACTTTGGATGATGAGATTAGAGCCATCTTATTAATGTGTTCAATGCTAGGCAGCTAGGAGAACCTGATCGTACCTATTAGCACTTTGACTCCTGGAGGAACTCTAAAGTTTGATGATGTCAGTAGCAATTTAATGAAAGAGAAACAGGGAGGAGAAGCCTTAGCCCTAGCTGGTCGCAGTAGAAAATTTGATCGGAACCGACAAGGGCATTCGAAGTTAAGAGGAAGATCAAAATCAAGAAGAGGTAGAATCACCTATTATCATTGCAGCAAACCGGGATATATGGAAAGAGAATGTTGAATCTGGAAGTGAGAGAAAAAGGAACAAAAACCAGCAAGTGCAAATGAAGATACTACGGGTGTTGCATTAGATGGTGAGGTATTAATTACTGTTTCATATGAGGATGCATGCTTGTGTACTTCTAATCATGATGTTGATTGGATTTTAGATTCTGGAGCCTCTTACCATGTTACCCCCAAGTAGAGAAAATTTTGTTTCTTATAAATCTGGTAATTTGGGTAAGGTTCACTTGGGTAATAATAATTTATGTAATATTGAGGGAGTGGGAGATGTTTTAATAAAAACATAAGATGGTTGTAGTTTATTGCTTAAACAGTTCAAACATGTACCAGAGCTTGGAATGAATCTAGTTTCAACTGGAAAGCTAGATGATGAAGGTTACTATATAGTATTTGGCAAGGGATGCTGGAAAATTGTAAAAGGTTCGCTGGTTGTTGCAAAGGGATAGAAAATAGGCACTCTTTATACATTAAAATCAAAGCTGCAAATTTGTGGCACAAAAGACTTGGACACATGATAGAAAGAGGTTTGAAAATACTTGTTGAGCAAAAAAAATTGCTTGAAATAAAAGGTACTGAATTTAAATTTTGTGAACACTGTATTATGGGTAGACAGAAAAGAGTGTCATTTTTAAGGAATAATTCAAAAAGTGATACATAAATATTAGATTTGGTGCATTATGATGTTTGTGGCCCATTTAATATAAAATCACTAGGTGGGGTTGCTTATTTTGTTACTTTTATTGATGATGCATTGAAAAAGGTGTGGAATTTCCCTATTAAGAGTAAGGATCAAGTTTTAGATGTTTTTCAAAATTTTCATATGGTTGTTGAAAGGGAAACTAACAAACTTCTGAGATGTATTAGAACAAATAATGGTGGGGAGTATTGCTCCAAAGCCTTCAAAGAATATTGTAGTAAACATGGGATAAAGCATGTAAAAACAATTCCTCTCACTCCACAAAAAAATGGAACAACTAAGAGAATGAATTGGACAATAATGGAGAAGGTGAGAAGTATGCTTTCAAATTATGGTTTGCCTAAACATTTTTTGGCAAAGGTTGTCTGTACTGCTTGTTATTTAATAAACCTCTCTCCCAATAACTTCATTAGATGGAGCATTCCCGAAAAGGTATGGACTGGTAAGGAGTTATATTATTCTCATTTGAAATTTTTTGGTTGTGAAGCTTATGTGCACATTCTTAAAGAACAGAGGTCCAAGTTGGATGAACAATCATTGAAATGTATTTTCTTAGGATATGCTAACAATGAGCTAGGTTATCGATTGTGGGATCATCTAAAGAGAAGAATTATCAATAGGGATGTTATTTTTAATGAAGGACAAATGTTTAAAAATACTGACAAAAGTGTGGAGATGCAGAAATTTGTTGAAATTATAGGACAACAAGAGGAACAACAAGAAAATCTACCGCCATTACACGAAGCCACTACTGAAAATAATGACCATCCATTACAACATAATGGAAATGAGGAACAACAAGAAGTAGAAACCATGCAAGAGCCATTACAAGATATTCTAGTTCGTGGATCTATTAGGCCTCAAAAGGTTTCACAAAGATATCCTCCTTCAGATTATATTTTATTAACTGATGAAGGTGAACCTAGTTGTTTTCAGGAAGCTTGTCAAGATGAGCATAGTAAAGAATGGAAGAAAGCAATGGAGGATGAAATCGACTATTTGCAAGAAAATAGAACTTGGGAGTTGGTAAAGCTTCCAAAAGGAAGAAAATCTCTACAAAACAAATGGGTGTATATGATCAAACATGAGGGTTATGAGAAGAAGAGATACAAAGCAAGGTTGGTCGTGAAGGGATTTGCTTAGAAAGAAGGTATTGACTTCAATGAAAGTTTTTCACCTATTGTTAAACTATCATCCATTAGAGTTATTCTTGGTCTTGTTGCTGCTCTAGATTTGGAATGTGAACAGTTAGATGTAAAGGCTGCCTTCCTTCATGGAGAATTGGAAGAGGAAATTTATTTGGAGCAGCCAGGAGGTTTCAAAATAAACAGTAAAGAGAACTTGGTTTGCAGGTTGTAGAAGAGTCTCTATGGGTTGAAACGGGAAACTCGCCAGTGGTATAAGAAATTTGATTCATTTATGTTGGAGCATGGTTTTAATAGACTAGAGACTGATCATTGTGTCTACATCAAGAGATATGACCATGATAAGTACATTATATTATTGTTACATGTGGATGATATGTTAGTTGTTGGACAAGATAAGGATATGATTAACAAGTTGAAGAAGGATTTGAGCAACCAGTTTGCAATGAAGGATTTGGGTCTAGCACAACAAATATTGGGCATGAAGATCATTCGTGATAGAAAGAAGAAAAAATTGTGGCTATCACAAGAAAAGTATATTGAAAAGGTGCTTGATAGATTTAATATGAAGGATGCCAAGCTAGTTGGTACACCTCTTGCTTCCCATTTCAAATTGAATTCTGATTCATGCCCTTGTGATGACAAGGAGAAGGAAGATATGAAAAAGATTCCTTATGCTTCAGTAGTTGGTAGTTTAATGTATGCCATGGTATGCACATGACCATACATTGCACATTAAGTGGGAGTAGTCAGTAGGTTCCTTGCCAATCCAGACAAACAACATTGGGAAGCGGTGAAATGGATGTTAAGATACCTTAAGGGTACTAGTCATTACTGTTTATGTTTTGGTCATACTAATATGGTGCTTGAAGGTTTTACAGATGCAGATATGGTTGGAAATGTGGGCACTAGAAAGTCCACCACTGGTTATCTATATACATTTGCAAGTGCAGTAGTGTCTTGGGTATCTAGGCTACAAAAAATAGTAGCTCTCTCCACAACAAAGGCTGAATACAATGATTCATTGGAGAGCAAGGCATAAAAAAAGACAAGTATGTGCTATATTATGACAGTCAGAGTGACATTCACTTGGCAAAAAACCTATCATTTCACTCATGAACCAAACACATTAACTTAAGTTATCATTGGATTGGGAAAGCGTTGGAGGAAGGAAAGCTACACTTGGAAAAGATCCATACAACTAAGCATGATGTTGATATCACTACAACAAATCCCTGTGATTTGCTCCATTTTTTGCTTCCACCCGTTGTTTTAATGTATTTTTTGGCAATTTTTTGAAAACATCGGTGCTATTTATCGGGATGGTGCAATTTTTGGCATTTATTGTGCTGATCATTAAAAGTAGGTGCTAATTAGCATTGAAATTAACATCGTATTTAGCACTGAAATTAGCTTCAAGTTTAGCGTCGTGTGTAGCTTCGACTTTAGCTTCAAGTTTAGCTTTGAGTTTAGCACCGGATTAGACACCCCTATGTCGAAGAGACTTATTTATATCATCGACGATGTAAAATAGTGAAATTTCAACAAGATACATGCATATCAAGGAGAGAATCACTTATGTCACATCGACAAGGTATATCTACAAGTGCTTGGTGAAACACAACTCCTGGATATAACAAAGTAATGTCGATGAGACATTGAGATATCGGTAAGACAGGTAATATTTTCTCATCGACAATCTTCAAGTAATGATCAAAAGCATACACCGCTATACCGTCAAGAAGGTGAGCAACATATGCAGTAGAGCAGTGTACACCGCAACCCCACAACAAGAAGCCTTGAGCAAGGTAGTAGTGTGGTAAACAGCAAAAGGGAAGGGAAAAAATCCACTATACCGCAGTGATAATCACAAGTCTCCACAACATGGTAGAGTTACACTAATATATAAAGAAATACCGCCGAAGGAAAATATCGATGAGATAGCAACATATCGGTAAGATATATTAACTTATCTCATCGACACCGTCAACCAACATCAGAGGAACATAAGATCTAATTTCGATGATACATTGAGATATTGGTAAGAAAAATAAGATTGTCTCATTGACACTCTTCAAATAATGATCAAAAGCATATACCGCTATACCGCTAGGAAGGTGAGCAACATATGTGGTAGAGCGGTATACATCGCAACCCCGCAACAAGAAGCCTTGAGCAAGGCAGTAGTGTGGTAAAAAGTAGAAGGGAAGGGAAAAAAACTGCCATACCACAACGAGTCTAATAAGAGATGGCAGAAGTACGATAATTGTGGCATCATTACAATTTAAGCAATAAATGCATAAAATCACATCAATTGCCAAAATTAAATGCTATTAAATTATTAAGAGTTTCCAAAACTAATATGATTGAATACCATGCCATCCAAAGATAAGTGATTTTTCCCAATATCACACTCAATTTTAGTGCACTAGCATGGAAGGAGCTAAGGATACGAGAAGAAGAAGTCATGCACGCGTGAAATACTTGGGTAAGTGCAAGAAAAGCTCTCTAAAAGAGCTCTATTAATTTAAAAAATCTTTCAAGGTTTTGTCATCTGAAGCCATAGTAGAGAAAATTGAAACATGCCTCCTAAAAGAAAATGATCATAAGCAAAATAAAGTCGGCCTAAAATTAAAGATGAAGAACCTAAAGTAAAGAAGAAAGCACACCATCCTAAAACAAAATAATCAGAAGTAAAAGAAAGTCAGCCTAACATTAAAGATGAAGAACCTAAAGTAAAGAAGAGACCACTCCATCAGTCCATATTAGATATACTTCCAGGGTCTACTAAAGAGGGTAATAAGAAGTTTCTCGTGGACACTGCACAAAGTTGTAGGGATGCCCTCATTTCCAAATCTGGATGGGACCTATTTTGGTATTTTTATAGTAAGAGAAATGAGAAGATTCCAGTGTCAAACGCTTGGATGTTGGATATAGAAAGGTTGATTGTCCCAAATTTGTTTGTTGATGTAGAATTTATCAGACTACTAGCCAAACACTATCACTCAGCTACCAAAACAGTAAGGTTTCCAAACAACACAGTATTGATAGAAGTAACTAGAAAAGCCATCATTGAGTTTTTTTGGCTTAAACAAGCAGGCTCTGACCAAGATAAACCTATAGAAAAGTGAGGAGGATTATGCTAGGTTAAAAAATACTTATAGAATTGATGAGGTACCCCTATATATGAAAAGAGGCATTGGTAACAGACCATTCCCCATCTCTACTACCACTACTGAACCATTTAATGTGACCAATTTTCAGTATTACTTTGTGAATACATATTTAGCTCTTTGCCAAGTGTTGGGGATAGATGCTCAAGATAAAATTCCAATAGGCCTATTGATGATGGCCATGAGAATTCAAAACCCTGAAACTAATATTGAATATTACTTTGCTTCATACCTTGAGAAGGCGTTAGATGATGAATTCTCCCAAGTTATAGAGGATAGAGCACCGATTACATTCAGACACTATTCCCTACTATGTCATTTGATATTGTACCAAAATAGGAACCATTGGAATAAAAGAATGGACTTGGCTATAGTAGATGAGCAAGGGAATCCCACACCTATCCAGAAATGGTGCTATATTTGGGACAGTCAGTGCAATAATTCAAGCTTTGTTATATTCTACAAAGACTTTGTACACATAATCCTTTGATTTCTTGGGTATGCAATACCAAGATTTTCAAAAAAAATGTTGCAACTAGTGAGACCTTTGGATTTAAGACCAGAGCAGGGTCATACACACAATTTTGGAGTTTGGTTCTTCCTCTCGGAAGTTAAAATAATAAGAGTTTATGGATTCCCTGTTGCTCCACACATACTGCCAAAATTTGTGCCCCTCAGATTAGCATTTCTTGAATTTATGTGGAAAATTATGTGGATGGAGAAAGATGTAATGCACAAGCAGAAGAAAGGCACTTTCCTGCCAAACCAAACCAAGTGTGAAGATTGGACTGTAGGCTCAGACACACTAGAGGAGTTATAGTATTATTTGAAGATAAGATATGCATTAAAATCTAGAAAAGAAAGAGCCTTTGACCCTTAAAATCATATGAACAACATAAGGCACAATCTTCTTACCAAAATGACAGTGCCACACCAAGTGGATTTTGAAGAAGATGTCATAAGGAACTGCATTACTTATAATGATGTATTTGGTAGAAGGAAAAAATGGGAATATATGAAGAAGCTTGAAGAAAGGATGAAGCGGACATCCAAGAATTTCCTAGGATACTTTGTTGAGGAAAAGGACTCCATCAAGAGGATAGAATTGATAATTGCTAGATTTTAAGACTTGTATAGAAAGAGGGAAGCATATCTCAGAGAACATGGTAGTGGT
The DNA here is from genome assembly GCA_007115665.2 of Sequoiadendron giganteum. Lineage (NCBI taxonomy): Eukaryota > Viridiplantae > Streptophyta > Pinopsida > Cupressales > Cupressaceae > Sequoiadendron > Sequoiadendron giganteum. The sequence continues at coordinate 829,079,251 of CM021100.1, read as the reverse complement.
GCAACTGTAGAGCATACCCCAGGTGAAACCTTTGAGCCTCCTATGGAGCAGTTACCTCCCAAAAGATAGAAGACATGAAGCAATGAACAGTTAATACCTTATGAGGATACTAAAGAGGTGGGTGATACTGAGGAAGTGGCTACAGTATTGCAGTCATTGATAGGTGATATTGAAGTTGATCAACCCATTTTTGAGACCAGTTCCCATAAACATGAGGAAAGGATGGGTGGTGTAGAAAAAAAAGGTATATAGGTACATGAAGATGAAAGGGAAATTGCAGCTAGGAGATTCATAGAAGATGATGAATTCATTAAGACTCCCAATTTTAAGGATTTCTAGATGAAGATGAAGATAAAATAATTTCAAGAGAGGATGGAATCAGCTGAAGCAAGAATTGAAGAATCAGAGAAAAATGAAATTGTTGCATAGACTTTCTAGGAATTAAGAGTTGACAACATTGACATTAGCCCCCAGAAGGCTAGAGAAATGGTCTTGAAGAGCAATATGCTCATTTTCCTTGGTTTGGAATTAAAGAAAATGTTTCTGCTTGATCAAGTAAGGGCTCAGGAAGATCCAATGCTAGTTGTAGAATTTGACTCCGATGAAGGTGTGAGTGGAACTGGGTATAACCCAAAGATTGAAACCCTGGCCATATGGATCAAATAGAAAAATACACAAAAGCCAAAATTATTGGATTTAATTCAAGGGATGAAAGGGACAATGATGGTAAGGACAATACAAGATACCACCCCTTTGAAGGCAGCCACAATTACCATGCATTCAGCCATGTTCACCCGAGCAACTATTAAGGGATTAGAAGACAAATTGAAGGAGTATGAAAAGGAACAAAGGTTCCTAAATGATGAAGTTAATAAACTATTCATAGAGAATGTCAAATTGAAAGAGCAATTAAGAGGAGCAGGACCCTCACAAAGCAAGGAGATGGTGTTATACAAGCCTCCTATTGCTCCAATGGATATTGTAAATAACATTTATGCACAACAGGTAAAAACTCCAGAGAAGGAAGTGGATGATGTAAAGAAGGCTAGCAATCAAACCCAGGATGAAGTGAAAAGATGAATTTGTGAAGTTATGGAAAATATTCTTGAGCACAGGATAAAATCAGTTATGGATAGCTAGATAATGTGCATGATAGTTATAAAACACTTCAACAAGAAATGGATCAAATAAAGACACATATGCTTGTATTAGATCCTTTGTTCAAAAGGTGGCAGCCTATTCACCACACTTTGGCTAAGTTATGCAAAGTTCTACAAAGAAGTCTTGATGCACCCACAACATTAAAGCCAACTGAACAAACTATGAAGATGATTACTGATGAATTTCAATATGTTCAAGGGTTTGATACAAAGATTGTAACACGAATGGATTTATTCCATACCTGGAAACAGTGGTATATACCTGAAATCATGAGAGATGGTGATCAGTTGAAGGACTTGGATAAGTGGAAGAAAGAATTCAGTCAATTTGTCAATAAGTGTGTAACTCATATATAGGAGGATGATGATACCAATCTTCCCAAGCTAAATCAGATCATGGATGGGTTGATTGTTCTTGATGCGAGATACCTAAATTTTTTCAATGATACAAAGGCATTACTAGATAGTCGATGGAAAACTCATCTTGCAAACATGCAAAAGATCCAGGAATATAAGTGGCCATTAGATTTTACGGTGTATCAGTGGGAGGAAAAGTATTTAGTTTCAGAAGAATAGGACACTAAGGCGAGATCATTGGATGTTCATCATGGAGAGGAAGACTTTTCCAGATCAATGATCACGGGTCTTCTACGTTGACTAATGGAACCATATGTCAAAATTTCTTAAGTCTTGTTATTTCCTTAATTATACTAATTAAATAGTTTTTGGTTTCAGAAGAATAGGACACTAAGGTGAGAGCATTTGGGCGTTTATCATGGAGAGGAAGACTTTTCTAGATCAATGATCATGGGTCTTCTACATTGAATAATGAAACCATATGTCAAAATATCTTAAGTCTTGTTATTTCCTTAATTATGCTAATTAAATAGTTGTTAGTAAAGGAAGTAGTTATGAAAGGTTGTTTCTTTTTGTAAAAGGCGTGTAGCTTGTTGCTTCCTATATAAATAGGAAACCAAGGCCTAGTTTGAAATTATCATCATCATATATCATTTCCATTTTGAAGACTTATGTTATTAATATATATCAATTGAAGCAATATAATGGAGAACATCTTATTATCAAAGATTCTCCATGACTATGTTATCATTCTATATTTTTCTTATGTTTGCCATACTTATTTCTTCTTATATTTGAATGAATATCAGTTATTGAGCCTCAATACTGTGCTTATGTTTATGAATATGCTGATACAGTAAAGCATTTATTGTGGATGTTGGTAGAGCTGCTAATTTTTTTGAAAATTTGAGCTTATTTTTCCTTGTTACATTTTCAACATAAAAATGGAAACTATTTAAAAATAATAAATTTAACAAAGTTGCTTATCTAAATAATTGTGAGTTATGTGCATTAATATTTTATTAAATTTTGTGTCTTCACGAACATATGTTGATACAAAATGAATGGAAGAAGCATCCAAGTAATCCTAGTTTTTTCTGCCAACAATTCATACCAAAGATTGAACAATTTAAGGATATTGCAATAGGTAATTAAGGATATGATGATGATGATATATTCTTGTACTTGTATATTCTATGAAACATTCCTTATTTTCTATGAAATAGTGTATATATTCTTGTACTTGTAAATATTCTTTTACTGTTATGTCTATTAAATAAAACAGAGTTTGAATAAAAAATGCTTCACCCTTTTTTGTAAGTGAGTATGTGAATTATTGTTTAAGGAAAAATCTTACAATGTTTACATTTTCAGTTTACTAGTTTCAAAGCTTCATTTTCTATGTACATAAAATTGTATGTGCTCTTTATCTCGAATGACATAAAACAGTAATATCATCAAAATCAAGTTTTTCAATTTCAGCACCATCATTGTCCACACTTTTAATATCCTATTCACTTTTAAGTACAATCATCAAAATTTTATTTTTATTTCTTCTCCCAATTAATCTCGATTCCTTTTAGCACAACACGGTAGGTTGCATGTTAAATTTCAAACATTTTCTTCATATTTTTTTGTATATATTATTTTCTCAGTGCATCATTATGTAACAACAATTTCACTTATGAGATATACAGTAAAAATAAATGAAATCACATGTTTTCTTTGTCAAGGGAAACGTATGGTGAATACCCTATGTCTTTTAGATAAGTGTGCAAGCAAAATATGATATAACTGATTGAATCTGATTTTCTATTGTACAATTGTTTTTTATGTGCTTTTTACTTTTTGCACGTGGATTACCCTTAGAAAGAGACTACTTATCTTTTCTTAAATGAAGCCTTTACATTTCTTGTATACGAAAGGAATTTACTACTTGACAACAGGTTCGTGAACATCATACAAATTAAAATTGGTGTAAAAGGCCATCCCCACAAATGTTGTTTGGTCTAGAATTATAATGGAAAATAAAAAAGCTTGTTAGGAGAATAAAACAGGTTTTCAATTGTCCAAGTACAACATAATATTACTGAGGCATTTCAAAGTTTAGGCCATAAGAATCATCCTTTTTTAAACATGGATTGCAAATACTTCTAAAAATTTAGAAGTCTTGGTCATTAACATTATTGTCTGCTACAATGTCATCCAGTGTATCATTGTCAATGTTCATATGTTCTTTCAAGTATTTAATATTATCATCATCCTCATCTTGAACTACATCATCTTCATCATCATTGAAAAATATCTTCATAGAAAAATACCTACACATGAATTACATACATATTAGACATTATATAAATTGTATGAGCATATATACATCAATTGAATAATGGAACATTATTTTATAGAATACATTTTTTATACAATAATTGCTATAAAACACAATTTTGACAAAATAGTTTATAAAACATCAGTCCATGCTCATTTATTATTCTTTGGTTTTCTGCCCTTAAGAACATCCTTAGGGAGACCTTGTTCTTCTCTCTTCTTTCATGCAGGAGTGTGTTTTAAGAAGGGGTAATCAATCAATAACTCATCCCCAATGGTAAGGTCCATAATAGCCTCAACCATTATCAATCTATCAACCTCTCTTTCCATATCTCCATCTTTATCATTTATAACCTCAACAAATTGACAATTTGGTCTTACAGTAAGGTCCCTTCCCTTACTACTATTTATAAATCTTGCAATATTTTTGTGTGTGTATGCACACCCATATATATAAATAAGATGACCTCTATTCATTTATTTTCTACTTTCCAATTGGAGACAATGTGTATACATATTCAAATTTAGACCATATGTTGACATGCTAGGCTTATATTCTGCTATTTTTCTCCATTCACCACTTTAATATGATGGACCATAATATGGAATTAATCTCCTAGTGGTTTGTTCTAAATTGTTTCTATGTTTGGATCCCACATGTACATTTTGGACAATAAAGAGGCCTAGATTCACTACATGAATATTGGAGGGTTGTATCATGTAGTTGTATCCCCAAAATTGAAACACCTTGTACACTCTAGGTAGTTGTTGATCACTAGGCCAAGTGCAATATAATCAACGATCAAATGTCTCTTTGTAAATTGATCTCAAACTCAAGGGCAAGTCATCATCTCCATCACATTCATTCTCATAGGGTATGTAGTCTACCTTCCCCTTGTCTTTAAGAAAATTATGCATCTTCACACCGGTTCTTGTTCTGTTACTTGTTTTCGTCAATTCCTCATCTTCTGAGCTAGTATATTGGCAGATATTTTTGTTAGATGTATCATTTGATAAATGATCATTGCCCTCTAGGTTAGAAGTTGGTGATCCAGGAAACTTTAAACCAAGAACTTTATCCTACAAGTATCCATTAAGAAAAAATTAGTTATTTAAATAATATAAACAATGTTTTTGAAAAGTTAAATAGCATTTACGTGGTGTTGTACCCCTCACAATGAGCCACTAGGGCCAAAAAAGGACCAAACTTAAACAGAAAACATTAACAAAAAAAAAAAACCTAGAGACAGCCCATCGACAGCACACCAATAGCAAAAAAACAATCGACAGACCAACAATAGGAGCAGCTAACTGACCTCATCCCAGTTCTTGATTAGGAGGTCGATCGCCTCATTTCCCACCCACTCCTTATTTTCCTGGCTATTATTCCCCTCCAATTCCTCTTTTATGACATTTGACAGTGCACTAGTAACAAAGTGGCTCAGTTTCATTGTGAAGCGGGTCAAGCCCCTAAATCTTTTGTCTAGGGTGTTCAATCTCTTCACCACCATGTCAGAATCTTCCCCAATATCCCTAGTCTCTTGAATCCCACCAAGCTCATTCACTAGCGGAGTGTGTGGGTCAGATCCATGGCCAAGAATCTTGTTGTCCATCAGAGTAGGCAGGGGCCTCTCCCCCATGTCATCAATCTCATCATCAAACTCTTCCTCCTTATAACCCTTGTTGTCAAACTACTCCACCTCCGAGTCCTTAATAATTAATCTCTTTTTGCTATTCTTGGCCAGCCTCCCCAATCTCCTCCTAACACTTTCCCCACTAGTCAGCTCCATGATCCCCACAACCGTATCCCCTCTAGAATCTTTCCCAACCACATTCTTGCCCTTGCCATCCTTAACAGTCATAGCCTCCATGCATTTCTCCTTACCTTTTTTCAGCTTAGTGACATTATCAGCCGTGCCAACCTGGGTGGCCTTTAGCTCACAAAGCCCTTCCGCTGCACTGGCATGAGCCATGCCTAACCCACCCTTAAGCTTTTTGGTGGCCAAATTGGTTTTGACACTCCTCACATTGTCAATCTGAGGAGGGCTCTTGGACTTAGCCGGGGAGATATGAATTGAAGAGATGGGTTCAATGTTCTCAACATGGACAGTGATGGCTTTAGGCAGGCAGAGAGCAAGATCGAAGTGGTATAGGTGAAGGATAATCCCCTGATGGAGTGGGAGAGGTGGGAGATCACAGGCATTACGACAAAGTTTAAACAATGTTTAAACAAAGTATACATGTTATTTATATCAAATTGGAAAATTCCTCACCACAATTCCTATTGGATTTGAATCGATTGTAGGAGGAATACTATTGACTGGAAGCTCATCATATATGTAATGTCTTTGTACAATCAGTCGTTTGAATTATTTCTTTCCACGACATGTAGAACATCCACAAACAACACTTTTCTCAAAGTATTCATCCCATATACTAAAGTCCTGACCTACCTCTTCTTCAATGCAATCATTTGTTGTGTCTGTAGTATCCATTGTCATATCCTCTTCCACCTACTATTGTCTACATGATTTAACAGTTTTAGGTCCACGTCCACGTACATATCTCATTCTTTTGCTAGTTGAGAGCTTAGGCTTTGCATTTGCTCCAATCTCCATCTAAAATAATCAACAACATGCATTAATTTATGTCAAGATTGGATAATACATTTAAAATTTCAATAATACTATGAAAAAAGATGGATGTATCACAAAATGCCATCAGATCATTTTTTCCTAAGTTAAGTCAAAATTTGAGTACATCATGTCCCACTTCATCTGTTGTGTCCTCATTTGATATGACATGATCTATTGCCATGGCCTCGTCTCGCCCCTATAATACACATCATAGTAAATAATGTTTAGTACACCAATTATAACAAAACCTCACTTTAGTCATATATTTGACATATTGATATCATGTTTTGGCTATCCTAATTTTCAAACTTTTCTCTTGATCATAGAATTTTATTTAATCACCATTCCTGTGCATTTTCAACCAATAAGTTTGACCTCAGAGGCCTCATGGACAAAAAAATTACTTTATTTCCTCTATGTTGTAGCATTTGTGAATTCAGAAACACCTTCCTCCTTTGGTTGAGGTTTCTTTCTCTTCTTACCTCTATTGTATCTACAAATTTCGTTGTCTCATCTATTTCCACCCACTTTGCTCTCAGCGATTTAGTATTTCTACATCGTCCACATCCTCTCTCCATGGCCTCCTTTGTGAATAAAAATGTCACCATAGAATTTTTCACCGCACTACCGCCAAAAAGGAAAACACAACTTGTGGGACCGCAATAAAAACTACTCTACCACACCGAGCTAATGAAGGAACCTTGGGATAGTGGTGGTCACCGCATGCCAATGGTAGAAGACTTGCGGGAATGTGAGAGTCACCGCAACACCACCAGGAATAGAAGGAAGACTCATGTGCCACCATAGAAGCTTTCACCACACTACCACCGAGAAGGATGAAGCATCTTGCGGGATGGCGGTAAAAACCGCTCTACCACACTGAGCTAATGAAGGAGCCACAGGACAATGGTGGTCAAAAAAACAAGGCAGGAGTCGGAATTATTTCCAACACTATGGATCCTGTGATACACAACAATGAAAATAGTCACTATATAGCAATGATAGGTGCTAAATTAGGTGCACTTGACGCTTCCTTATATGTCCCAAAAAGATTACATTAACGGCCAACAGTCAGCACTAAAGTTGGTGTTAACTAATGAATCAAAATCGAAAATTTAAAACGTCGACTAATGAATCAAAATTTAAAATTTAAAACTTTCCCGCGTGAAGGAATAAATCAGATGACAAAAAAGGGAAAAACATCATGTGAAGGAAGAGAGCAAGGCACTACCAGCAACTGATGAGAAATTCGATTTAGTTTACGACACCATAGGTAAGGTTACAAATTTTTTTTTCTTGGTTGAATTCGTGATTTTTTACTACTCTTTGTATTGCATTTGAATTCATGATTGTTTACTGCTCTTTGTATTGCATTTTAATTTGTTATTGTTTACTGGTTTGTGGCCTAACCAATCCAGACAACCTCTAAATTGTCCCATCATTATAAATTGTAAAACCTTTGAGAAACCAGCAAAAAAATTTACCCTACCCATTTGAGCTTTGGCTCAAAATATTATAGCACGAAGCGAGGATTCCTCTGTATTCTTTCCCTAACCTAGGCATCAAGGAAATAGTGAACTACTTGGAAAATCTGGGAATTGGGTCAGTCACTACTGAGCAACTGCTTAAAATAAACGTAGAAACCACTTGGTTTTACCTCGTTGCACCATAGTCACCGATGCCATGACAAATTCGTGCAAGTTTGCATTATGAAAGAGTTTTCATGATAAGGTTATCAACACTAAGAAAATTAAGCGAACGTATTTTCCCTAGGATATCAACACTAATCAAACCCAACAAACATATTTTCCCACAAAACAAAACTTTCATACCACAAACTAGATGAAAACTTTCATACCTAACAGTGTGTACTTCATTTGCCTCCACAGATTGGATGAAAATAATTTTCCCTAGGTCACCTCAAAATGTCAAGCAGTGGACAGAAGTGATAATTTTCAGCAAACTTTGTCCATAATGAGGTAATTCATTGTCAATTTATAGATTTGTAAATGTTTCCATCGTTTCTTTGAATTTTACTTTTTAGTTTTTTATTTCTAAATTTAAAAGAAGAAATATAATTTAAAAAAATATATATATAGGGACATGAGATTGACAAAGATAAAGATGAATTGGCTTCCATATTGGGAGTAGAGGTAGTGAACAAATTGGTTAATTTGGACTGGACAACACTTGCCAGATACATAGAAAAATAATTTGGTAATGCCCCTCAAACATTGCAGAAAAATCAATTATGTCAAAGGGAATCAATTGATTCCCTAACCACTCTTGGATCGAGCAAAAGATCTAAGAGGAAATCAGTGACAGTAAACTCTAAGAATGTGGAACAGGGAACAAAGAATTCCACTCCTAGGACACAAACTTCTTCCACCACGCCATGTTTTCAATCTTGCAATGGTAGCTACAATACAAAGATAGAATACAAGGTGGTTTTAGGGGAAGTCTGAATGATGGATGCTAGTAAAATGTTTGTGAGTAGGTTGAAGGAGTCATGCCTTCAATGGTTCAAAGACCATCTACATTTTCCATTCTCAAAGATGCCCATGTATCAGAAAAAAGAAGTTATCCATGACATGGAGAATGAATTTGGCATAGGTTGGTCTGTGAAGAAGGTAAAGCTACGAATGTCTCAAAACTACAAGAGATTTCGGTGCAACCAAACAAAGAAGATAAAAAAAATCCCTCCCAAGCTAAGGCTCAAAAAAAGGCCACTTGATGTAAGTCTCAAAGTATGGAAAGAACTTGTAAAAGCATATGAGAAGTCTGAAGCATGGAGGAAGTCTGGTGAGGAGAGTATGAAGGTATTTGAATTTTCTCATAAGATTATATCAAATTTATTAAACTTTATTTAAATTTTATTTGTGCATAGTTAAATTGAATTAGTATATTTTCAGGACAAGGCCTCCAAGGCTAGGATTGATAAACTTTGTGCCATGCATCATAGTGGCTAGAAAGGTTTATAGGCCTTGATCTTTACATTTGTAAGTATATTTAATATGTTAAATGATTTTATTTTTTATTTCCTTGGAAAAAGTAAATGATTGCATATTAATTAGTTTAACTAGTCCATGTGCCATGTTTTGATAGGAGGAGAAATATGGCCACCATCCAAAGCAATTTGAAAAGAATATGTTACAAAACAAAAAGTGAGCGATTTTGTAATTTGGATGGAGAATGAGGTATCAATAGTTGAGTTTCAATAACTTAGTTGGATATTGTTGTGTTGATATGTCAATTTTCATCTCTTGTGTTGAGTTGTTTATTGATGCATAGGATGAGTAAATAGAGCTCAAATCTTATGATTACAAGATGACTATTTATGTGCATGAATAAATAGTAGAAGGATGTAGATGAAATCAATTCATTTGAATTTATGCCTCTTGGTAGGCATTCTTCTTGAATCTCTAATATCAGGTGCCCAAGACTTCCCTATAGCTTTTACCTTTCGTTGCCGCCTTTCCTCTTCATTTTTAGACTCATCTCCTTTTTCCTTATCTGCATTTCTGGCTTCGAATTCTAATTCATCCCATATTTTACCTTCATCCTCTTTAGAATCTTCTTCTTCTTCTTTGTTCTCCTCTGACTCCAAAAGAGATTCATCTTCTGAACCTTCCTCATCCGATTCTAATTCCTCTTCTACATCAGAGGGTTCATATCCTTGATCTAACTCTTCTGAATTATCAGAATAAAAATCAGTAGCTTCCATATTCAAAAATTCCCAACCAACATCTTCAATAAATTTATTTGGATCATCAGTAATAGTCTTCAAAATTGGCCTCCAGTTCAAGTTCATTCTGCTTTCATAATACTTTATATCCATGGAGTTCAACCATTCCTTGATGCCATCAAGCAAATATTGAGGAGTGGCATACATGCGAAGTACATCCCGCTTGAAGTCTTTGAAAACAATAGCCATATCAAATGCCTTTTGCCCAAGTCCTACTCTCTCAAGGTTAACAATCTCAATCTCACTAATAGCGATTACTAAGAAAGGTAATTCCACCAACTCTACCAAACAATTTACCATAGGAACAATAAAAGAAGAGGCTTTGAAAGGAAATCCATGAAAACCAAGCTCTCTAAATGGTACATTAAACTCTAGTTCAAGATCTTTTAGATGAGGCTACTCCCATAGCTCTCTTACTGGCTTGACAAATCCTTGAAACTATGCATTGATATTTTTACAAATGAAAATGAAGAAAAGTAATCATCCCCTCCTCCACTGGTTGGAAGAATGCATGCTTAATGTTTTGATACATAATATCATCTCTCTCTTCTGCTCTCATGGTTGAATACCGAAATTCATTATGGTGGGCCTCTAGAGTTCCAGTCATCTTTCTTCCTCTTCCATAAAATGCTAGCCTGATCCACAAGTCTTCCAGCCTAATTACCTTTGTTTTTGAAAGCTGGAGTTTCTCTTGAGTCACCAGTGTAGCTCTCTCTACCTTTTTAGACTCTTTCATTACTACAAGAAATTAGCGCCTAATTGATTAACAATCTCAATCTCACTAATAGTGATTACTAAGAAAGGTAATTCCACCAACTCTACTAAACAATTTACCATAGGAATAATAAAAGCAAAGGCTTCGAAAGGAACTCCATGAAAACCAAGCTCTCTAAATGGTACATCAAACTCTAGTTCAAAATCTTTTAGATGAGGTTGCTCCCATAGCTCTCTTACTTGCTTGAAAAATCCTTGAAACTCTACATTGATTTTATTTTTCATGTCCCTCTCTTGTTGTTCTTCCTCAATTTCATCAAGATCATACATTGACCTTCTTGCCCCTCCTAAATTTTGGACAATTTCCATTACCTCCACATAAAACTAGACATCCTTGGTCTTCTTGGTTCGCACACCATGGTATGGTTATGCAAATGAAAATTAAGCAAAGTAATCATCTTTCTTCCTCTTCCATGAAAACTAATCTCTTTAAATGGTACATCAAACTCTAGTTCAAAATATTTTAGATGAGGTTGCTCCCATAGCTCTCTTACTCACTTGACAAATCCTTGAAACTCTACATTGATTTTATTTTTCATGTCCCTCTCTTGTTGTTCTTCCTCAATTTCATCAAGATCATACATTGACCTTCTTGCCCCTCCTAAATTTTGGACCACATCCATTACCAACACATAAAACTAGACATCCTTGGTCTTCTTGGTTCCCACACCATGGTATGGTTATGCAAATGAAAATGAAGCAAAGTAATCATCTTTCTTCCTCTTCCATGAAAACCAAGCTCTCTCAATGGTATATCAAACTCTAGTTCAAAATATTTCAGATGAGGCTGCTCCCATAACTCTCTTACTCGCTTGAAAAATCCTTGAAACTCTACATTGATTTTATTTTTCCTGTCCCTCTTGTTTTTCTTCCTCAATTTCATCAAGATCATACATTGACCTTCTTGCCCCTCCTAAATTTTGGACCACATCCATTACCTCAACATAAAACTGGACATCCTTGGTCTTCTTGGTTCCCATGCCATGGTATGGTTATGCAAATGAAAATGAAGCAAAGTAGTAATATTTCTTCCGCTTCCATGAAAACCAAGCTCTCTAAATAGTATATCAAACTCTAGTTCAAAATATTTTAGATGAGGCTGCTCCCATAACTTTCTTACTCTCTTCACAAATCCTTGAAACTCTACATTGATTTTATTTTTCTTGTCCCTCTCTTCCTATTCTTCCTCAATTTCATTAGGATCATACATTGAACTTCTTATCCCTCCTAAATTTTGGAGCACATCCATTACCTCAACATAAAGCTAGTCATCCTTGGTCTTCTTGGTTCCCACGCCATCATATGGCTGTGCAAATTAAAATGAAGCAAATTAATCATCTTTCTTCCTCTTCCATGAAAACCAAGCTCTCTAAATGGTATATCAAACTCTAGTTCAAAATATCTTAGATCAGGTTGCTCCTATAGCTCTCTTACTTGCTTGACAAATCCTTGAAACTCTACATTGATTTTATTTTTCCTATCCCTCTCTTGTTGTTCTTCCTCAATTTCATCAAGATCATACATTTAACTTCTTGTCCCTCCTAAAGTTTGGACCACATCCATTACCTCGACATAAAACTAGACATCCTTGATCTTCTTGGTTCCCACGCCATGATATGGTTATGCAAATGAAAATGAAGCAAAGTAATCATCTCCTTCTCCGCTGGTTGGAAGAATGCATGCTTAATGTTTTGATACATGAGTTCCAATCATCTTTATTCATCTTCCATAAAATATTGGCCTGATCCACACGTCTTCCAACCTAATTGGCTTTGTTTTTGAAAGCTAAAGTTTCTCCTGAGTCACCAATGTAGCTCTCTCTACCTTTTCAGACTCTTTCATTGCTACAGATCGTCTGTGTGATTTAATCATTTGTACCACATGGTTGATGTGCTTTGAATCCTTGCATCTAAAGGAAATTTCCTTAATATAAATACTGCTAGGTATTTAATAATTTTCAGACTCTTTCATTGCTACAGATCATCTTTGGGATTTAATCATTTGTACCACATAGTTGATGTGCTTTGAATCCTCGCATCTAAAGGAAATTTCCTTAACATAAATACTGCTACGGATTTAATTTTCAATGTTTCTAGCCTAATTGGCTTTGTTTTTGAAAGTTGAAGTTTCTCCCAACTCACCAGTATTAGCTGTAACTTTTTTGAAATTTTATTATGGTATTTGCACTTTGATATGATGTAATATGATTATGGTTTTGTCTCATATGTTGTAATATTAGATATATAACAGAAAAACAAATTATTGCATGAAATAAATAATAAATTTTCATTCTAAATGTATTTTTTTTGCAAAACACAGGTCTTCCAAAAGATCAAGATGATCCTCAACATGATATAGATCCACAAAATATTGGTTCTGTCGATACAAATCACAGGGCAAAGGATGATGATGACACAGATAAAGAATATACTAAGGCTGATGACCATGATGATGACGGGGATGATGATGATGATGATGATGATGATGATGATGATGATGATGATGAGATAGTTGGTGGTAGTAACCAATGACATTCATGATCATATAGACTCCATCATGGATCATTGTTGATATGTCATTATGATGACTCTTTTCATGGTTACTATCATATGTATCATTTTCACGACCTACAGTACGATATTATTGAGTTGTATCATTTTGACATGTATCATTTTCACTATATCATTTGGACATGTATCATCTTGACTTGTATCGGTTTGAGTTACATAATTTATCAATTTTATTTATATCATTTTTACATGTATCATTTTCACTTATGTCAATTGTTGGACATGTATCATTTTGACATGTTTTTGATGTACTGGCATATTTCACTTTCACTTGTTTTAGTTATCTATGGTGATGATCTTATCAATATTGACTTGTCAATTTATATATATTAAAAGTGGTCGATGATTTTTGGATGGATATTTATTACGTATGATGATTTTAATTTACTGCTCAGGATGGATGTTGTCAAATTCAATTAAATTATAGATATTTGACTCACTTGTTTTAATTATAGATGATGATCATTTTACAATAATAGTTCAGGTTGTGATGAAAGGTAAAATGAATGCTTGGCACGTCCAGAACGTAATTGAACAAATCAAAGAAGTGTTAAGCTCTTTTGGTGGGTAATGACACTGAACAATAGATGTACTTTTTAATCTTTACAAGCGATACAAAAATTTTGTGTTACCGACCCAAAAAAATTATTATTATCTTGTTATTTAATCATATGAGTTAAATAATTAAATTACTTACTCTATAATCATATGAGTTATTTAAGAGGCATGATATATTTAACTAATTAAATTAAAATAAAACATATTAAATTAATAAATGGAAGCAAAACAAGAAGCATTTTTAGAAGAAAAAAAGGAGGCAACAATGGAAGCCAAACTAGAAGCAATCATGGAAGCAAAATTGGAAACAAAATTGGAAGAAAAATTGGAAGCAAAACCAGAAGCACTACTAGAAGCAAAACTGGAAGCAAACTTAGAAGCAAAATCGAAAGCAAAACTGGAAGCAAACTTGGAAGCAAAACTGGAAGCAAAAATGGAAGAAAAAGTGGTCGCCAAACTAGAAGCACAAATGGAAGCAAAACTAGAAGCAAAATCGGAAGAAAAACTGGAAGCAAACTTGGAAGCAAAACTGGAAGCAAAAACGAAAGCAAAACTGGAAGCAAAAGTGGACACCAAACCGGAAGCTAAATTGGAGCTAAAATCGGAAGCAAAAGTGGAAGCGAAACCAAAAGCAAAACTAGAAGCAAAAATGGGAGTAGACATAGAAACAAAACCGGAAGCCAAACTGGGCACCAATTCAGACGTTATTTCTGAGGTTATTTTCAACGCTATTTCTGATGCTATTTCTAGCATTATTTTCGGTGCTGACAAAGGGGCTATTTTGGTGCTATTTCCAATGCTAAAATAGGGGCTATTTTTAGTGCTATTTATCGGCACTATTTTAGGTGCTAGCGGGGGCACTGCATTTTCCCAGCGCCAACCATGACGCTAAGTCCGACGCTATGTCTGGCATCAACATCGGCACCAAAGTCAGCACTGAAAAGACCATGCATGTTTGCGCCGAGTTTTATGCCAGCTAGAACACCCAATTCGTGAAAAAAAAACACTAAAATCCGGTGCTATTTTAGGCGCTAATTGCCTCTTCTGTTGTAGTGTATGTTTACAAAAATACTACCAAGGGCCAAGCAAGAGTTATGCAGGAGCTTGGCAGGCCTGCAGATGACTTGATGAGTAGGCTTAGGCAAGGATCAATAGCAAAAGTTCATCCACAATAGTAGTTTGTTATCCAGGAGCTTTTCATTTAGCTTCAAGTGGGAGAATGTTAGTTATGAAGGCTAAATTTAGCTTCAAGTGGGGGAATGTTAGCCATGAAGACTAAATTTAAGAAACTTCTAATTTCGAAGATGTTTCTAGAATTATTTTTAGAAACTTCTCATTTGATAGTGTTGTGCATATTTTGCACACACGCCCCGCCGTAGGCAAGGACCCTCTTTTTTCGCTCCCAGCAGGCTGCTTTGCTCCTGCCTCATTTTGTGTGCCCCTCATTTTTCTGTCCTAGTTGTTCAACGTGCCCTTACAAGTCTCATTTTTGGCTGAGCATATTTTTCCCCTAAAATAAAAAATTGCTAAGTCTTGGTTTTTTTCGGGCTTCGCCCCCCCCCCCCCCGGCTCACTTGATTCGCATTTTCCTTCATTTTTTGACTTTGGGGATAGATTTCCTATGGATTTTGGATGTTTTTGTGGTGCCTAAGTGAACTGACAATGTTTTATTAAGTTTTAAGAAGTTTTTGAAAATTCCAAACCTATATTTTTGTAGCAGCATTCCTACACCGGCATTCCGACCTCATGTTTCTAGAACGTACAAGTGCACCTCCAAAACAAAAATGAACTTCGACCTAGATGCTAAAATGGGATCTTATAGTCCCTGGAACTTTCAAATTCCAAAATTGCAGCCAGGAAGTACCATCCAGAGTTCCATGCTCCATCGGCCGTTCTAGAATAGCATTTCAGGCTCATGTTTCTGGAACGTACAAGCGCACCTCCAAATCAAAAACGGACTTCGACCCAGATGCTAAAATTGGGTCTTATCCTCCCTAGAACTTTCAAATTCCAAAATTACAGTCGGGAACTACCATTCGGAGTTCCGTGCTCCGTCGGCCGTTTCAAACAACATTCCGGGCTCATGTTTCCGGAACATACAAGTGCACCTCAAAATCAAAAATGGACTTCAACCCAGATGCTAAAATGGGGTCTTATCCTGCTTTGACCTTTGAAATTCCAAAATTGTAGCCGGGAAGTACCATCCAGAGTTCCGTGCTCCGTCGGCCGTTTCAAACAGCATTTCCAGAACGACATTCCGACCTCGTGTTTTCGGAACATACAAGCGCACCTCCAAAACAAAAATGGAATTCGACCCAGATGCTAAAATGGGGTCTTATCTTCCCTTGACCTTTCAAATTCCAAATTTACAACTGGGAAATACCATCCAGAGTTTTGTGCTCCGTCGGTCATTTCAAAACAACATTCCTACAATGACATTTTGGCCTCGTGTTTTCGGAACGTACAAGCGCACCTCAAAATCAAAAATGGACTTTCACCCAGATGCTAAAATGGGGTCTTCTCCTCCCTTGACCTTTCAAATTCCAAAATTGCAGCTAGGAAGTACCATCCGGAGTTCTGTGCTTCGTCGGTCGTTTCAAACAGCATTTCCAGAACGGCATTTCTGCCTCGTGTTTCCAGAACGTACAAGCGCACCTCCAAATAAAAATAGACTTCGACCCAGATGCTAAAATGGGGTCTTATCCTCCCTTGACCTTTCAAATTCCAAATTTTCATCCGGGAAATACCATCTGGAGTTTCGTGCTCTGTCGGCCGTTTCAAAACAATATTCCTACAGCGGCATTCCGACCTCATGTTTCTGGAACATACAAGTGCAGCCCAAAATAAAAAACGGACTTCGACTCAAATGCTAAAATGGGGTCTTATCCTCCCCTAACCTTTCAAATTCCAAATTTGCAGCCAGGAAGTACCATCTGGAGTTTCGTGCTCCGTCAGCCGTTTCAAACAGCATTTCTAGAACAGCATTCTGGGCTCATGTTTCCGAAACGTACAAGCGCACCTCCAAATCAAAAATGGACTTCAACCCAGATGCTAAAATGGGGTCTTATCCTCCCCTGACCTTTCAAATTCCAAATTTGCAACTGGGAAATACCATCCGAAGTTCCATGCTCCATCGGCCGTTCCAAAACAACATTCCTAAAACAACATTTTAGCCTCTCATTTCCGGTTTCAAGAAGCCTACCATGGGTCCATCGACAGAACCATTTGATCCAATGAGGAATGATGAAATTCCATCAGGAAGAAGGTGGCTTTCAGTCAATTTCAGCTACAATAAAAGGGAAATTAGTTAGGAGACAAAACTACTACAATGATTGGCCACTACAAGACATAATAGGGAAAAGACAACAGATGTATTTTAAATTGCTAAATATTGTGGGGTAGGTGAAGCCCTAATGTAATTGAATCTGGGCCACATAGTGTAACTCAATCCTAGCCATTCATTTGGGCTTTGGAAAACTATAAATAGGGGTCTTCCCCTCATTTGTAAGTGTTGGAGAGTTGTTGTAAAAACATTCTACAGCAATAGAAAGCAGCATTGCATGATCTATGGGTGTTACTTTTGAGTTTTCTCATTATGTGTGCATGGTTCTACCTTCCAAATTAGTTTTAGTTGTAGTTTCTTGAATGGAAGTGGTAATGGTGATTGTTGTTTCAGTATTTGATGAATTTCCAATCCATACTTTTGGCACTTGTTGATGACAAGTTGATGTGCAAAGTTAGCTTGGGCTTCTTTATTTGATTGTTGCAACTTAGTTCATTTGCATATTCATGATGTGTGTATGCAAACTGAAAATCTGCAGTCCTTAGAAGATTACACTGGTTTTGTGTAACTATAGGATCCTCTTGGCCAAGCAAAACCTAGTTTAGGGAGTTTGTCTACTATAGCAGCCTCCATGATCACTGTTCATTCATAGTTTCAGATCTAGGAACCTTCTCTCTTCCCTGCCCTTTTTCCTTTTTTTTTAATAAGTAACCTTAGGCAAGGTTCATTGCACATTGTAAAGCTAAATCTGATGTTGAAATGGAGTTCAAGACTGCTGTTTGAACCTACAGCAAATGCACAACAACTCTCCTATCTTAAAAACTCCATTTGTTGATCCAACTTTCCCACTTTGTAACTCATCCATAAGTCCACCTTGTGATTCCAACAAATCACATAAATCAACTGAGATATTCCAAGCACTGTCAAGACCTAACATTCGAGAGACCTTGGGATAGTGTTCTGCAATTTGATTGTGGAAGATTTTCTTTCAAGAGAGGTGATGTACCTATGCATTGCCTGTGTTGTGAAGTGCATGAAAACACCATCAACAGATAGTTATCTTCCTGTTTTATAAATATGAAAAATCTCTCCCTTGTTTGCATGGTATTATTTTTGTATTGGAAGAATTGTGAGAAGATAAAAAGAGCTTCTAATGTAATGATTTTCTACTATAATAAAAACGGTTGATCCTTGCCCGTGGTTTTTTCCTCCACATTGGAGGTTTTCCACGTAAATCTTTGTGTACTATGTTTCATATCATTTTGATGTCTAATTTGTTTCCTATGGTTATTTTATTTTTGTTGTTATCACATACTCTGTTTTAAATTTCATAACATGATTAATATGTATTCAGTGTAAGTTCAATAGGATGGAGGATAGTTCTATGAGAAAAAATAAAAAAGAAATACAAACAGGTTGATAGAAAGAGGAGCATGGAGACATTGCGTTTTAGGAGAAAAATTAAACTTTTTATGTAAATTAAAGACATCATATTTTCATGGTCCATATTGATTAGTGTGTGATGTTTTTGGATTCAATTGTGTGATATTTTTTTGCATCAACATATTGGATCGAACTCCATGATCCATCATTGGGATGTAAAAGGAGAGTTGTACGAGAAATATGGATGTTTGCAGACCAATATAGGTTAAAAAGAGGGGGATGGGGACATAGGTGAGGTGTGTCAAGGAAGGGGGAAAAGGTTACAAAGAGAAATGATTGGATGAACCTCACTGCTTGCACAGTTTGTAATGTATGTTGCTTTGTTGTTGTCCTGTTGTCCTTGGATAACTCTTGTTTGGTTTTGCATGTTTTTATTTTTACTAGTAGATTTGTGACTCTTCTAATAGCTCTTAAGATGATTATTCTATTATTTGACTCTAAAACTATGATTTTTTGTTGGTGATTGTTTAGTTTTTTATTATTTAACTATTTTCTTAGCTGTTGTCCCCTTTTGTTTGTTTCTTTTTGTAAGGGACTAATTGTAATTTCTCATGTTTATAATATCAAGAACATGAGTTTTAGAAATAGCAATAATGTTTTATCGAGTATTGATGTTATTCTTCTCATGTCCAATTCTTTTAGAATATTTCAATAATATGCTAGAGAAATATTTAACTTGTATTAAAACACTTTGAGAAATTGTCCATGGCTCTCCACAATTGCAAGATCATCACCCTATACCAAATTAAAAAATGCAAGTGAATTTATTTTCAAATTGATAGGGGAGAGGACCCACTACCTTCCCACTCTAATTTTGTGCACTCTAAGCTCCTATAGAGTAAAAAATCAGAATTTTACAAAAAAAAAATGGATTTCTTCGTATGTCACTTAAGACCTTAAAGCTATTGTTTCAGCTTCTGGGTAGTTATGATGGCCATCACTTGATGAGTCTTTACATGCACAAAGGCTTAAAAGTTGTCATTTGGAGGTGTTGCTCAATACCTACATGTAGATGCCCCAGTAACTGTACACTACAGTTAGCAAAAAAGATGCACAACTCCTCTAATAAGTATTCCTCTAATATGCTATGACCACCAAAAAAGTTACACAACTCTTCTAATTTAAAAAATGGAAGCCTGTTGAATGGATGTAAAATTTTATTAGACTTTTATAAGCAGCTCGATTTGTATAGTTTTGTTCCAATACTGATTATGATTATGTTAGCATATATGTCATGTCACAGCTTAATGAGGTAAGAATCTTTGATTGAAGATTGGATGAAGTGATAGTGGACTCTAAATGAAAGCTCTTTCAAAGGTATCTAAGAATTTAATGGTAGGGTTTGAGCATATGTTCATACTGCAACATCACCACGTGCAAAATACAATCACGTCTTTTTCTAAGATTTATTCTGCATGTGAAGTAGTAGTGGGAATCATTATCTATGTTGTGATTGGATATTTGTAATGAAACTAGTTAATATCATCATCTGTTGTCCTGAGTGGTTGTAATTGTTGGCATATTCTTATTATCTTATCTATATCAAACTAGTGGAGTACCATGTATGTTGGAAATCATGAATATATTAAGTTGGAAATTGATCTTTTTAGGTGTTGTATAGTGTATTCAACAAGTTTTTAAGGTGTATTTAATTTTATGAATAGATTAGAGGTAATTTGATTAAGAGAGTTATCTTCTTGTATTTGTATTTTTTTTCAAAGTAAAGTGATAAATAAATTTAATTTGTTGGAATAAAGTTACTATGTATTATTTTAATTATATTTTAAAATTTATTTGTTTTTAATTAGAATTTTTTATTTTTTTTTATTAATATATCATTAAACATAAATATTAAGTTTATTTTTGTTATGTAATTAATAATGAATGTTATAAATAGATATAATTATAAAATGGTTGATATTATTTTTTACAATTTTATTACATGAATTTAGAGAAGTATGTGAATATTATTAAATATAATTCTATTTACACATTATTTTTTAGGTGCATATGAAATCAATTATCTAAAAGTTCCAAGTTCTTAAGAATCTTTAAAATGACAATTAATTCATCAAATAAATATTTAGAATAATAATCATGTACTAGATAAGATTAACAACCAATAATTAAATGATACATACATTGTCTACACACTCTTTTGATTAGGTGTTAGGGTGCAAGATGACCCCAAACATGTAAATAAGAAATCCCTATCAATCCAACCCAAGTGGACTCTAGTGGCCCACTAAGGATGAGATTACTAACACCGCAACCTAATATACCAAGTAGACACAAAACCAGTAACACATAAGCTCACCATATTTCCATCTTACAAGTTTGGTCCACATACATTTTCTAGCTAGCAATAGGAAATTGATGCCACCCTATTGCATCAACCAACTTACTATCGCTTAGTTCACATAATATTTAATGTCACAATGGAAAAAATATATTACAAATGAAAATTAGTGCATCCCATAATACACGATGGTCTCATCCTTTGCTTGTTTCTCTACCAACTACAATGACAAAACAAAAATCATATACTACTTGTGGTTATTTTTGGTAATGGCATAAAATGTCAACCTTAACTATATAGTAGAATGATATAGTGTTGTTAAATACACACAAAAATCTACTAATTATTTTCTCATACAACACATGAGACCTATTAAGTGGACAAATCCTCATAGCTAGCACTTGCATGCTACTAGTGAAAGTTGTCTAACCTAGGTGGCTAGATTCTAAAATATATCACATGCACATTATTGGTGCAAGATAGATAGCCCTATGATATGAATAATAATTCTTACTCATAGTGTGTCCTCCCTAAATTATGTCATGTTGGAGCAACAACAATCTTATAGATGATTGGGTAACATGTTTTACTAGTTTGGTGATCACCTCAATTGGAGGATAGTCTACATTTCAAAGGTGTTGCAACCCTCTACCTATTCCCTCATATTTTCATTGGTGTATCTTTATGCATGTTTTTATAGGATATGGCTCCTATATCTACCTTAATCTAGTCTTAATATGGTGAACAAATTTTAACAAATTAAGAACTTAACCAACTTATTATTGATATTTCAAAACCCTCAGCTAGTCAACCAAAACATAAACCACCTAGAATGTTCACTTCCAACCCATAATTCTTCTACTTGCAAGAGTTTGATTTGTTAATTAAGAAATAATACATTAATCCATAAATATGCATAACTATGTAAGAGCATACAATAAATATTCATTGGTGCATATCTAAATCTTGTATTACATATGGCTCTAAACATAGGGAAAACAGTAGGTAAATAATTATCACACTCTATTTCTATTTTGAGGTAAATTTCAATAATCATTTATCTTTATTCAGGTTATCCTAGCCCAATTTCTATACCTTATACTAATTCATTGAGATTTTACTTTTGTCATGGTGTAAAAATATTTTTATACTCGCACTTTAACCTTACCACAATCATATTAACTACATCATGGCTCTAAGAGTGACATATGTGAATAATATAATGCATGTCAAGACTAACTTATAAAAAATGTTACACCCATATTTTGTTTTATGAATATAATATTTAGATATTCTTATGTAAAAATCTAGCATACAAAAACCTAATGTTATTATATTGATCCCTTTTATTGTATCTCACATTATTACCTCAAAAATATTATTACACAACCATAATCCTAGCTCATAATATAGCTCATGTCATGACTAACTCATAAATAATGTTAAACACTTAGAAAATTTTCTTATATTAATATAATATTCAAATATTCTTATATAAAAATCTAACATACAAACATTTAATATTATTGTATTGATCCCCTTTTATTCTATCTCAAATTATTACCTAAAAAATGTTATTATGAAATGATAAGCCTAGCTCATATTAGTTAAATCTTATTCTAATTCACATTATAAGGATGTCCTTGAAGCTAAATATTTAATCTAAAGCTCTATGCCACCTTATTCCACATAAAATTTTGAAATAATTTAACCTCTTAATATTTACCTACAATTCTATAGAGATGAAAAGGTTTAGATAGATTGAAAAAGCCCTTTCTTATGTATTTGTTCTCAAAATTCATTTGTGTTGCTGTGAGCAAGGGTTTTTCCTATTTGTTTCACCCTTTGTAGTGTGAAAACATTGTTGGTGATATGAGTTGTATGGCCCAAATCCTTATAATTTGATAATCTCCTCAGTTTCAAGGTTTTCAAACCTGGGAAGATCACCACAAACCTATCTTCAGGTTGGGCAACTAAGGACCAATGGTTGAGGTGGGTAAAACCTCCTGCACGTATGGCTCTACAAGACCAAGGGGGTTTCCCTAAGATACTAGATGGTGATTAACAAACCAAATACTCTCGTATAGCAAAATATACCTATTGTATAATGTATCCCAATATAGGTGTCACAATATACCTATGCACTAGTTTCGATGTGTAAGGACGAGAAGTTGAAAACCTTGTTTAACAAATAATATGCCATATGAATATTTGAGAATGTGTTTTATGATAACCCCTTAGATGTTATAGACATTCAGAAATGGTAGTAGAACACAAAAAATAAGGAAACTAAAAGATATTTAATTTGATGCATTTAGAGTGTGATGGGGATGATGGGGAGAGACAACCAATAATAGACTAGTGCCTTTATCTTGTTGGGAAACAAAGTCTTTTAATTTAAACAAAATATGTAATATCCAAAACCAAGGTAATGCATTAATCAATATACCACAAAATAATATGTTTTCCAGATGTACAAGCAAGCTAGGCTCTACATGTACATTCAAGAAAACCATAGATAGTTGTAAAATATTAAATGAGTCTACTTATTAATCCATATGCATACCCATACACTTCCTCTAATATTCTGAGAAGATATCTTGTAAAATCATTACAATAATTTTATAGTTGTCTAGCTAATTTGTTGCAAGGTGTGTACCCTTGGTCTCCTTGGGATGTGTAACATAATGCTTGGGTTCATGACATGGCTTAATCGCCTCACATGGATTCATTAACTCTGGCGATTGTATCAGGCATTAAAAGGTTGATCTTTTGGTGCAATAATAACCATATGTCCAACAATTGGTATTAGAGCCTAGGTCACGGGTTCAAACCCCTTACTTGTACGGGGGGATTGTTGCAAGGTGTGTGCCCTTGGTCTCCTTGTGTTGTGAAACACAATGCTTGGGTTTGTGGCATGGCTTAACTACCTCCCACGGATTCATTAACTCTGGCGATTGTATCAAGCATTAAAAGGTTGATCTTTTGGTGCAATGGAAACCTTCTATCCAACATAATTAACTAATTATAACACATCAATAAATGGATACTATCCACATGGATATAATCAAGGTTGAATCTTCCTTTGATCGCTCAATCTACAATATTTACAAGTGTTATTACAAATTTTTGGACTAACCTAGATCATTATAGAGCTTAAAACTATGAACCCTCTGGTTTTTTTAGTATGCTCTTCTCTCTAATATCTCCTCCTCTTCCAAAATTTTATCCTCTAATATCTTAAAAAATATGGTTATCAAGGTCCATATATCCATGGCAAGAAATCTTGTAGAATACTAGAAGGTCATGCCACATGGAAAACCATAGTGACAACCTCCACCAATGCACAACAACCAATTATCCACTACAAATCTAATCTGATTAATAGGAAATATAGAACAACATTCTTGTGGCCTATGCCATGCATTTTCATTGATTATTTATGGGTTTATCTTGAAGAAACAAGAGAAATCACCCATAAAATTCACTAAAGTTGCATCTTGGAGGTGTTCCATGATAGAAACAAGCCTTACAAATAATAAATAAGGTATGGGTGTTACAATTTCCTTGGATCCATGCCAAAATCTATTACAAGGCATTAAGGAGTGTTCTTGGATTGAGGTGTGGGTATTTACAGTGGTGGTTGAGCATTAATAGTAGTAGATAAGAGCCAATCTTTTCCATTTTTACCTCCTATTGAAATCTAACCCTCTATAGGACATGATATTTTGACTCAGATCATAATGCAACATGAGATTTGGGCCTATGTGAGAAATCTTATAGTTGTTGGGTAGGAAAAATGTCCTAATATGGCTTTGGAAAAAAATTGGGCCCTTAGTGGATATATCCAAATGTCATCACTATTCTTGCAAAGTCCTATAGACCTTCAATTCCTCACAAAAATCATATAGGATATCATCCTCCATTAGTTCATGTTCATATCAAGCACTTGGTCAATTCATTTGGGTCTTCATTACCATTCACCTTTACCTTTTTCAGATTTTAGTAGTGCATCAGGAACATGTGAAATATTTGCAGTCATCTAGCCCAGGACTAGTTTAGTAGCTCACTCTTGCATAGTATTCTTTTTTCTCTTTTTTTTCTTTACAAGACTTCAACCTACTATTGCACATATCAAAAAATTGGTCACCAAGGGAACATTTTAGGAAGTTGGTCATCTTCAGGTCCTATGGGGAAGATTAGTTTCCATTGGGTTCCTACGATTCTAGAAGCCCCATCAAGACCAAGTGGATCAAGGAATTGCTATTGAACTACACTTATTGAAAAGATATTTGTTCACACAGAAACACCTACAAACCCTTGTCCTTTGAATTTTTTGGTCCATGCTGGGAAGGGAGCTCTATTGGCCTCATGTAGAAAATTAACTCCAATCTGTCTTTGCAAGAAAAGTAAAATCCTACCAAACTTACAGGAAGTTTTCTTCCCTCCAAAATTAACCTTTTTAGTTCTATTTGATTCAATTATAAATCCCTGTAAACTTCTCTCTCAAAATATTGACCTTCAACAAGTTCATTTATCCTTTGTAGAGGTTTGGCCTGCAACTACACCATATGGACAAGCCCATATGAACTAGATGAACCTTGGAATGGGATCTTAGATGATTGGGAAAAGTCTACAAAAGGAAGATGACATCATGAGGGGCAGATGTGGGAAGATGGATTAAATTTTCCCATAAATATTAAGCCAAAATTTGAAGTTAACTGCACTTGTGAGGGAACCATTGGCAAGTGGAAACATGGGAAGTTCATCAACAACTAGCAAAAATATGTTTCACATGGAAATACCCACAAAATTGGATGGGTGCACTATAGAAAGTCAACAAATCCATGTCAAAAAAAAAAATTGAAATCCAATTTTTGTAAAATAATTTAAAAAATCAACCACCACAAATGGGTGCTTATCAATAACATTGTCATAAATTATTTTTAAATCAACATTCTATTTTCACTAAATAAATCAATTTAAAAGAGGAAAATCTACTCTAGTTTATTTTTTCAAATATATATCAAGCACTCACCTATTCTCAAATCTCATAAAGCCAACTTTGGATCTCAACAACAGATCAATTTTGTCTCTCAACAGTGCTACGAATTTGAGCATTTCAATTTGACAAGGTATTTAACTACATTTTTTTATTTTATGTTTTCTTCCAAACACATTGACTTAAACATAAGAGCAGTAAATAGCGATGTTTTTTTATATAATGGATGAAACATTAATCTTGATTTGGGATGAATTTTATGGGTACATCATCTAGGATTTTGTAATGCGGTTAACTACAAGTCCCTAGAGAAATCATTTTTTTAATTTATGTCGAGATGTTGTGACTCTATAAATTGGGTCGCAATCCATTACAAAGGGTCGTGACCTATGTAATGGGACACGCAAATCTATGTATTGGGTCACAACCCATTATAGAAGCTTGCAATCTGTGTAATGGGCCACAACCCATTACATATGTCATGAGCCTTTGTAATGGGGTTAAATTTATTTTAATTTTTTCTTTATTTTGTAATAATAGATGCTTAAAATTGTCCTAATTGATATTGTACATCTAAATTTGATTAATAACACTATTCCATCCTGAATCACCCCTTTTCAACCATTTATTTAAATAATCTTTATTATTTAACTAAATTCTTTAGTTTCTCGTATTAATCAAATGATCAATATTCTTTGACTAATTCATCCCCTTTCACACTAATTGCCATCTTATTTAATTAGGTTTAATGTGAATTATTTAATAAATTACCTTTCTCTTCTCATTTAATTAAATAATCTATATTATTCAGTTAAATGTCATTAAACCCCTTTTCATTAAATAAGTTAATTATTTAATGAGCATTCGAATTTCCCTTCATCTTGTTCAATTAAGTAATTTCTTAAATTACTTAATTGGCTAATTTCCCTCACACTTCGACTTACAAGGGAATATTCCTCTAGAATATTCCTCCATTTGAATGGGAATATCTTGCAACAAACTTTCTAACAACTTCCTATTTTTTAGGAAGTGTACTTCTTTGAATCAATGAGAGCCATTGATTAAATCCTTGATCATTTTCAACTAGAATTATCATCCCTTGATGAGAATCCTTGATCCATGCCCTCACCTCTCATTGCTTCTCATCCATTGATTGATCAAATCAATCCTGACCATTGATTCAACATTTTCACCTATAAATACTCCTCATTTCTATGAGAAAAGGATCTATTTCTATTTTATAAAATTTATGATGCACATTTGCATACTCACTTTCATCCATTTGCATCCGTCTTTAGCATTTAGCATCATTTTAGCTTAGTTTTCATCAACATTCATCAATGGAATATGTTTAGATGCTTGTTTCAATATAGGGATCAAGAAAGGGTTGATATTCCACATCAATGCAACACCAATCCTCTAATGGGATGAGGTTTGAGACATTTAACTAGTTTCCTTTATGCATTTCTTCATTGTTTATGTTTAAATGGCTTCTTCATTTTATGTAATTTTTAAGTATTTCATTGGGAGTATAGCTTAACTAGTTAGATACTTCTTAAAATCTACTGGATCTGGCATTTTTAGCTTAGATTATGATTATTCTCAAATTTTAGCACTAGAAGGAAGGCAGAAGTAACCAAATTTGACAAATTTTGCTTGAGTTTCTCATGATTTGCAAGTTACAAGTAGGGCGGTGCTATTGCAATTTACCAGAGCGACACTTTTGTTTCACAGTAGTGCTTTATCTATATAGTGGTGCTATTTCTTTATTGTGACACTATTGCTTTATTGCAGTGCTTTTTATTTTAACTGAAAAAGGCACACTATTGATACAACAATGCTATTGGCCATTCTAGTGTTTTCACTTCTTCAACAGAGAAGTGTTATTGAAATTCACTAGAGCGATGCTTTCGCTATACAGTGATGCTATTGCTATCTAACAAAGTGTCATTTTTGTGGCACAACGACACCATTGCAAGTTAAAATAGAGAGTTAATATTTTCATGTTTTCTTTAAATTTTCAATTTAATCCACTTTGATCATTTACTGATTGCTAGTATTTTCCTGTAAGGCTAACTATGTTGCAGGTTTAGAGAGGAGAAAAATCTTGAAGTAAAAGAGAAAAGTAATTGTTGATCTTCATTTTAAAAGTGTTTTAAACACTTATGGGATGATATAACCCTTATATTTTTCTTTATTTCATGATTTAGGACAACTAGATTTCAATTTGGTTTAAAACTTACAATCTTATGATCTTTCAAAGTTGGTTAAAATTGATCCTAGATACATCCTCACCATTACAATGTTGGTTTAAAATTGAATAAACACAAATTTGTAATTCAGTTTGGTGCCATTAAAATGAAGTCATCATTACCTTTGAGGATTTAAAAAGATTGAGTGTATTTTTTGTTTTTCATGCTTGTGTGAACTTTTAGTGTGTATCCACTCCCCTTGCACTTTGTGTGATCTTGGGTGAAGAGAAACACTCTAAGTTTACAAAAAAAAATTATTCACCCCAAGAACTTTCTATGTATCCTCTCCCCTTACGCTTCGTGCAATCATGGGTGAAGAGAAATAGCATTCTTCTTGTCTTTAATAGGTAAAGTCTTGCTAATGAGATACATATCACAATGGAGAAACTCATATAAGTGACCCTAAAAGCACATTTATTTGTGGGCTATACAAAGTTTGTGAAATTGAAAGAAATTAGCTTATATCTATGAAGGACGAGCATACCATACCTCATCCTCATTTAAATGTAATGGGTCAGGTAGGAATGACTAAATCCTTTAGTGTCTTATATATGAACTATGCATCATAGTGTTAACATTGCCATTAAACACCTTGTCTTACCAACCTATCCTTGTTTTTCAAAATATTCTTTGAAGTAGTGCATGGGAGGCACACCAATCCTAGAAGTTACTTACCACATCCAATTTATAGTTGAGGCATAAAGCTAAAGTGTGAATTCTCTTGTACAAAGCTAGGTGTGTCAAGATGGTACATTTCCTTGGCATGGCCTATTTGATCCCTCTATAAAGATAGATTACATCATTCCTTTGGTGGTGAGGCAATCCTATAAGAAGATACGTACCTACTCCTTAGGGTTGTTATGTGACTAATTTTGTTGAGCCTAACTAGTAAGTCTTATAGAAGAATACTTTTGAAATATCTCCTATACCTATTGAGTCAGTAAATACATTTATTGGTTTCAAAACAATTCAAACAAATATCAACATGTTCTTCAAATTTTAAACCCTTTGGTTAGTGTGAATACCTTTGAAAATCTATGCATTATTGTACGTATATAAGGATATCTTCTTTTTTTTCAAACAAATATCTTTGAGGCTTCATAATATTTGGGATTATATCTTAGTTCTCATTATTCAAAAGTTCACTTAGGGACCTATGTCTTAGCTCTTTGATTTCCACAATGTCAAGCTTGTGTGGGAAATATTTTGCCTTGTCATAGACATTTTAGTTTGAACTTAATCAAGAAATTTTGATGTGGTAATAAAAAAATCTCATTAATCAAATCTTAACTCAATTGGACCCACACAACATGTACATCTTGGTTTCATTTTCAAACACCTAGACTTCTAAAGCAACAATGATAAAACATGTAAATACATAACAAAACATTGCATCAAAGTTCTACCATCCAAACATTGAGTTCTTAGGTTCATCACTCTAAGAGTAAAGCATGGTTTTCACTACCTTGATCTTGTAAACAAAGTCCCTCTTAAGTTCAAAAAATTAGGATCAATTATCCCATCCATCTAAACACATTTGACATCTCACCTCACAAACAACTTTGAAACTTTGGACAATCAACATTCTAGACTTAGGTTATCATCAATGAATCCCCTATTTTAGCTATATGTATGTAAATGAATCCTTTTTCATATATTTAGTTAAGTTATCCATCATCCTTTTGAAAAATTATATCCAAAAGGTCACAAGTATACCTTTAGATTCACAAGCTCATTAACATATTTATCCAAAACATCAAACATCAAACCTTTAGTCTAAAGTGTTGTCCAAAGTTTAGAAGTTCATTATCCATATCACTCCCTCCTTTCATCATCCATTCATATCATTGGTCCAAAACACCTTAGAGGGTCACTTTTATCAAAATTTGAATCAACTAGAGAATTCCAACAATATAAATCCCAACACACTTCTCCCATAGTTGATCCATGATTTATGGTAACAACAAGATCACAACACAAGAAAAACATGGAGCAAAACAAAAATACATCTACCACAAGTGATCCCAACCAACAAGAATTTGATCCTAGGAGCCACTCAACCCCATCACAACAACCACCAAATCCACTAGACATGGGGTATGAAATAGAAGATGTCACAAATAACCCACATGAGCTCACTGAAGAGGAACTCCTTGAAGCACAACAATATCCCAAAATGTACCATATCATCAACACTTTGATGATGAAGAAACCCACACAATATGTGATAGCCTTATCAAAAGAAGGGGCTAAAATATCTTCAACATTCAATTTGAACACAATTAGGGAACAACACTTGGGAAATGTAGCTTTTATTCTTCAAACTTCCATCACACAACCCTTGGTACAAGGTTTGACTCAATCTATAGTTCAACCAACTTCATCACTTGTACCAAGTCAACCATTGGTTACTAGTCTTCCAAGTCAACTAGGATCCTACCTTGGTCTCACTCCTCATTTAGGAGGCAACACAATTTTTGGTATTCAAGACACCACCCTTCCCCAAAACATAAATTGGAAACCCACATTTAGTGCCCAGCCATATTCTTCCACCACCATTCCTGAACACCCTCAACATCCCCACATACCACTTACATTCCATAACACAACAATGGGCTCTAATTTTCATGCACAACCATCTTCCTCCACCACCAAAAGTCCCAAAATATTCCTAACGTTACAAAAATTCATGTGAGCCAAGTACACCAAGTGGAACAACAAGGGAAAGTGAACACCATCATACAATGTCAACCCTTAACACAACAAGGTCAAACATCAAACCCCCCAATTGAAACAACAAAACAATTGGTCCCACTAGCCACTCAAACCAACCCACAAAACATGTCAAACCCATTTATCATGAATCCAAATCAAGGAAATACATTGGTCATGAATCCCATCAACCAAGGTAACACCTTATCCCCAAATTAAACACAAGGGAACCCTCAACATAAAAACAATCAAGGTAAACCTTCCAATCAATTGGTCCAAAATAAAAAGCATGCCGCTAATATTGCAACACTAAGTGGCACCATCTCAACCTTTGGTCCCCCAAAATAATGCAAAATAAAATGGGACCCCAAACCTACATTTCTCCACCCCAATCTCAAATTTTACAAGGAATGATAGCATAAAATCAAGGACAAGAATATACCAAATCCAAATCTAATGTACAACCCTCAAAATTTCATCACACAACAACCATCCTACAATTAAATCAACCCACAACTCACTCACACCATGGTCCCTCAAAATCCACCACACATTACACAAAATCAAAATATTTTAACCCAATACAATATAATGCTACAAGAACAACAAACCTATCAACAAGCATTGCAACAAGAATGAGCTCAATCTCAAGCTTTGCAACAACAACAATCCCAACAACAAGCATTTCAAGCAAAAAAATCCTATCAACAAGCATTGCAACAATAATAAGCTCAAGCGCAAGCCTTACAACAACAAGCTTCTCAACAATAGGCATTGATTACACAACAATAAGAAGATCAATTACAAGCCCAATAGAAACAAGCCCAACTACAACCACAAAAATATGCTCAACAACAAAAAGGCTTTTACTATAACCCCCAACAATATTCCAACATGCAATAAAACATCTTAAACCCAAATGTACAAGGAGAATACACACCTCCACCACTATCACCATCACCAACACAATATCAAAATCAACCCTACATACCATATAACACCCCCCATATCAAAATCCCACCTAAAACTCATCTACCATCCCACAATATACCCCATATGCTCCACCACCATATCCTCAAGATGATTTGTCATCGTAAATTAAGGCACTCACGTAGAAAATCCAAGACATCCAAATGGGGAAAACAAATAAATCGCATGCGCAACGAAACTTGTGTCCATACCCCTTTGATAGAAACATCTCAATGATACCTTTCCCACTCAGATTTGAATTCCCAAAGTTTTAAAAATATAGAGGACGGGGAAATTTGGTGGATCATATCAAATATTGTTACGTAACATTTATGGAAGTTTCTTATAATGATTCCTATTTAATATACCTTTTCCCGCGTAGTTTGGGAGGCCCAACAATATATTGGTTCTCACATTTAGCTCTGGGAATTCAAACCTTCCAAGAGATGTAATTGATCAGTTTGTGGATCATTTCTCCTACAACCTAAACATGGACATGAGCTTGGAATATTTTTACAACCTAAAGAAAAACAAGGGTGAATCCTTCACAAATTTCTTACAACAATGGAGGCAGAGAGCTAGCAAGAGAAAATAGCCTATCCTTGAAGAACAACAAATAGGTATCATCATTGCCAATGTGGACACTGACCTATCTTTTTAATTGAAAATGCAGTGTTTCACATATGAAGAGCTTATCCCTAGGACTCTTAACATCAAAAGAGCCCTTATCACACAAGGAAACACACAAGCATACAAGGACAACTGCCCATCTACTAGATCTAATTTCAAGCCTTGCATATGGGCCAAGAACAAGAATGTAACTAACGATGGTGCCATTGATGCCAAAGTGGTCCTAAGTGCTCCCAAAAAAACCAACAATCAACCAACAAACACCCAAAAAAATGTACAAAAAAAAACATGCCACCACAAAACAACCAAGTCAACAATGCCAACACACAACAAAGAAGACCACCCCCTAGGAGCAACTACCAACAAAAATGTAAGTACACAGCATTGGGGGAACCTATCAAAGTAGTCATGTAGAAGTTGGTGCAATCAAATCTAATTAAGCTCCCCAACTACCAAAATTACCAAGAGCCTCAAGTTAAACCACCATAGTATAACAAGGACCTTTGCGATTTTCATAAGATAAAAGGACACAAGATAACGAGTTGCATGAAACTGAAAAATATTATCTAAGATCTAATCGACAATGGAGATGTGACTATCGATCAACAAATAGGAAACCAAGACCTAAAGATATATAAGAACCCGATGTCAGATCATAACAAGGGAAAGGATAATGGAAAAGGGAAGGATTAATCCAATGTAGGTCATGTGTATACCAACGTGGTTGCATCTTGTGATAATTTCATATCGATCATCACCATTAAAGGACCTAGTGCGGAGTGTGGAGTCACCACACATCAGGGAAAGGTCACAATCCAAGGAGAATCTTCACAACCTAGGGCACAACCCACACCTCTGAAGTCAAACCCTATTTGTTATATTCTCCTAGACCAAATAAAGAAGACCCCTACCCAGATCTCCATCCTGGAGTTACTGAAACTATCACCTGCATATAGGGATGTCTTAGAAAAGTCTTTGTCCACCTCTTTTGTACTCGAGGATCTTGATGCTGAGAAATTCCAAGCTATGATAGGACACATCACTACTCCTCTTCTCCTCACCTTTTCTTAACAAGACCTCCCAACACAACCATCACATAATCACACTTTTCGACTTAAGGTCATTGTTCACAAGAATAAAATCAAAAGAGTCTTGGTGGATGGAGGCATTGGTCTAAATATTTGTACCCTTCAGTTAAATAGGAACTTGGGTTACTTTGAAGATGCCATTGAAAAGAAAAAAGGTGTAACTATAAGGGCATACAATGATCAAGAGAGGGTGTCTCAAGGCATAATCAAGCTACCTATCCAAGTAGGACCCACCATTGTTGAAACCAAATTCCAAGTGCTTGACCTTGACCTTCCTTAAAACATTCTTCTAGGTTGACC
Organism: Sequoiadendron giganteum; assembly: GCA_007115665.2. Classification (NCBI taxonomy): domain Eukaryota; kingdom Viridiplantae; phylum Streptophyta; class Pinopsida; order Cupressales; family Cupressaceae; genus Sequoiadendron; species Sequoiadendron giganteum. Next base: position 829,045,145 of record CM021100.1, on the reverse strand, counting down.
ATGGATCCATGCCATGCAAGTAGTAGCTTTTGCATACCATTAATGTATCAAATTTATTTTTGAAGATAAAGAAGTTACCATCCATGGTGATCCTAAGTCATTCTATTACTGCAAGAACCTTGAAGCAAAATTCTAAAAAATCCCACAAGTACCAAAAAATTATGAAGGGCCAACATCCTCATTCTCATTCATAGACCCATATTCCCTGGCTTCTACCTCATAATGCAAAACACGCAACATACAGAACATGCCAGACATCAAAGTAGTGATCAAGGACAATGGATGTGGGGATTATAATCTGAAGAAGGATTATTTTGTGTTAGGAGAGTTACCTCTTTATCCTAAATCTCATGGGAAGCCCCAACCTATCAAAAGGGTAGTTGAGACAATGAAGGTAGCATCTACCACTTTCACCAAGTGGGGAGATTTGAACAAAGAGGTCATTAATGAAGAAGATGTATCCAAATTTTTATATCAAGATAACCATCACATGCCCGTTCTTCCAATGGAAGATGATAAAAAATGTTGTAGCTAATGATGGGGTGGGGTAGAATGAAAATGGTTTGCTAGAACCCCTTGCTCCTAAGAAATGACCAAAGAATCCTGGTCTAGGATGTACCACTAGAAAGGCGACCCTTCTTAGCAAGGGTGCTTCTAATAAACGAGTCAAGGCTTCCTCTTGGTTACATACATCACGTAATAATATCCTTGATGAATTTCCCCTTGACATAACTAACTTGTTTGAGGATATCTTCATATTCATGATAACCACAACATCCTTTACCCCAAACAACCAAATCTCTAAACTAAAGCTAGTATACCCCCCCCCCCCCAACTAATCAATTTGGACCAATGAGGATCGCCAATTCTGGATATTTTCAAAAATGATGAAGCACTCTTTGGGAATCTGTGACAACTTTCCATGTGGGGATCACAAAGAATGGTTTGGCATAGAACTCAATACATAAGCATATTATAGGGAAATGATTGAATCCCCCAGTCATAAAATAAATGATATGAGAATCACATGTTGATCTTTAAGTGAAAACCACATCATGGTGCTTTCTTATCATAAAATAGTAAAAATAAAGGATGCATCCGACAGTTAAAACCTCTCTAAGGTGTCAAAGGATGAGGCATACAATCTTTCTCTTTGTGAAATAAATCTAGAGAAGTTAGTGGTACTTGCAAAGAAAGCTAACCTAATGAATGTGGGGATAGAGGAGGCACCTCTGATAACATTCTATGCAGAATCACTATTAGATGAGGAGCAAAAAAACTTGGTAGCTTTCCTAAAAGAGAAAAGGGAAAATTTTGCATGGTCCTATAGAGATAGTCTTGGACTTGATCTTGAAGTGGTTTTACACCACCTAGTAGTTTATCTTGAAGCTAAACCAGTAAAATAGAAAGTGAGAAAGATGCACCCCTAGATAGAATTATTGGTTAAACTAGAATTATAGAAACTTCTTGATGTCGGCTTTAACTAAACAATAGACTATCTTTATTGGGTTTCCAACTTGGTGCCAGTCTCCAAACCCACTAGGGGCATCAAAATATGCACTAACTTCAAGGACTTAAACAAAGCATGTCCTAAAGATGACTTCCCTCTTCCAAATATTGACATCATTGTAGACTTAACTATTGGACATGAGACATTATCACCTATGGATGGATTCTCAAGTTATAACAAAATTGTGATCGCCAAGGAGGACCAACACAAAACAACATTCATGTGTCTATGGGGAACATATTGTTGGAATGTAATGGCATTTGGGTTCAAGAATTCTAGAGCTACTTATCAGAGAGTGATGAAACTAATCTTTCACAACATGATCCACAAAACTATTGAAGACTATGTGGATGACATTCTAGCTAATTCAAAGACAAGGAAGGAGCATATAGAAGTACTAGGACAAATCTTTGATAGGCTCGAAGAATACAAGGTGTGACTGAATCAAAAAAAGTGTGTCTTTGGGGTCACATTAGGAAAGCTCCTAGGGTACATAGTGTCATAAAGAGGAATCAAGATAGATCCAACCAATGTAAAATCAATTCTAGATATGGAGCCCTCACAAACACTGAAACACATGTGAGGTCTACAAGGGAGGTTAAAATCTATCAAGAGGTTCATAGCACATCTGGAAGACAAGATCCACCCCTTTTCTCACCTTGTCCACAAAGGGATAACATACAAGTGAGATGAGAAATGTGACAAATCCTTCCAACAAATAAAAGACTATCCACTGACACCTCTTGTTCTTATGCCACCAATACCAAACAATCCTTTAATCTTATATATCTAAGCTACACCAATGGCTTTGGGTTCTCTTCTCGCTCAACATGACAAAACCAAAAAAGAGAGAGAAATCTACTATATCAAAAGGGCTTTGGTTAGATATGAGATGAACTATTCATCCATTGAGAAGGCTTGCCTAGAAGTGGTCTTTGCTTCCCAAAAGTTTAGACACTATATGCTTGCGCATAAGATAAAGCTCATTGCTAAGATTGATCCATTGAAATATTTGTTATCCAAGGTAACTTTCATTAGATGAATGGATAAGTAGGTAATGATCCTAAAAGAATTTGATATAGAGTATGTGGAGTGAAACTATTAAGGGGCAGGTAATTGTAGACCAATTGGCAAAGGCACCCATCTATACAAAAAAAATGTTGGTGTCTAAATTTCCTAATGACTCAGTATTTTTCTTGACATATTAGATTAGTGGAAGATATACTTTTATGGATCACATACACAAAATGAATCAGGGGTGAGATCTCTTCATCACCCCTCAAGGTGATTGTATTCCCAAATCATACCAACTATCCTTTCCATGCACCAACAACATTGTCGAGTGTGAAGCTCTCATAATGGGGTTAAGAATAGTAGTACAATGGAAAATACATGAATTAAAAGTCTATGAGGATTCACAACTAATCGTAAATCAAGTCAATGACAATTATCAAACCAAAGATGATAAGCTCACATCTTACAAGAAGATGGTAGAAAGTCTCAAGGACTTCTTCATCGATATAACATTTGAGAAAATACCGTGTGTTAACAATCATGTAGTTGATGCTATGGTGACCATTGGTTTGTTAGACATTCTGCACAACATTCATCAATGTGAATTCCTTGTAGAGTAGCTTCTCGTACCATCTTTTGAGGTACCAAAATCTAAATTTGTGTGTGAAATTGTTGGTCCCGGTTCCCCATACTATCATGACATCTTCACCTACCTAAATAGAGGTATCCTTCCCACTGACACTAACCTAAACCTCAAGAAAACCTTTGTTAAGAAATCATCTTGATTCGTTATCATAGGTGACACCCTTTACAGTCAAAGTTTCAAGGGGAAATTATTACGATGTCTCAACTAAGAGGAAGCTTTGATCACATTAACAAAAGTGCATGAAGGCATTTTTGGTTCACATTCTGTCATGTACTAATTTTATCATTTATTTAAATGTAATTATTAATAATGGGATTTACATATTTATGTTAGATGATTATTTAAATTGAAATCGAAAATGAAATTGAAATTTAAATGCAAATGAAATGATTTGAAATTCATTATTATGAAATTTGGGGTTTGTCATTGTTGATGAGAAATTGAGTGCAAGTGAACGTAGGAATAGGTGAACGAGAATGAAGGCGAGAACATTGATCAAGTAGAGTCATTTTAGCCATTAGACGTTTATGAGGATGATGGAATCTCACACACCACTTAGTTAATTATAATGTATTTTTGTGATGATTAAATGGTTTAAATTTTAATTATTATAATGGCTATGCATTTGTTGAATGAAATTGCGAAAAAGAATTTGTTTGTTTTAAATGGAAATTTAAATACTGTTATGAGAAAATTGATTTTATTCAATTTATTACTTCTTTATGTAATCTTTTCTATTTTAGTTAAAAATAAAATGCTTTTATTCTAAGTTATTGGAAAATGAATATTATGTTATTGTGTGGAAAAATATATTTGAAATAAGAGTAGGAATATATATGTTTAAATAATTATATATTAAATTTGGTTATTTAAATGAAATACATTTTTAATTTGAAATGAATTGAAAAAAAGAAATACGTTCAAAATTGGAATTGAAAACAAAACAACAGTTATCAAATTGAAAACAAATATCTTTCAATCAATTTTGAATGCAATAAAAATAAAATGAAACTTGGAGTTTTGCAATTTTGCTAGAGATCAAGCATGAATAGTGGATCTGAGATATTATTAAACTCCACCATTTTGCATGAGATTGAGGAGAAGAAATTTGAATTAAGAGAAGAGTAAAATCCATTTTTAGAAGGTAGAGTTAAAGAAGAGAGCTTTTGATTTTTTTGAAATTTCCATGCTACTTATCCCATGCGCGCTAGGAAGGTGGAGAGTTGGTTTTTAGTTAAATAGCATGCTTCTGATTCAAATTGACAAAGGGAGGAAGATAAAAATTAAAAAACCAGAAATAAAGAGTGAGTGTTTGGAATTCATGTGCAAGGAGAAGAAAAAGGGAGGCGCGACCAAGAGAGGGGATTAACAACAGTTTTTATTTGATTTTGATTGATTATTCTCATTCTCCTTAAACACCCCATGTGTGGCCAGGAAGAGGGGGTCTTAGAAATAAAACAGTCTCTTATCTCCCATGCGCAGGAAGAGAGACAGGGAGGTGATGCTCACTACTTGAAGGAGAATAGGGGGAGTTTAGAACATAATAGAATTAAATCTACCCTCCATACATTCCATGCAGACAACAGGAGGATAAGTGCATAGGAAATAAGAGAGGAGAGACCCAGACAAAGGTAAGAACATAAAAGACAAATTGTTGCGTGAGATACATGCACAAACACAGTCAGAAACAAAAGAGGATTTTGCAATAAAAGAGGGGTAAAAACTTTATTAAACCAAGGAAAAATACAAAGCAAGGCCATTACATAGCCCTATCAAGCTCCACCAAGTGGTCCAATTGTTGAGAAAAATCAGGGGGTAATTGACCCCGATCCAACACGGTCCAGTCATGAATATGATCAGAGGCCCATTTAGCCAAACCATCCGCAACACCATTCCACTCTATAGGAATATGAGTGAAAGTAACGACCTCCAAAGAAGTACAAATATTGAGAATCTCTTCCACAATCAAAGCCAAATGCCAACTAACATCATCTAAATTCCACCTATTCAATAGGTTCACCATAACCTACGAATCAGACTCACAAATGATCATGTGCCACCCCAATTGGCTTCTACACTCCACCACCAATAAAATCAGTTGAGCCTCCATTAAATTTTTAGAATAAACGCCCTTATACACTGAGAAAATAAACTGAACATCTCCAAAGCTATCCTGACCAACACCACCAATACCAGCATAACCAGGGCTTCCTCGAGAAGAGCCATCTATGTTAAGTTTGAGGATCCTCTGAGGAGGAGGGGACCATCTTCCCTCCCTATTCGCCTTCGAAGTAGGATGTCTACATCTGTTGCACATGAGCTACCATTGTGCAGGAGGAAGATGAAGATGTTTAAAACAATCAACATCACAAGGGGCCACCGAAACAGACAGATCACACTTAGTAGCAACAGTTTCTCCCAAGGAATGCAAAATTTTCTACCACAAGCGAGGGGCCACCAACAACACATCCTAAAAAATCTGACGATTCCTCTCCAGCCAAAGATTCCATATAATGAAGGATGGGTCAATCCCCTAGGAAGCTTGAAGAAAGGAAGTAGAAGAATGGGCCTTGCCCCAGTGGTCCACAAACTCAGCTAATGAGAAAACATGCCAATAGGGTGTATTCCACACCCTCCACCAAAAATGCCAAATCTCCCTAGCATAAGGGCATTGGAAGAAAAGATGAGAGACAATTTCTTCTGAATCATGACACAACACGCATCTTGAGGGGCCTTGGAATCCACGCTTGCTAAGATTATCCCAAGTGAGACACCTATTCTGAGTCACTAACCACATGAAGAAATTGCACTTAGGCCAAGACAACTTGTGCCAGACTTGCTTCCACCAAGGGACCTCCATATCACCAAACAACTGCCTACTCAGCTGCTTATAGCCAGCAGACACAAAGTATTTCGTAGACATATCCGTGCCATCCCAAGCCAAAACATCTGGGCCCCGCAAAGAATTACAAGCACTGGAAACCAAAAGCTGAGCGAGCTCCAGCCTACTCCCCTCAGACCCCCCAGGAGGCCATTCAGTAGGGAGCTTCTAGCGAAAGGTAACAACAGAGCCACAACGCTCAGCGATCTTGTAATGCTCAACGATGTCCCAGCTAGCAGCAGTAAAAACATCACAAAGGGGCTGAAGATGAGAATAATCAAAGAGAAGGGGTGGGTGACCATCCCAAGCATCAAACCAAAAAAGAGCCTGTGATCCCGAGTGACAGATCCAGAAAAGAGAACACTTAATCAACTAAGCTCCCACTTTCAGAGTATGCCAAATCTTAGAACCACTCCCCTCTAGAGGATAGTGAGGGACCTCAAAGAAAGCAACACCTCTAAGATACTTATGGTTGAGAATTTGAGCCCATAACTGGTGCTGATTAGTGCACCAATGCCAATAAAGCTTAGCAGGAAGAACTTTCCCGTTCAAAATAGTAAAGTGTAAGCCAAGACCCCCCTCCTGCTTAGGTCGACACACAAAATCCCAATTTATAAGACTCCACTTAGAAGACATAAAGTTTCCACTCCAATGGAATTGACGAGAGAGAGCATCAAATTTCCTAAGGAAATAAATAGGGGCTGAATGAACAAAACACCTATAGATGGGGAGGGCCTAGATAATAGACTTAAGGAGAGTAACTCTAGCAGCTATAGACAACCACCGATGAGTCCAATGAGTTATGTTCTTCCTTAGCTTATCAAGCACCAACTTCCAGGAGGACTGGGGCTACCTGCCAACAACAAGAGGAATCCCTAGATAGACAAAGGGTAGAGACCCAATTTGAAATCAAAAAATTCCAACAATCCTCAGCTGGATAGCTTAGGGAGTATTAAAGAAGAAAATAGAGGACTTCTGCTCATTGACTTTCTGACCTAAAGCAGCAAGGTAGATATCCAAAGCTTTCCTGAAGGATTGAGCTTCACGAATACGGGCCAACCCCATAAGGGAAGTATCATCCACAAACTAGAGATGAGAAAGCGTTGGAAGACCCATCCCCCACTACCAACCATGAATCAAACCTTGAGAAACCTGGAATTTAAGGATGCGCCCCAGCCCCTCTGCTAAAATAATAAACAGATAAGGAGAGAGCGGATCCCCTCGATGAAGGCCCCTAGAAGCACCAAATATATCTGAAGGTTTACCATTCACAATAATCGAAAAGGAGGAAGAAGTCACACAGCTCATAGTCCAACTCACCCAATCCGGAGAAAACCCAAAGGCCAACAAAATCTTTTGAATAAATCTCCATTTAACTCTATCATAAGCTTTGGCCGTATCTAGTTTAATGAACATAGACCTATCCTTAGAGATCACCATGGAATGAATGACCTCAGAGGCAACCACCACTCCATCCAAAATTTGACGGCCCTCCACAAAGCCTCCTTGCTCCTCAAAAATAACAATAGACAAACAAGAGTTAAGCCTCTCCGCAATCAACTTTGTAACAATCTTATACACCACATTGCAGAGTGCAATAGGTCTAAAGAAATCAAGCCGATCAGCCCCTTCTTTCTTAGGAATGAGAACCAAAAAAGCAGCATTCAGGGCACAAAGCATATTCTTGTTATGAAGAGAGTCACGAACCACCTCCAACAAATCCATCTTCACAATATCCAAAAACTCTTGGAAGAATTCAATAGGAAAACCATCAGGGTTAGAAGCTTTCCCCTTATTCATCCCAAACACAACCTCCTCCACTTCAGACAAAGTAATCTGACAAATCAGAGATGTGTTCAAGTCATTAGAGATCAAAGAAGGAATACAGGAAAGGACCATATCCTCATCAGCCTCGGTAGGAGGTGAATCCTCGGTAAACAGAGCAGAGTAGAACTGACGAGCCTCTTTGGACAAAGCCTGCAATGAAGATATAGAAGAGCCCTCATGATTGACAAGAGAAGGGATATGACACTTATTCTGACAAGCCTACACAAAGTGATGAAAGAAATCAGTATTCCTATCACCTGCTTGAAGCCAGTCAACCCTATCCTTTTGTTTCTAGAATATTTTTTCACGAAGCTCCCACTCCTCCACCACTTTTAGAGCCTGGGACTCAACATGCCTAAGACCCTTTGAAAATCCTAGATCCCTAATCTAGCGACTGATAATAGCAAGACTCTCCTTCACTTCCCTTTTTTTAGCTCGTAAATTGCCAAAACACACTCTATTCCATCGCTTAAGATGAAACTTGACATATTGCAGCTTCTTGACGAAAGAATACATAGCAGTACCATACGTAGGAGCTCCATCCCTCCACCACTGAACGACAAGATTATATAAGGAAGAATCACGTAGCCACATAATCTAAAATTTAAAAGGATAGTTCTTAGAATTAGGAAGGGAAGAAGTTGAAAACTTAACTGGCCAATGATCTGAGCCGCACCAATCTAGGATCTCAAAGCAAGTGATCAACCTGCCCCCAACCCAAAAAAAAGAAACCAGAAATTTGTCCAACCGCTCAGAGATCGCAGTTGGCCCACTTTGTCTATTATTCCAAGTAAAAATGCCATTGGAGGGTTTGATTTCAACAAGAGCAAGAGAATCCACATTAGCTCGAAACATATCAGAAGCAGGACCCAGTCTCAGAAGCCCCCCTCTTTTCTCCTCTAAACATAGCACAAAATTGAAGTCTCCAACTAAGATCCAAGGCAAATAAGGAGCACAAGACCTAACATACCTTATATGAGCCCAAAGATGGATTTTACCACGAATATCAATCAGAGCATAAATATTACTAACCAATATAGTCTCCCTAGATTCTAGGATAGAATCCACCACCGAAATAGAGGAATGGCTAGAGATCCACCAGTGAGGAACAACCTTATGAGGATCCCAAAAAAGAGCCAAACCTCCAGAAGTTCCCCTAGACCCAATACACTAGCATTGACCAGACCCCCAAATACGAGGAGAGAGCTAAAGCATGAGGTCCACCTGAAGCTTAGTCTCCTGAACACAAAAAATATCTGGAGAATGTATCCTAATGAGATCCTGAATAGCCTTTTGATGGGAGGCGCTATTCAACCCCCTTGCATTCCATTACAGAATAATCATGAGGAAGGTTGGACAAAGTGGGCCTCAATGGTCTTAATCGACCCCGATTCCACCAACAAATCCCTAGTAAATTTGAGCTTGTTTGCATCTTTCTTTCGACCAACTTTAGAGGGATTTTCAAAATGCCCCTTTTTGAGAGGGCATTGCAACACCCCAAGACCAGTAGCCGAACCCCGAACTTTACTTGCAGAAAATTCCTCCTTAGCCAAATCCGCTAAAACAATATCATCCTATAGGCCTACAGAAGCATCAAGGAGCCCAACACCCTCCTACTCCAACAACGGAGAGTTATCCTTAACAAAAATTGTCTGCTCCAGCCTGGTATCCATACCAGTGGCCCCATATGAGATCTCACCTAGGATCCCCCCCTTTAAGGCCTAACTATCCAAGACCTCAAAACGGTTGAAACCCTAGTCACTCTGTCTATCTTTATAGGGTCGCTTCTGACCCCTCCCCTTAGCTTTCGACTTAACATGAATAAATCCATCATTAGGCCCCCCCTCAGTCATAAGCACCTTGCCCTTATCTCCCTTCTCAGCTGAAGGCCCCGAAGAAGGAGGAGAAGAAACCCCCACTGATCTAGAAACCCTTGGGCACTGGCGTTGAAGGTGTCCATACTCATGACAAAAATGACATCGAAAAGGAAGGGACTCATAATCTAACTGCTAAATCCATGAGGCAGAGCCAATACAAATTTCCAAAGAATCTGGCAATGGATTGTTTAAGTTAATTTCAACAAAAATGCGAGCAAATGAAAATACCTTTTTATCCAAAGTATTATGAGCAATGGCAACCGGCTTCCCCAATAATGCAGCAATCTGATGCAAAATATCTTCTCTCCAGAACTCCAACGGCAGCCATGGCAAGCAGACCCACATAAGAACCCGGGAAGGCAGATCCTCTATCGCATTGAATCCTCCATGCGAGGGTTTCATGAACAATCCCACATGATTGTAAAAGCACGGCCCTCCCTCAAAAACGTGATTGCGATCCGACATGCAAGAAAAATCAACCATAAAAAATCCATTCCAATCCACCAAAATATCAAAGTCGCCTTCAACTTGCCAGGACATACGAATCCAAGACTCAAAAGCCGAGAGGGGGACACAAATACCTAGAAACTTTCAAATCAACACATGTTGGCTCTAATAAGAAAATTCATCTTGCACAAATTCTGGGGAGATAACCAGAACTGGGTGATCATGACTTCACGGAAAACACCCATTCACCTTTTTAAGCTTAGAGCTCTCGCCCAAAAATGAGGAATCCATCATCGGAGCATGCACGCCTGCAGAGAGACCCAGAGATGGCTTCATGCCTGAAATCATCAAGCTCTTGGAGACCCTAGCCATACTGCCACACCCAAAACCCACCACACCAACCTCCACACCTCACACACCCCAAACACCACACCCCTAACCGCCGACGACAACCCCACACAACACCCACCAAACCCCACGTGCCAGGCCCCACAGCAAATGCCACCAGAACACCCCACACCAAAAGGCCCACCCTCACACACTACAGCACCCACGCACCCCACACCACACGCACCACCTGCACACACCACAACAGCCGCATAGAGCAAGCCCAAAAAATAGCAAAACAACAGAGGATTTTCAACAAAAGAACAATTACAAACAAAAATTGACATTCAAAGAGCACAAACCAGATTCAGGAAATTACCAAGTAGATTCAATGAAAACACATTCACAGTTAGTTCAAAACTAAGTTTCATTCTTTTATTTTTATTCTTGTACTTTAATTTGAATAGAAAGAAAATCACTATTTTTATCAAATTTAGAAGAAAGATCCAACACCAGACTGAAATTTTATGGAGACAAAGAACAACTTAAATATAAAATTGTTGAACAACTAAAACAGAAAACTATAAAAAGACAGTAGATTTATTTATTTTTATTAAATTTGGATTTAGTAATTTAAAATATGCACACATAAAACATAATGTTTTAGATTTATTTAGATTTAGTAAAGCTTCAAAAAAATCCAAACTGACAGAGTTTAAATTTAAAAAGATAAGATTAAATAATTTTGTGTATTTAAATATTCTTGAAAGTAAAAGTGAAAATTGTTAAATCTCCAGAAATGATTTAAAATTGTTTACAAAACATAAGTAAATCTGAGGTTTCTATGTTTTTGAAAAGATGTTATTTTAATGGAAATAGGAAAAACAAAAAAGAAAATAAAATAAAGTAAAATATAATTACCTTGACATTAAATGAATTACAGAAAGGCTATATTAAAGTGTTATTAAATTTCATGAGAAAATGAACTGAAAGAATGTGTGCTCATTTAATTCTTGTTTAAATATGTACATAGTTACATACTTGAGATACACCTTCTTTTAATTTTATTTATTTATTTTAAATATGAACATTATGTTATTTACGATTTAAATATGTGAAATTATAGTATTAAAAACCATGTTTTCTTGAATATAAAAGTACAACTCATGTGTTTTAGGAAGATGATTTTAATTTGAATGGAACCATGCATGCTTGATAAATGAATGTGCATGACATGTGTTTGGAAATTTACCTTCCGAGATGGGTGCCGAATATGGGTTTATAGAGAGCGTAGTTTTGCTTTTCCAAAACTACTATTATTTGTCGTGCATGACATTTTACTTGGCCAAGTAACTTAAGGACCATTGAAATAGATGGAATGAAATTTACTCTCTACCATATCCTAGTATCGAACTTGATTTTTTCTTAAATGAATTAGAAAAATGAAAATGCTTGTGGATTTACTAGTTATACTAGGCACGCACTAGATTCCATCTTGCTTGTCGACTGCTTTTTGCTAAGCGATTCGTGCAAGGTCAGGTATTCTTTAAATGACTAAGGAATTTTAGGGAAGCGTAAGCTTCGAGGTTGGGTGGAAAAAGTGCCTGATTCTTGTTCTCGTCTTCATGTTTGAATATATGCAATTGGATTGAAGATAAAATGATGATTTCTTCATATATGTATTATTTTATTCTTCAATTAATTATTGTAGAACTTAAGGTGACAAAATGCCTAAGTCTTGAATTGTAATTTTGTTACAAATGCTTTTGTATTATTAAATGTCATGTAAGATGACACGTTTATGAATTTAATTGGAAGTATCATGAATCTATTTGTAGAGTTTAAGTTGATATTATGCAATCTTTTGGAGTTTATGAAATGTTAATGAATGGAGTTTTCGACTTTCTTTAGAATATAAATGAATTTATTTAAGGAATTGTTGATGTTTGGAATTAAAGAGTTTCACACTTTACATTTGGTATCAGAGCCCTAGGTTTGAACACTAGGGTCCTTTGTCCATTACGCTAAAGAAACATTCCTTGATGTGGGAATTGTTGATACATAACGGGTGCAAGAGGAAAAGGAGCTGCTGCAAGTAATGAGAATGACAGGTTGGATCAGATTCTCAGTCTTTTGAATCAACAAGGTTCCAGAATGGATAATCTGGAACAAGAAGTTCAAGGAGTGAGAGAAGGACAAAACCCTCGGAACGAAATTCCCCAAAATTAGGAGCAACCCACTAATGAAAATCCAAGGGTTGAAGAACTACCAAATCCTCAAGCTAGGATTCAAGGGGAGTTGGAAAAAGACTTGAAAAGGGTAGCCCCACCCAAGTTTGATGGTAAGACCATCGGTGATGGAGCAAAATCCTGGGTAATTGAAATGGAAAAATATTTTGAGCTCAGGAATATGTCTAATGAGACCAAGGCAGTTTGGGCTGCATATCAACTCATTGGAGAATCTGCTACTTGGTGGGATAATGAGAAGAATGAGAAGAAGCTACTACTAGGTGGGACTACATGGGAATTATTCTTGCAAATTTTTAGGAAGAGATGGCTTCCACAGCTGTTCTTTGATAGAAAGATGACAAAGTTTCAGAATCTGACATAGGGTGGTTTGATAGTTACTCAGTACTAGGAGAGATTCACTAATCTCCTAAAGTACGTACCACAGTATCAGATGGATGAGTGGTTCTGTATTCAGAAATTCATACTAGGATTGAGGCCATAGATAGGAGCTGATGTGGATATTCATAATCCATTGCTATGGATGAGGTCTTTGAGAAGGCCATAAAACAGGAACATAAGTTGCAACAGGTAGCAAACTACAGAAAGAATGTGAATGCTAAATCTGGATTTGGAAACAGGAAGTTCCAAAATAATAATAGTAATAACCAGAGGGGTAACAACAGTCAGCAGATAAGGAACCTAAAGAGAGGAACAAACTCTCAGGATAAAGGAGAAGGAAACTATGGTGGAGATAAGAAAGTGAATAATAATAACACCAACTTCTCCAATACCAAGAATAGGACAGGTGGTCACCCAGGGCCATGAGGTGGATGTTACAATTGTGGAGGAGATCACTATGCCTCCAATTGTACTCAATGTACAGGAGGTCAGTGAGGAGGAAATGATCGGCGAGCACCGCAACACCAGATTCATGCAGCAGTTGACAACCGTCAAGCAAATTTTCAAGCTTCACCTATTTAGATGACGAGTAAGATTTTTGGTCAATCAGTTTCCATTTTGATAGATACATGAGCTACTGAATGCTTTAATGATTCTAAAGTAGTTGCTAAGTTACCTATTAGACCTGGTTATATGTCACATGCATGGATGATTTAGTATGGAAATCGAGCATAGAATAGGGTAGATTCATGTCTATCGTGTAGCGATTTAGAGCTACCAAATTTCCAAACCCAAGTTAACCTATATGTAGCACCATTGGGTTCATATGATGTGATCCTAGGGATCAATTGGTTAACTAAGCATAAATCTATAGTGAACTGTGAGGATAAGATTGTGAGTTGTCTTGATGATTTTGGACATCCAGTTGAGATTTTTGGATCTCAAGAGCCTCTTGAGTTGAGACATATCTCAGCCATGCAGCTAAAGAAAGCACATCAGAAAGGATGTTCCATATATGCTATATTGGTGAGTGACTTGGATAATGTCCAGAAAAGTCCAGAGGGCTATCCAGTTCTTAGGGAGTTCTTGGATATCTTTCCTGAAGAACTTATTGAGTTACCACCGAAGAGAGAATTTGTTTTCGTGATTGAACTTTTACCTAGAACTGAGTCTCAATGCAAGGCTCCATACAGAATGACTACTACAGAGTTATATGAATTGAAGGTTCAATTATAGGAGTTACTAAAGCAAGGATTTATTAGACCAAGTGTATCTCCATGGGGTGCACCGGTAATCTCTGTGGAGAAGAAGGATGGGACCTTAAGACTGTGTATTGATTACAAAATGTTGAACAAGGTTGCCATTAAGAATAGGTATCCTTTACCTATGATAGATGAGCTATTTGATCAGATGAAAGGGGCCACAATGTTTTCTAAGATTGATCTTAGATTAGGTTACCACTAGCTAAGGATTAAGGAGGAGGATATTCCAAAGACAGCCTTCTGAACTCAATAAGGACATTATGAGTTCACAGTGGTACCTTTTGGTCTAACGAATGCCCCAACAGCATTCATGAATCTTATGAACAACATCTTTAGAGATTGTTTAGACGATTTCGTGCTTATATTCATAGATGATATTTTGATTTACTCTAACATAGAAGAGGAGCATGAGAAGCACTTGAGGATAGTCTTGTAATGAATAAGAGATCAAAAGCTTTTTGGTAAGTTTTCAAAGTGTACTTTCTTTCAAAAGAAGGTTCACTACTTGGGCCATGCCATATATGTTGAGGGAATCTCGGTTGATCCTGTGAAGATAGAAGAAATTGTGGATTGTCCAACACTACAGAGTGTTACCGAGGTTCGTAGTTTCATGGGACTTGCAGGATATTATAGGAAATATGTGGAGGGATTTTCCAAGATAGAAGCACCTATTACTTCTCTTCAGAAGAAGGGAAGGAAATTTGAGTGGACTAAGAAGTGTGAGGAGGCATTTCAATTTCTAAAATAGAAGCTGACATCGACACCAGTGTTGACTATACCAGATCCTAATTTGCACTTCATAGTGATTACGGATGCTTCTAGTGAAGGTGTACGAGCTGTGTTGATGCAGGAAGGGAAAGTGGTTGTATATGAGTCCAAAAAACTGAAACAATATGAATTGAATTATGTGCCACATGATCTTGACCTTGCAACTATTGTTCATGCATTATAGATGTGGAGACATTACCTCCTAGGGAAACCATTTGAACTAAAGACAGATCATTTAGGACTTAAGTACATCTTTACACAGTCAAACCTTAATGCGAGACAAAGGAGGTGGCTTGAGTTCCTAAGTGAGTATGATTTTGGTATTGAGTATATCAAGGGAAAGGAAAATAGAGTTGCAGATGCTCTTAGCAAGAGAAGACATCTCTCTACTATGTTGACCACAAGGTCAAATTTGAGACAACAAGTGTTGCATTATCTTCCAATAGATGAGCATTATGAGAGGGTCAAGCAAGCCTTAGAGGAAGATCCTTTAGATCATAGATTTGATGGATATGTGATGGAGTATGATGGTATTTTGAGATATCAGGGAAGGATGTATATCCTTGAGGATGGAGACTTGAGGAGGTTGATTCTAGAGGAAGTACATGGTGCACCTTACTCAAGGCATCCAGGAGTTACGAAGATGGTAGCAAAGTTGAAGAATTTGTATTTTTGGTCTAAGCTCAAGAAAGATGTTATGGAATATGTGGCTAGATGTTTGGAATGCCAGCGGTTCAAAACTGACCATGTGCATCCAACAGGACTTTTGTATCCCCGCGATATACCTGAGTATAAGTGGCAAGTAATCAGTATGGATTGTATCCAAGGATTAGCTCTGAGAAGGAATAGGCATGATACCATCTTAGTAGTCATTGGTAAGCTAACGAAGGTTTCACATTTTATACCTAGAAATATGAAAGATGCATCATTGACACTTACGAAGAAATTTGTGTAAGAGATATTCTGATTGCATGGTGTACTAGAGACCATTATATCAGATAGGGATACTAGAATGACATCTAGGTTTTGGACAACACTGAATGCAGCTTTAGGAACTAAATTTAATTTTAGTTTTGCTTATCACCCACAAACTGATGGCCAAACTGAAAGGGTCAATCAGGTTGTTGAGGATTTACTGAGGATGTACTGCATGGATCAGCAGTACAACTGGGAGGAATATTTTCCATTGGCTGAGTTTTCTTACAACAACTCACTACATGCATCATTGGGTATGGCACCTTTTGAGGCACTTTATGGATGGAAGTGTCACACACCCATTAGTTGGGATAGGATGGAAGATAGGATCATCATTGGTTCAGATATGCTCAAGGAAATGGATGAGAAAATGAAGTTGATCAAGAGTAGGTTGAAGGAAGCAACCGATAGACAGAAGAGCTATGCTGATAGAAACAGGACTTTCAGATAGTTTGTTGTGGGAGATAAAGTGGTTTTGAGGGTTAAGCCTCATAAGAGCTCTATCTCATTTGGGAAATCATCAAAGTTGGCTTTGAGATTTGTGGGACCCTTTGATGTACTGGAAGTTATTAATCTAGTTGCTTATAGACTAACATTACCACCTGCTCTAGCTCGACTCCATAATGTATTCCATGTTTCTTCATTGAAACCATACCATCATGATGCATCTCATATACTTGATTGGCGTTCATTACAAGTACAGGATCTAGCGTTGGTGCTAGTGGAGCCCATCTGAATCCTAGACAAGCATAGCATTAAGCTGCATAATAGGGATAGTACTTAGTACAAGGTCCAGTGGGACCAGTATACCGAGGATAGTGCTACATGGGAGGATTCTGAGATGATTGATCGTCATTTTCTTCATTTTCTTTCTTAGATTAGTATTTGCTTAATGCAGAGATACTTGATACTCTCGTTTTTGATTCACATGTTGTGAACTTGGATAGCATGGATGCTCCTATGAATTGCTTATGATTATATTTTGAGAACTATGATGTTAGTTACTATTCCATTATGATTGAGATACTATGCTTTACAAATTGAGATACTATGCTTATTGATTTATTAATAAGACATCGAGATGATGTCTCTTCCAAGAGGGGAAGGATGTCACGTACTGATTTTATCATTTATTTAAATGCAATTATTAATCATGAGATTTCAATATTTATGTTAGATGATTATTTAAATTGAAATTGAAAGTGAAATTTAAATTTAAATGCAAATGAAATTATTTTAAATTCATTATTATGAAATTTGGGGTTTGTCATTGCTGATGAGAAATTGAGTGCAAGTGAACGCAGGAATAGGTGAACGAGAATGAAGGCGAGAACATTGTTCAGGTAGAGTCATTTTAGCCATTAGATTTTTATGAGGATGATGGAATCTCACACACCACTTAGTTAATTATAATGTATTTTTGTGATGATTAAATGCTTTAAATTTTAATTATTATAATGGCTATGCATTTGTTGAACGAAATTGCGAAAAAGAATTTGTTTGTTTTAAATGGTAATTTAAATACTGTTATGAGAAAATTGATTTTATTCAATTTATTACTTCTTTATGTAAACTTTTCTATTTTAGTTAAAAATAAAATTCTTTTATTCTAAGTTATTGGAAAATGAATATTATGTTATTGTGTGGAAAAACAGATTTAAAATAAGAGTAGAAATATATATGTTTAAATAATTATATATTAAATTTGGTTATTTAAATGAAATACTTTTTTAATTTGAAATGAATTGAAAAAAAGAAATACGTTCAAAATTGGAATTGAAAACAAAACAATAGCTATCAAATTGAAAACAAATATCTTTCAATGAATTTTGAATGCAATAAAAAAAAAAAAAACTTGGAGTTTGGCAATTTTCTTGGAGATCAAGCATGAATAGTGGATCTAAGATATTATTAAACTCCACCATTTTGCATGAGATTGGGGAGAAGAAATTCGAATTAAGAGAAGAATAAAATCCGTTTTTTAGAAGGTAGAGTTAAAGAAGGGAGCTTTTGAGTTTTATGAAGTTTCCATGCTACTTATCCCATGCGCGCCAGGAAGGTGGAGAGTTGGGTTTTAGTTAAATAGCATGCCTCTGATTCAAATTGACAGAGGGAGGAAGATAAAAATTAAAAAAATAGAAATAGAGAGTGAATGTTTGGAATTCATGCACAAGGAGAAGACAGAGGGAGGCGCGGCCAAGAGAGGGGATTAACAACAGTTTTTATTTCATTTTGATTGATTATTCTCATTCTCCTTAAACACCCCATGCACAGCTAGGAAGAGGGGGTCTTAGAAATAAAACAGTCTCTTATCTCCCATGTGCAGGAAGAGAGACATGGAGGTGATGCACACAGCCTGAAGGATAATAGGGGGAGTTTAGAACAGAATGGAATTAAATCTACCCTCCATACATTCCATGCAGCCAATAGGAGGAGAAGTGTAGGAAATAAGGGAGAAGAGACCTAGACAGAGGTAAGAACAGAAAAGATAAATTGTTGCCTAAGACACATGTACAAACACAATCAGAAACAAAAGAGGATTTTGAACAGAAGAACAGTTACAGAGAAAAATTGACAGTCAAAGAGCACAAACTAGATTCGGGAAATTACTAGGTAGATTCAATGAAAACAAATTCATAGTCAATTCAAAACTAAGTTTCATTCTTTTATTTTTATTCTTGTATTTTAATTTGAACATAAAGAAAATCACTGTTTTTATCAGATTTAGAAGAAAGATCAAACACTAGACTGAAATTTTGTGGAGACAAAGAATAACTTAAACAAAAAATTGTTGAACAGCTAGAACAAAAAACTATAAAAAGACAGTAGATTTATTTATTTTTATTGAATTCTGATCTAGTAATTGAAAAGATGCACACAAAAAACGTAATGTTTTACATTTATTTAGATTTAGAAAAGCTTCAGAAAAATCCAAACTGACAGAGTTTAAATTTAAAAAGATAAGATTAAATAATTTTGCGTATTTAAATATTCTTGAAAGTAAAAGTGAAAATTGTTAAATCTCCAGGAATGATTTAAAATTGTTTACGAAACAAAAATAAATGTGAGGTTTCTATTTTTTTGAAAAGATATTATTTTAATGGAAATAGGAAAAACAGAAAAGAAAATAAAATAAAGTAAAATATAATTACCTTGACATTAAACGAATTAGAGAAAGGTTAAATATTAAAGTGTTATTAAATTTCATGGGAAAATGAACCAAAAGAATGTGTGCTCATTTAATTCTTGTTTAAATATGTACATAGTTACATACTTGAGATACAACTTCTTTTAATTTTATTTATTTATTTTAAATATGAACATTATGTTATTTACAATTTAAATCTGTGAAATTATAGTATTAAAACACATGTTTTCTTGAATATAAAAGTGCAGTTCATGTGTTTGAGGAAGATGATTTTAATTTGAATGGAACCATGCATGCTTGATAAATGAATGTGCATGACATGTGTTTGGAAAGTTACCTTCTAGGACGGGTGTCGAATATGGGTTTATAGAGAGCATAGTTTTTCTTTTCCAAAACTACTATTATTTGTCATGCATGACATTTTACTTGGCCAAGTAACTTAAGGACCATTGAAATAGATGGAATGAAATCTACTCTCTACCATATCCTAGTATCGAACTTTCTTTTTTCTTAAATGAATTATAAAAATGAAAATGCTTGTGGATTTACTAGTTATACTAAGCATGCACCAGATTCCATCTTGGTTGTCAACTACTTTTTGCTAAGCGATTTCTTGTAGGGTCAAGTATTCTTTGAATGACTAAGGAATTCCAAGGAAGCGTAAGCTTCAAGGTTGGGCAAAAAAAGTGCCTGATTCTTGTTCTCATCTTCATGTTTGAAGATATGCAATTGGATTGAAGATAAAAGGATGATTTCTTCATATATGTATTATTTTATTCTTGAATTAATTATTGTAGAACTTAAGGCGACAAATTGCCTAAGTCTCGAATTGTAATTTTGTTAAAAATGTTTTTGTATTATTAAATGTCGTGTAAGATGACACATTTATGAATTTAATTGGAAGTATCATGAGTCCATTTGTAGACTTTAAGTCGATATTATGGAATCTTTTGGAGTTTATGAAATGTTAATGAATGGATTTTTTGACTTTCTTTAGAATATAAATAAATCTATTTAAGGAATTGTCAATGTTTGGAATTAAAGAGTTTTGCACTTTACACATTCTAGTGGTATGACCTTATCTAAGAAACTATTGAGGATGGGGTATTATTGGCCTACCATGGAATGAGAGGCTCATCAATTTGTGAAGAAGTGTATGAAGTGTCAGCAACATGGGGACCTTATCCATGCTCCAGCTCAAGAACTCCAACCAATTATTACACCTTGGCCTTTCAAGTAGCGGGGACTCAACCTCATAGGAAAGATCACCCCTACCTCATCTAATGGTCACAAGTTCATCATCATGGCCACTAAGTAATTTACAAAGTGGGTTGAAGCAATCCCTATGAATTACATCATGGAGAAACAAATCTCCAAATTTATCCTGAACTACCTTATTTATCATTATGGTGTTCCACAAGCCCTTATCTCAGATAATGGAACACCTTTCAAAAATCAGAATGAATGAGAGTTATGCCAATGATTCAATATCCAACTTCGATTCTCTACTCCCTACTATCCCTAGGGAAATGGTCAAGTTGAGGCTTCGAATAAAACCATCCTTAAAATCCTCAAGAAGACGGTCAATGAAGCTAGCTGTGACTGGCATCTATAATTAAATCCCACCTTATGGGCCTATAGAACCAATATCCACACACCTATAGCTGCTACCCCTTTTCCCTAGTGTATGGAACTAAAACCACCTACCTATCGAGGTCAAGCTCCCTTCACTAAGAATATCATTGAAAAATATGATTACTTATGAAGAATAGAAGGTATCTCGGTTGAACAAGCTAGAATTGCTAGATGAGCATCATCTTGATGCTTTGAATCATTTACAAGCATTTCAGAACTGACTGAAAAGGAGCTATAAAAAGAAAATCAAAATTTGGTCCTTCCAAGTGAGAGATCTTGTACTCAAGGAGAATCAAAAGAACATGCTAGATCAAGATAGCAAAGGGAAGTTTCAGCCTAATTTCTTAGGACCATTTATCATCATAGCAAGCTACAATTTAGGAGCATATTAGTTATCAACACCTAAAGGAGAACCCTTGCAGGAACTAATCAATAGCTTACATCTCAAAAAATAATATGCCTAGGCTTGAAGGTTATAAATCTAAAAAATTAAAAAATAACAAAAACTAACAAAAAAATATTAAAAAAATAAGAAAAAGGATTGAAAACAGTAAATAAAATATTATCCTCTAGTGAAAACCACTTCAGTGGTGCTTGTTAGAATCCAAGATCACCTGCATGCAAATGGATACCTGTCACATGCAAAAGACATGCAAAACCAAGAAGATGTTCTGCAAACCTCAAAGTGTAAAATGCATTATTAGAATCTCCGGTATTACAAAGAGATCAATCCTTATGAAGGAGATCAAGAAACCCTAAAAGGGAAACCCTAAAGTGTGCACACTTAATAATTAATCAATTATTAATGTGCCTAAGTTTAGCTTAAGCAACTAGAGGAATAAGTGACTTAATTAATTAACCAGTATGATGTAATTAATTAAGCGTAATAAATTATTACTCTAACACCCCCCCTTAAGATGAACTTAGGAAGAAGCTAAAACACTAGAATAAGATGCATGCAAGAAAAGATGAGTCCCGGCAACTAGGCCTGATCAGGTACCCATTTACAAATGCAAGAAAGAGGTAGAGGAGGAAAACCCAGTGGGACAAAACCCCCCTACAATGATATGACATGCTGCAAAGAAGCACTGGAAGAACACTGTAGAGTAACACTGGAACCGCAATCTGGCAAGCAAGGAAAGATACTTCTGTCTACACGAAACCATATCGGAATCATAATGATGCAACAGCAGACCCGATGCCACGGAACACTCGAAAACTCCAAACGGGAACAACTCTGGAATCTATGAAGCAGCAGTCGATTATTAAATGATGTATCACTGAAAATGAAGTGCAAAGATGCAAGAAGCACTCTCCCAACTGTCAAAATATCCAAGTAATCTCCAAAACACCCATCGGGTCAAATCTGGAATAATGAAAAACTTGTGACAGATACAGAAAAAAGTGCATGGACAACAACATAGAGCTCCTCAATACCTTTCCAACGCCGCAAAGATAACGAAAATCGGAGATCGTGGCAAAAAGTTATGAGCTCGGAAGCATAAAAAGTACATCTGACTTCAACCAGAAATAAATGCAGTAAAACAGGAAAATACTGAAAAATAAACTGCACCAAATGAAAGTGCTCGAGAACCAGCTTTCCGGCGATATCTCGTTTGCCCAATTTCGATACCGTATGCCCAAGTTATGCAAAAAAGAAAAAAACTGCTTCTTTAGAGAAAACTAGGGTTAGGAGGGGCAAGGAGAGGCCGTACGGACGCTGACGTCATGCTGACGTCAGCAGTTCACGGGCATAAATTTGACGGCCTGCAGCCGTCACCGCAAAAAATCACTCCCTGCAGAAAAATTTTTAGGCCGTTGGTCACCATATGACCGCGGGCTAAGCAGAGGGGGCTGGAGTGGGCCGGGGGGCCGGGCGCGAGCACCTGGTCATCCATATGACCTCGGCCGAGCAGGGGAGGGCCCGCGGGGGCTGAAGGACCCGGTGGCGGGTGGGCTGAGCGCCGCTCAGCGGTGGCGGACTGGCGGCGGAGGACGGCGGCGGCGGTGAAGCGGTGGCCGCTTGGTGGCGGGCCGGTGGCCGCCGGGCGGTGGGAGCCGTTTGCACTGGAGGCGCCGGCACAGAACCCGAGATCGCCTTTTTTTTTATTTTTGTGCCTCGTGAAGCGTGCTGGGGAGGCCGTACGGCTTCCCTAGCAAAAAAATTTTGCCTCAGAAACCAACTGCTCGAAAATGGACGATTTGACAGGCGTTTCTAGGGTTTTGGGGCGCTGCGAACGCGATGGCGACGTCCGTTTGAGCCCATAGTGTCCCGAAAATTTGGCTACCCCCAGATCTTGCAAAAAATGATGCCTGTGGAAACCCTTGCACTTGAAACTCACTGAGAAGCCATATCTTCAGATCACGAACAGGCAGCGGCAGGTCTGGAGCTCTGATACCATGTTAGAATCCAAGATCACCTGCATGCAAATGGATACCTGTCACATGCAAAAGACATGCAAAACCAAGAAGATGTTCTGCAAACCTCAAAGTGTAAAATGCATTATTAGAATCTCCGGTATTACAAAGAGATCAATCCTTATGAAGGAGATCAAGAAACCCTAAAAGGGAAACCCTAAAGTGTGCACACTTAATAATTAATCAATTATTAATGTGCCTAAGTTTAGCTTAAGCAACTAGAGGAATAAGTGACTTAATTAATTAACCAGTATGATGTAATTAATTAAGCGTAATAAATTATTACTCTAACAGTGCTTTGGGCAAGTACCTTGGTGAAAACCTAGAAAATCTAGGAACCTTGCATAAATAAGAACTATCCATCCATCATTGGATCTTTGGCTTATCCCACTTCACCATCCATTATGTATTCATCCATCGCATCCTACTATCCTATTAATTCCATCACTCATCCACATTTGTATCATAGTTGGATGTTACGTATGAATCATATTCCTCTTTAGTACTACCTAGCACATTCCTAAGGTTAGTTTGTCATGTCTATATCAAGGTAGTCTATTGCATCACACTGGGGGAAATTTTCCTATACTTGCATCGGATTGGGTTCTTGTTTATCTTAAGGTTATTCTCAAAATCTCTTAGAAAATCCCAAAACATTTAAAAATCACCAAAATCCAAAAACACTTGCAAAATCTAAAAATCTAAAAAACATCAAAATGTTGTATAGACAAAATCCAAAAATATTCAAAAAGTTATAAAGTCAAAATCCAAAACATCAAAATCCCTAAATAGGTCAATAAGTCAAAAAAATAAAAAACATGGTTGTCGAACTAAATTGTCTCTGAGCTTGAATGTAGGTAGGGCCATCATTGATGTGTCCTCGAGGCATTAGGTCAGTTATTTTGGAGTGTGTCATAATAAACTAACAATCCATCAAGTGTTCAAATCTCATCAATAAACAGTTACTAGTCAGAGTTGGTCGAACTACGTCGTCTCTGCGCACATAACGTAGGTAACGCTAATCTTTGATATGCCCCTGAGGCCCTAGGTTTGTCCCTCTTAGGTCTTGGTCAAAACTCAGAAAACATAAAAACATTTGAAAACTTGAAAATGCAAAACATTGGAAAACATTCAAAAATCTTAAATGGCCTCACATAAACTAAAAACCTAAACATTCAAATATACCCAAAAATACCAAAAACAACCTCAAAACATTAGAAAACATCAAAAACATTGAATTATTCCAAAAATTCCAAAACCACCCATCCCATTTCCCCTTCACTCACAATAAACCTCCATTCATAATAAATCAATTGCCATCTTCAACCTTTGGCCAAACAAGTGGAAACAAGTGTGGCAATTCGTGAAGTGTGAACCTAAAAGTAAACAAATCTAAATTCTTGATCATGAGTAAACAAGTTGGTAATGCTTGTATCAACAGTTTATCAAACAATTAGTATTAGTCAAAACATATGGTAAACATGTCCTAGGATACATTCTCCCTACAATGGACATCATCGTCAGAAATCACCTTATCTGTGTTACTTGGGCAAGAGATATAAATAAATTGATTGTTTGTTTCAATCTTTTCTTATGGTTTATCTTGTTGACCCATTCCAAGGACCTCTCGATGATGTTTATCACAACAATTTAGAGAGAAAATAATGGGGCATTGATCATTATCTTTTGTTTGTTTTGCTTGTGGGATATTATTGTAAAACAACCTTGGAAAATACTTGCTTTGTTATGTGTGTAGGGAGGCCATTTTAAATAAATTATTGACTATTGTGTATGCTTTATTCTAAAATGTTATAAACTTCTAAACTACATTCAAATAAGGTTTTCATATGACAAGGTGTGAGCAAGGATTATCCTATTTGTTTGTAGAGTCAAATTTCATCGCATTAGATACAACACCATCCTAGTTATTGATACCTTGATGCATCGTGTCTATGTGTTATATCAAAAATAAGGAATGAAATGATGAAGTATCTCAATCCATGAAACAAGAAAATCATCAATCTTGTCAACATATCTAATAAAGTCTCAAATAATTATAGACTTGTTGGACTTTTGAATCAATCTTGAAATCAATGGTTAATCCATCTTCTTCTTTTATCTTATTTTCATGCTAACCTGGTATCATGACAGTCAAAAAAATAATAATGCATCCATCCTGCATCCACAAACCATTAGAATACATACATCCTACATAATCATATCATAATCATCAACATATCATAAGCAAGACATTATTGTGCATAGAAAATATACAAAAAGAAATGCATCCATCTCATAGCATGTCCTATAGAAAAGCTACTAAAAAAGAGAATAAATCATCCATCGCATTGCATCCATAACATAAATCATACATTGCATATCGCATAGAATCACATCACACCATATGCATAAATAAAGAAACACATCCATAACATAAACATCTGCATCCTTTCTATAGCATGTGCATTCATACATGAACATAAGCATGAAATAAATAAAGGAACATCACATAAAAAGATAGAGCACCATATCATAATTGAAATGGGCCATCTCATATATATCTCAAAATATAACTATCATGATATAAAATCAGAATCAATATATAAATTTCACCAAAAATAGATATATAAGAGGCTATCAAAAATCAGCCAATGAATTTATATACATATCACTAATCAAGGTTGTACATCAAAACAATTCTACAAAAATATGAGGCTAGACTCAGCTCTGCATGTCCTTATGATGAGATTGGTCCTGATGACAACCCGATGGTTGTCAGTGGCCACTCCCTAAGGGTTGCCTAATTGAAGGACCTGTCGAGCCACTCGGTGCAACTTTTCTCCTCTGCAAGTAATCGGGTTGTCTTCACTCTCTCGAGACATACCAATGGTACAAATTCTTATAATAAGAGGCCTCCACAATGACATTTCTATACAATGGTGTAGGTATGCTACCTTGTCTGACCTATACTTGGAATTGTGCACTGGCCTCTAATTGTGCTCAATGCCCTATATCTCGAGCCAGCTACAGATTTTCTTGTTATCTCTGCTGCTACTCCTAGTCATGCTCTTTGATGACCCTTTGAACCTCTTTTCAGGTTGCATCCCACTCCCTAGTCAACTATTAGACATGTTTTTGTAGTTGGTCTCTCTTAGCAGTAAGTGCATATATTTGGGCATCTCATAGATTGGGAACCTGTGCCTATTTCTACTACTGGCATGGTGGGGATGGTGGCCTTAGTGGATGTACTAATGGATGTTGACCATCATGCCTTGACTACTATCCATCATGGGGAGGCTATTGATGTCCTCTACCCATCCCTCTACCCGATCCCTATCCTCTCCCCTTATCGAGCACCTATCTATCAACTGGATCTATTAGTCTGATCAAAGCATGTTGTGTAAACCATGTATCATAGGCAATTGTAGTACCAGCATCATAGGGCCCGCTGGTGTATACCCATGGCTAGGGCACAAGCTGTATGGAGTCTTCAATAGCCACATGAGGTGGAATTTGTGGCCCCCAATCGGTCTCTCAGGCTTTGCGTGCAAACACAAATCTGTACTCACACAGAATGACATCCTGGACCTCCCCAAACTAGTGGGAAACCTGATCTAGAACGTATCTCTCTATCATTTGGTGCTCATTTATCTATTTTGTTGAACATAAAATAGATGCTCATGATTATTATAGCATGGTGATACCTGCAACCATGGTCTTCATTGAAGCACTATCATGTCATCAATAACCTGCCTCCAATATGGGATGCTTGTTCTCCCTGTGTGGTGTAGCATAGTCATGGCTCCGTATCAGTATACTACACATGCATCTAAGTCAATTTTCATTAGGGTAATAGTTGGTTTGAGCATGGAAATGTGCTCCCAAGCCCAAATATGGGAAAGTGTGATTGTAGCTCCTATACTCTACCCTTGCATGTATACAACCTAATGCATATCTTGATATAATGATGCAATTATCATGAGGCCCCAAGCAAAGAAAGTCATATCCAATACCATTTGTGCCTAGGAAAGTCCCCAACCAATGCTAAAGCCTTGACCCCACCTGTCTAGCATGAGCACTCCAAAAATCAAAGCTTTGATAATCAAAGTGAACATAGGTGACTATCAACTATAATCTTGTAAATCAATCTGGGCACTCTCTACCCAGAGGGTATCTACACCAAGCACCTTGTAGAAACCATTCATCCTGAAATCCATGTCATAAATGACCTACTCACCATGAATCAATACTCGTAGGATGTGCCAAACATCCTCTAAGGTGGCAATTTCCTCCCTAGAAGGAAGATGGAAAGATGAAGTCTTGTTATGCCACCTCTCTAGCAACACTGACATCATGGCTAGGTGCGTCCTAATCTCTGACATATGTGCCACAAATCATAGCCTGATTGCCTTGAGAAAGAAGTTCACCTAGTCAGTCAAATGGTGAATATGAGACAAAAGGTTAAGTCTATGTTCCCTCGACTGAATCAAATGAATGATCTCCTACAAATATGAAGCGTACCACATAAATATTTCCAAAAAACTTATCAAATTTCAAGTCGAGAACCCTGATTTGCAAAAGCGTTGCTATTTGTAAAAGCACAGTGAAATTTCAAAAGTATTGCTATACCAAAAGAGAAATAGAGACACTACTTGCAAAAGCACATCGACATTTCAAAAGTGATGCTAGACCTAGAAACCTACCATGATGTCCTCTGCAAAAGCGTGTCAATATTTCAATAACGACGCTAAACCTAACCTAGCAATAGTGAAACTATCTGGAATAACAACACTATAACAAAAGTGTTGTCAATCAAGACAAAAGCACCACTATATAGTGATTCTATTGATTGACATAATTGACCTAGCATTAAATGCACTAAAACACAAAAAATAAAGGAAAGTTTCAATTTGTTTATCGGAGGTCCTACATTTTCTACCCACTAGTACTCTTGTACCCTATTCGTGAGGTGCTAGGGGAGCTCACAATCAACCATATTGTCAAGAGGTCAAAGCAAAAAGTGGTATAATCTCTCTAAGCTATGTGTGCAAATGAATTGAAAATGACCCCTCCACCTCTATTTAAGCCTAAAAATTAGGGTTTTTTCCCTAATTTGAGGGGGAAAATAGCATTTTAATCCCTTCATATCAATTTTTGAGTTATGGGACCTATTTTGAAGCATTTTTCATGTTTGTGAGCTTGTTTTCACATCTCGAAGCCTATTTCTGCACTTCAATCAATGTTGAACCTTTCTCGCGATCTCGACCCAAAAAAAGAAAAAATTCCCAATCTCTCAAGGGGATAGGGTACCAACTTAATTCCTTCTACTTGGGCAATAGTGGGGCACCCGAAAAATCAATAATTTTTAAATTTTTGATCTAATTAGCAATGTAAATCTGAAGGGCGTCAATCATTGAACCAATGTAATAGGTAACTCACTTCAAAGAGGGGAAAAATGTAGACACTTAAAATTGTCTTGACTGATATTGCACATCTGGATTTGATAACTAATTCCATTTCGTCCTGAATAACCCCTTTTCTACTGCTTAATTAAATAATCTTTATTATTTAAATAATCTTTATTATTTAACTAAATTCATCAGTTTCTCCTATTAATCAAATGATATGTATTATTTGGCTAATTCACCCCCTTTCAGGATAATTTGCATCTTATTTAATTAGGTAATGTGAATTATTTAATAAATTGCCTATTTATTCTCATTTAATTAAATAATCTTTATTATTCAGTTAAATGTCATTAAACCCCTTTTCATTAAATAAGTTAATTATTTAATGAGCATCCTGATTTCCCTCCATCTTGCACAATTAAGTAATTTCTTAAATTACTTAATTGGCTAATTTCCCTCACCCTCCCACTTGCAAGGGAATATTCCTCTAGAATATTCTTCCATTTGAATGGGAATATCTTGCAACAAACTTCCTAATTTTTTGGAAGTGTGCTTCTTTGAATCAATGAGAGTCGTTGATTGAATCCTTGATCCTTGTCAACTTGCATTCTCATCCCTTGATGAGAATCCTTGATCCATGCCTTCACCTCTCATTGCTTCTCATCCATTGATTGATCAAATCAATCTTGGCCATTGATACACCATTTTATCCTATAAATACTGCTCATTTATATGAGAAAAGGATCCACTTCCATTTTAGCAAAGTTATACTGCACATTTTCATACTCACTTTCATCCATCTTTAGCATATAACATCATTTTAGCTTAGCTTTCATCAATCTTCATCAATGCAATCCGTTTAGATGCTTGTTTCAATCTAGGGATTGGGAAAGGGCTGACATTCCACATCAATGTAGCACCAACCCCCAATAGAATGAGGTTTGAGGCATTTAGCTAGTTTCCTTTATACATTTCTTCATTGTTTATGTTTAAATGGTTTCTTCGTTCTATGTTTTCAAGTATTTCATTGGGAGTATAGCTTAACTAGCTAGATATTGCTTAAAATCTATTGGATCTGACATGTTTACCTTAGGTTATGGTTATGCTCACAGTAATTATTATAGTTTATATTTTTTAAATTTTATATTTATATATATAATAAATTTTATTAATATAAAATTTGTTTAATATAATTTCTTTAAAATGTAATAATTAAATCAATATTAGTTTCTCAATTTTGAATTTATATATAAATAATTAAAAAAAATTAAGCGGTAATTTCTATAAAAGTTAATAGTTATATGATAATCAGTTTCTAAATTTTGAGTTTATATATAAATATATATATTAAACACCAATTAAAAAAAAAAATTATGTTTTCTCTTTTAGGTAATGGCTAATCCTCAAAAATTCATTCAAATAATTGATATATTAAGTTATGATTCTAAATATTCTATAACAATACCTCTTTTGGCAATAAATTATCCACTACGATCAACTACGTCAAATGTGTTTGTCAATTGGCCTAATTTTAATGAAACTAAATTAGAAAATCTTGCAAATTATATTTTCTCATTCTATCAAAGATTCATGAAAGAGTTTAGAAAACAAGCTTCCACATAAATTGAATCCAAGAAGGTGAATTCATTGCAATGGAACAAGCAACCAATAATTTTCATGCAACCTATGACAAACTTGTTGGATTTTGTGATTTCCTAAGACAACTCTACTACCATTAATATTATGGAGTAGATGATAATAATGCTTAATAGCATATATATGCAAACAATAACTACTAACCATCATTTTTATATTAACATATAACATTGCAAATATGGTACATTTTTTATAGTTTTGAGTTTTTCATATATAAATTAATAAATTATTATTAATTTTTTGTCTTATTTATTACAAAGTTTTAATTCCATTTTTCTATTATTTATTACAAATATTTAATTTCATGATTTTAATTTATACTATTCAAATAATAATGTCTCCAAGGTTTGGTTGTTTCATACTTCTTCGTCCTTCATGCAATATTTCTACTTTTTGAAAACAAAGACAACATATTATTAAATTTGAGTATTTATATTTCATTAATTTCCTACATTAACTCTACTATTTTAACAATTTAACATTTATAATAAGATTCTTTTATTTTATAATTTATTTAAATTATTATCTTTCCAAGATTTTCTCTCCTAAGAAGTGCATGTTCAACTCGATGGAGGATATCCCGACTCTATCTTCAACTTTTGTGAAATTGATGACCTCTACCTCACAAGAACTTGGTGAAGAAGACCTCAAGGGTCCTTATTCCTAGGCTCTTGTTGCAGGAGATTCAAATGGTACTACCCTTGCTATCTCTCCCTTGCAAGCTTATCCTTGTTCCCCCTATAATGATCTAGATTGGGAGAAAGATGACCTATTGGTTGATGAGGACTAGGGTGGTACCTCCCTCTACACCTTTAGATTAGCTTCTTTTTTGTGTTCCCTAGTACTATATTTTAATTTTTTGTGATCCTACCTGGAGGACCCTTGCTACCCTTGTAGGTACTTGGATACACACACAAAAAAATGTTGTACACTTCTTCTATTTGTGTCACCATTATTCTATGTGGCATACATTTTTCTTTTTGATATTAGGGATGATGCAAAGCATTGGGGGCATTTATGCCTTCTTCCATTTTGACCCAATTTTTATTTTTACTTTGTCTTCATGTTATCTTCTTCAGGTTCTAATAAATTTGGGGATTGATGATAGTTCATGCATAGACTATATTATATCTATTTATGGACAATTCTGACCCTGAATTATCAAATCCCCATGTATCTTGATTTCTTTGTCTTTGCTTGTTTGCTTCTTGATGTTGTGGTTCTTATGTGTTGTCCCTTACATGTGTGAAAACATACCAAAAATACATCTTGCCATGTGTTTTGTGCCATAATGTCTCTCATCTTTCTCTTCTCCTTAGGATGAAAAGTGCTCCTTTGCGTAACACACATCATCCTAAGGGGGGGCAATCAAACTTGTCTAATTTTCAACAAGGAGAATTATTTCAAAAGGATTTCTTGGTTCATAATTCTTTACAATTAATTCCTTGAAAAAATAATCCCTTGCTGAGTTCCAAAATGGTGTATTCTTTCAACAAGAATTCCTTTCAAAAAGATCCCTTGGCAAAAGAATCTAAAAACTTTCCTTTTAGAAAGGAGAATTATTTCCAAAGGATTTCTTGATGAAATTTCTTTCAAAAGGATTTCTTGATGAAAAAATCACTTGCAAAAAATCTCGTGTCTTTCAAAAGGGTTCTTTGGTGTCTTGATGTCTTATGAAAAGGATCTTGGATGAAAGAACCCCTTTGTGAAAGCCTTCTTTTAAAAAGGATTCCTTGGTGTCTCATGCTTGTGTCTGATATTTGGCATCTTATGTCTTGGTGTCTAGTTGTCTTATATCTTGACGTCTAGCTTGGGGAAACCTAACTAGACTTGTCTTTTCTGTGATTTTTCATCCTACAACGTAGTTTAAAGTAGCCACAAATCTGATCAAAGTGTCTTATTGTGTCTTATAATGGTGTCTATTATTTTTCATTTTTTATCTAACATGTTTTCCTACAACTAACATGGTTTTTGTGAAATAGTAGCTTGCTTTGCAAGATCGAAGACTTGTGTCCTCTTCACATTTTAATCAAGCTCATTATGCGTTAGTTATATCAAATCGAAGGACTACAAGTCCTCTACATTTCAATATGTTCTCTTCAATATCTTTCTACTTTAGCTCACACATTCTTAGACACATATTCTTGCTAAAGTGGGGGTAAAATGTAATGGCATAAAATTGTTGCCTAGTGAAATTTCCCATTATATACCCCTACCTTAGCCTTAGAAACCCAACAATACAAAATCTGCCACCTTTGCCTTTCTTTTTGCACGTGCCTTTTGTCATTTTGTGTTGGTGAGGGATTTTTTTTATGGATGCATGTATGTTGTGCAAACGTTTTCGCATCATGATAGCATCCTGACGAGATTCCTGCATCAGGAGACGTTGGAGATGTTACATTTTATGACACCTTATGAATGTAATGCCTCTTCGAATCTTGACCACCTAAAAACTCTTGTTTGGCTCCAAAAATACCTTTTGAACATATCTCTTGTAATTCCATTCATTCTCTCTACCTCCTTTCACTCTATTCTTGCATTATTTCAACTTGATTCATTCTTGCTTCACACTCTACACCACTTTTGTTGCTTCTATACCATTTTCCATTGCAGGTTTTCAAGCTCTACACACTATCCAAATATTTTTCTTTCTCCCATCCTTCCTCTCTTGGCTTCCCCAAGAATGTAGAAAGGAGGGTAACATATTTGTTTATTTGCATTATCTTTTTTATAGAATAGTATCTATATTTTCTTTGCATTCTATAAATGGTGTATATTTCCCTTCTTTATCATTTTCTCTCTATCATTTCGTATTGGTTGTCACTGGAGGTGGAAACACCAAAATGGGGGCTTGACTTAGGCAAGCTCCAAAGCACAGCCAAAACACTTTTTTTGTCACTATGTGTGTAGGTTCATTGTGTTCATGAGGAGCTTGTGGGAGGCTAGACCTTCGGTGAGTACGGTTTCTTTTTCCTTTCCCTTTTCATTTCACTATTAGATAATTTATCTTTCAAGTTAAATTATTCTTCTTGTTGTTTCCTTTCATTTCATGCATTTCTTCACATCTACTAAATTGTTAGATTAGAACTCTTGGGAAATGTTAACACACCCTTTAAGTTCTAGTCTATGAATTCTACTCTCTATCATATGAGACACTAACATTCCTTTGAGATGATAGAATGTCACATTTTTGTTCATCTCATGCACTAGTGTCATCTGCATGAGATCCAATCAGTTCACAGTCTAAGACTTTTGTAGTCTATACACATATTTCCAAAATTCTTCCATTATAAAATATAAAAAATTAGAGCTTAGTTTTCCCTTCCTTTTCAATATTTTTAGTCTTGAGGTATTCTTGAGGTAGTTGAGGGAAATTCACTCCCTTCGGGCTCTTTTTTGTCCTAGAGACTTGGGAGTAGCAAATCCCCTCCTCTACACCTATAAGTTGTTGTACAATAGATTACATAGTTTTTCTACATGTTGATTTTGTTATGCATATTTCCTAGGCCAAAATATTAAATAGTAGGCCCCTAAACTTCTAGATTTTGTAAGATACATCACTATTCTGGTAAGCATTGTTACTGCCTTTCTATACAAAATATACATACTACACAAGGGAAACATATTAGTACAAAACACAATTTATACATAGATACATAATGATAGATGAAAATGAAAGATAGACTTTACATAGTAGTAACAAGCCCTATTAAAAAGTTATGCTTTGTCTGCCATATTCAACCACATCCCATCCTAACTCACCATCAGATAACAACTTATTGGAATGAACCTCCTCTATAACTAGATTCATCCCTTCGTTCGCCTGCATGCTTGCATGCCTAACTTCTCTATTTTCTTGTGCATTTCCAATAGCAACTCTATTGAGGACACTTTGAAATTTCCTTAGTGCTCTTAGGAATGTTTCAAAATCTTCATGGTTGTGATGCCAGGTATGCACAAACTTCACCTCCTCCTTGTTGACTGTCACTATGCCATCATTGATTAGTTTCATGAATTTTTCCATCGAGATCTCCATTGTTATTGTAACCTAAAAGAGAACATTGAAAAAATGATTCTTTTTCATGACTCAGTAAGTGTCCTCTTACAACCCTTAAATTTATCCTCATTTCTTTCCCTCCAAATGTGCCCCATGATTTCAATAGAAAGGTAGTCCCAAAATAATCTACATTCATTATTCATTTTAATATTTTTAAATAAAACATTTTTCCAATTAATATTACCATCATTTGTCCAAAACATTAAATCATTACAAAAATAATTCCATACCACTTTTGCATAGAAGCAGTCAAAGAAAATGTGCATAACAAATTTTGGGGTTCTAAAAATGCTACAAATATCAATATCATTATGAGATAATTTAAAAGGAACTCTATGTAACATGATTAGCCATCTAAAGCAAGCCTTCTTAGGCTTCTTTATATTATGCCAAATAGGATTGAAAACATTTTTCCAGTCCTTAGTAGGCAGAGAAGTTCCCCAACAATTGTCCCCATGCTCATAAACAGAGTCAGAACTTGTTAGGGACCTGTAGATAGTTTTTTCTTTGGCCCTCGGTAGGCCAGAACTATCATTCCAATTAAAGTCTTTTTCCAAATCAATGCCATCATTACAACTCATTGGGAGTTTAGCCTCTTTGTAGGCTTCTAGAATGGTGTTATAGGTCCTTTATTTAGAGGGAGGGATGTTGAACAATGAGGACATAGTATTCCAACTCTTCACCTTGCCCTTGTCTAAGATATATTGGAAGGTTTTAACACCTTTTAGAGCCCACTTTTTAGTAGAACCTTGAAGAAGAGAAAGTGGCTTATTGTTATGCTCCAGGTTCCACCAGATGAGCTTTAAGTTTGGAATTTAGAATTATTACTTACAGAAATTTCAGCTAGACTAAAATGGCATTGTGCTTGACCAATTCCCAAGCCTTCCAAAGGATTTTGAAAACTAGTGACCCTGTTGGGGACATTGCATGCTTACTAATGAGAATTTTTTTGAATGGTAGAATTTTCCAGGCTTTAGCTTTCTTTAGATTGGACAGTTGGATGTTGTTCCTCACCAATATCTTCCATGGTTCATTGCCCTCCAAGTCTTTGACAACCAATTTAGCAGCCAGGGCAATACCATGGAGCCTTAAGTCCTTCAAACCAATGCCACCTTGAGGTGTGCCAAGGCAACACCATTCCAATTTCATAGAGTTCTTCTTCTTTCCTTTTCTATTAGACCATAAAAATTTCCTTGTCCTTTTCTATATTTCATTGACCCGATAGTTGCTAAACAACTAGACAGAGGAAAATTATATGTTGTAGGATGAAAGAACTTTCTAGAAAACCTGAATTCTTCTTGCCAGGGATAGATATTTCTTATTCGAAGCATCAATCTTCTTCTCAATTTTGGACTTGATCCATAACCAAATTTATTTTAGGTTAATACTGATAGTAAATGGTATTCCCATATACCTTAGCTACTTATCGGGCCTTCCCTATTGAAATTCCCACTTTTATATCCATTTTGGAGGCCTTTCTACCCACCCCAATATGATGTATTTAGCACTGGAAACCTTTGCACTTGAAGATTTATAGAAGAGGTTGAGCTTTACCATTGAGGAGTCCATGTTGTTTTCATCTAATTCCACAAAAATGGTAGTGTCATTAGCAAATTTTATATTTACTAATTCACTTTGGTTTGGGGGTCTTATGCCTCTAATCCTAGGAGAAATTGATTGATCCCTCAACAAATAATGTAGGTTGTATGAAGAAATAACAAAGAGAGAGGTTTCCAGGGGCATCCTTTCCTGATAGACCTCTCTAGTGTGAATTATTTTGAGATTGATCCATTTACCTCAACCTAAGCACTAGCATCTCTAAGCAATGCATCCACCATGTTGCAAAATACACTGGGAAAACTAATGCTTCAAGTTTTTCCCTTAAAAAGGACCATTCATCTTTGTCGTATGCTTTTTCAAAATCAAGTAGGAGCATGGATGCATTCTTCTTGGATTGATTTTCCCACTCCATAGCTCCCAGCTTGTGGTCAAATTCTCCAAGATGTATCTCCCTTTGATAAGCCTAGTTTGAGTGTTGTTAATGAGCTTAGGAAGAATGTTTACAAGCCTTAGAGCTATCACTTTATCCATGATCTTATATGAAACATTCAATAATTTTATCGAAATCTAGTTTCTTATTGAGGATTTATCTCCTCCCCTAGGCAGAAGCTTAATGATACCTCTATTAATACTCTTCCCCAAAAAACCTTTTTCCAAGCCTTCCATGTAGACCTAATGTAGATCCTCACACACCCAATCAATACAAGTTTTGTATAATTCCATAGGTAATCCATCAGCCCCAGGAGATTTATCATTGTTCATAAACAATATGGCATTCCTTATTTCCTCTTTGGTGATTTGTGTAGCCAGATTTGTTGCATCATCTTCAAAACAAAAAATTAGGGATAAGCTTCTTGATATTATTCTTGGCATTTTCGCATTCAACATCCCCACCTTCAGATTTAAATATTTTTTTATTAAATTTTGAGAACTACTTCAAGATATCCTCCTGAGAGGTGAAGAGGCTACCCTGATTGCATATTTGATCAATTTTCTCCTTAGTGTATCTAAGAAATAATTAGACCCTTTGTCTCCACAGCTAAGCCAATTTAGTTTGGCCCTCACTTTTAACCCTTGTTTTAGAGTCCCTACTAATTCCCAATAGAATTGGTGTCAAACACACAACTCAGAGGAAAACCTAACTAAATATTCCACTAAACCATCAAAAAGACCTTCATCAAATTATCAACCAAGACTATTTGTAAGCTTGTGATGACTCGTGATGATGCTAGCACTGTATGTGCTTCCAAAGACTCAATACTACCTAGATCATCCTAGCATAGGTGTTTACACTTGTTGAGAAATCGCAAAAATGTATAATGGTAAAAGAAGTAATTTTGGCACTATTACTATGGGTACCTATAGCAAAAGACTGCGACTAATTCACTATCAAGAAATGAATCCTAAAATTAACTAGTACAGTTAACTAAACCTACACTCCAGAGTACAATAGATTGAATCAAACTAAAGCATGAATGTAAAACAAGATTTGTTCGTGAATTCATTCATAACATAAGGAATCTAATTAAGACAACATGCATTCATGAAGTATAGTTATTATAGCAGAAATAAATGTATAGAAGATAAAGTAGGGAATAGTTACCTTGTGTGGCCCTTGCTCAAGTGGCTATCTCCATAGGTTTAACCCAAATCTAGCTCCTCAAATTAATGTAATCATGAAAATAATGAAAAGCCATTCATTGCATAACTCATAATATCATAATCTAATATTTTGTTAAAATATCTTATTCATAAGATCATGAACATTGTCTGTGTTAAACAAGAACTTAACTGAAAGTATCTTATTGCTATATATACTACTAATTGTTTAACCAACTTAACTAATGCCTCAACCACTAAACCATACATATAGGCATGGGGGAGTTTATTGAAATAAGGACTCTAAACTAAAATCATTAATTACCACTCCCTACATAATAGAGTGTGATAAAGTCTGATCAACTAAACCATAACTGAAAAAGGAAGAAGAGTCCAAATAGAACTATGACTCTGTTGTAACAAGAAATAGAATGTGGACTATTGAAATAGTCACACTAGACTCCCAATTTTAATAGAGTTCTTCCCATTCAGCTTCTTTATTGAATGTCACAATGATGCACACTCATTTTCAATAAGTGTCTCTGTTTCTACAATTTTTGTGCTCAACTTATTCTAGAACTTCCTCTACATCAATATTTGGAAACTCCTTTACCTATGGGCTGCACCTCCCAATTGTTGCGGGCTACATTCTACCTCCTCTGGCTCCTTGGATGCAAAGAGTTAGTTCATACAACATATACACAATACTAATAACCATATCTTAAGCATAGATATTCATTACAATTCATACATATCCACACACCAATTATACAATAACTATCACATTATAACCATATTTCCATATACTTCAAATCAGGTTCATGTTTGTATAATGAGCATAAAAGATAGTAAAGTTTAGGAACATGTACGAGATAAGTGTCTAGAAATATCTAAGTATGAAAAATATTAGAAAACTAGACTCATCACTTGTATTTTGTGAGCCTGCACCCTTCTTAGGTTGTTTTTTGCCATAATTGTTTCTTGACATAGAGTTTCATTCGTTGGATCATTTTGCAGTTTATCTTCTGCTAGGAACAACCTATCTTGGAGCTCCTTCTCCTCACTCCTTTTGTCTAAAGATTTTTTCTTCCCTATTATTTGGAAGAGTTCTCTCCACCCACTCATATTTTCCTCCCATCTCTCAATGAGGGTTAAATCCTTTAACATCCACTTGTAGAATTCCTTGAGAGTAGTGGCCACATCGCAACAGTCACTATCCTTCAAAAGTTGATAATTGAGGATGAATCCTGACCTCTCTAGGATTTCTTTGGTTTTTCCATTGCTTGTAACCAAACTTTCTCTTATAGGGTGGTGATTTGAAAGTGTATAACGATACACACTCACCTTAAGACCATCATTGTTAGGGATGAAGTTGAAACTATCCTTATTGGAATAGATTCTATCTAGCTTGCAATAGATCCTCTTGCCACCCTTTTGTGCATTGCACCAGGTATACCATATCCATTTTCTTTCTTGTTTCCTTCCTTCCATGGGGTCAATTAAATTCCACTTGGTATTTAGCCTTTTCCAATAGTACCTTTCATTACCTTTCCAACACATATCAATTCCACCCCACTTATCATATAGATGGTCAACCATGTTAAAATCACCCCTAGTATCTAGGGGACATCTAGTAGGTTAGAAATCCATTGACATAACATAATCATGTCCTTGTGATCATTGGGGGAATAGATAGAAAAAATTCCAAAGTTGTTCACACCTTTTTCCACAGTTATCCATATTTCCTTGTTACATGGTGATGTGCCCTAATTGGTAACATGTTGTGACCAGTTGTGGGATAAGAAGATGGCAGTGCTACCCTTCTTCTTTTCATGTTTGGTGATAAATTATGTTGATCTATTCCAAATAAGCTTCATATTGGTGTTCAAAATAAACCATGTAGCTTTGGTTTCCTAGAGAAGGACAAAATTATTTTTCTTTTCAAGGTTAAGAAACCTCTTAACTACATACTTCCTATCAAGGGATTCAAGGCCTCTGACATTCCATGAGACATAGTTAAAATTAATTCTCAACATTCATAGGGGAAACTTCGTGTTCAATCTTGAGCTAATCAAATCGCTTTGGTAACTTTTCCTCACTTTCTAGCCTTTTTGAGGCAAGCATTTGGATGACCACACTATTTGTTTTCCTTTTTTTTTTTGGATAACCGAAATCCTCATTTTCCAACAAATAGAGATTTATTGTACTTTCTCAACCTTGCAAGCCTAGTTTGAGACTTGGGAATTAACTTAGGTTGCACTTCACTGAAATTCTCATTTTTAGCATGGTCTATATTCCCACTAGGATCCACCATTTTTTTTAATGATTCTTGGTCCTCATGCCTTTCTTGGGGATCCTAGACTTTACTTTATTTACCACCCCGATTAAAACTTCTCCTTTATTATTTTTAATGTTCTCATTAACAATCAAGATTTCTTTGGAGATAAACAAGATATGTTCATTATTATCTTGGCTTATTTTAATTATGTTATTGTTGATTGATGGAGAACATGTCTCCTTTTATGCAGTACCAATCTTTGAGTTTTTCTCAGGGGTAGGGGTGACAGTTTGACTAGGGGCAACTAGGGGTTCAACTGTTAGAGAAGGGGGCATTAGTTTAACATCATTTTTGGAGTCAACTTGACTCTTTAGAGTCATCTCGGCCCTTCCCAAGTTAGAAGTAGGGGGAATGGTATTCCTTGAGATATATATCTCCTTTTTGGTCCCAGATTTTGAATTAATGGCAGTATTCAAATGCATGTCTTCAAAGCCTATGACTAAGCCTCCTTCCAAGGTTGGAGCCTTATTGTCTCTAGATAAACTATCACTACCTACCTAAAGGCTACTCAGGATTTTATTTCTAGAACTATCATCGGAGAAGCCTTTCTTTAGTTGGTAGTCCACCATAAGCGGAGAAGAGTTATAATTAGCAGAATACTCCTTTAAAAAAATTCCTCAATTATTTTCCTTATTTTGTTCATTATGATTTGTTGGGCATTAAGCTTTTGGAGAAGCAAGATATCCCCAAAGGGATTCAAGGAGGGAGCCTTAGGAGCCATTGATGCAATACATTCATCTATTCCACCTTCTTCATTCTCAGTTGGGAGAATGTTGAATGAGTTTCTTACTTCCAATCCTTTATTGGAGATGAATGGCAACTTGGGTCCCTTCGATAGGGTTTCATCACCTGAGCCCTCATGCAAGCTTGGAGATGGAATGTTTTCATTCACAGACCGATTGAACCCTCCATCAAGAGGACAAGTAGAATCAAAGTTGTTTAAAGAATCATTATTAGAGCATACAAGATTCTTAGGATCTTGAGGAGTGTTATCCACAACTGATTTTTTCCCTAGCTTAGAATGAGGAGTAGGATTAACTTGTTTAGGGTTAACCCTCTATTCTCATCTGATTCATGATCAAATTTCTTAATGCTAGCTTTCTTATAAGTAATGTGACATTTTTTCTAATATGGCCTTCTTTCTTGCACAAAAAACATGCATTGATACCCCCTAAAATTTCCAGAGAACAAGAAAACAGATTGCCATCATCATCAATTTCAAGTCTATCGGGAATTTCTATTTTGAGTGTTAAAGAAACAAGCACACAACATCTAGATGTGGAAGGGAGACTTTTGCCTCAACTACTTGAATGACCCCACCAATTGGGGCAAGAATCTAAGGAATGATTTTCTAGAATTTAGGTGGGAGGGTTTTTACCACCACCCATCTGGGGTAAGAATTTCATTAGCAATGGCTTCCTTGGACCAAGAAATCTTCCAAAAGGAACAACCCCCTATATTCCAATAGGTTTCGAAAGCACTTTTGATTGCATTTCATGATCCTTACAGAAAATTATAAACAACCCCTTTTGAAGCATTTTCCAAAAATTGAACTGCATGCCAAACTTGTTGGCTCATACATTCAAGAACCAACCATCTAAAAAAAATTGAGTGGGGTTCTTGTTTATATCCACCACAACCAAAAAAATTGCAATATCTTTAAGCCTAGTCCTTTAGAGTTAATATTTTTTTTCATTTCAGGGTTAGGGATGAGTTTTAAACTGCAAGAGTCTTCAGAGGAGCACTTACCTTTCATGGGCCTCCAATTATTTTGACTTCACTCTTCCTCTTGGCTATTGCGACCAAGAATCTTGCCTCACTCAAAATAGTAGAGACTTTGTCCTCCACCACTTTTTTGAAAGATTTTGCAAGAGGTTGAGAAATTTCCCCTTTTTCCCTTCCATTTGAAATGGTGTCAGGGGGGTCTATACCCCCATAAATTAAAGACAAAAGAGTCAAGAAGCCCCAAAATACAAAACATTAATTTCAAATAACACGCCGGTGATAATGTGCACACAGATGCAATAACAAAAGCCTAGTGAAAACACAAGTATATGGCACAAGGAAGAACAATAAATGTAGATCAAAGGAGGGAATACAGGACACTTATAGACCATAAACCTATGTGAGGTAGGATAAACCTCCCCCACCCAAACACTAGCAAGGGTTCAAACCCTAGATCCTTTAATGCCACGTAGAGCTCCTTCCAAGTTCGTTTTTCTCACCTTAACCCCACCTTGAAGCTTTAAATTTTTTCATGTAATTACCATTTATATAATTAATATTATGTGTTCATTATATTTTTATTTTATTGTTAATGAAATTAATATAAAAATTGTCTTAACATAAAAATATTAATTATTGTTATCTAGTATTAACCTTATATTAGAGGTATCGCTTCAACTATGTTATGTCATATTATCTATATCTAATATATTTTTTATTATTTGGAATCTTTGGTTGGAGGGGAATTTTCGGGTTTTTCAGGATGTGTTATTGGTGGCCCCTCATCTGTGGCAAAAAATTCTGCATTCCTTGGGTGAAATTGTTGTTGCTAAGTGTGATCTGTCTGTTTCGGTGGCCCCTTGTGATGTTTATTGTTTTAAACATCTTCATCTTCCTCCTCCGCAACAACAGCTCAGGTGCAACAGATGCCATCATCCTACCCCAAAGGTGAATAGGGAGGGAAGATGGTCCCCTCCTCCTCAGGGGGTCCTCAAGCTTAACACAGATGGCTCTTCTCGTGGAAACCCTGGTCATGCTGGTATTGGTGGGGTTGGTCGGGATAGCTTTGGAGATGTTCAGTTTATCTTCTCGGTGTATAAGGGTTTTCATTCTAATAATCTTATGGAGGCTCAGGCAATCCTTTTGGCGATGAAGCGTGGAAGTCAATTGGGGTGGCACAGGATCATTTGTGAATCTGATTCCCAGGTTGTTGTGAACCTGTTGAATAGGCGGAATTTAGATGATGTTAGTTGGCAGTTGGCTCTGATTGTGGAAGAGATTCTCAACCTTTGTACTTCTTTGGAGTTTGTTACTTTTACTCATATTCCTAGAGAATGGAATGGTGTTGCGAATGGTTTGGCTAAATGGGCTTCAGATCATCTTCAAGACTAGAACGTGCTAGATCAGGGTCAATTACCCCCTAATTTGTCTCAACAGTTGGACCACTTGGTGGATCTGGATAGCGCTGTGTAACAACCTTGCTTTGTACTTTTCCTTGGTTTAATAAAGTTTTTACCCCTCTTTTATTAAGAGCTGCAAGGCAACGCAGTTCTTGCCAAAGACTGGTCGAACAGTTTTGGTAATGGTATAATCAACGAATCATAAGCAGGTGTTTGTATAATTGAGGACTTGCACTTTGCTTTTGTGCTCAACTATTTTTAGGCTTTACAAATATGTTATGTTGTTGATTATTTTGGAGCCAATGCATCTAAATCTGCTATTGGGATGGGAAATTATGGTCCTCTGAATCTGGCGTTGGGATACTTAATTCTTTAACTAGTTCTTTAGCTTTCCTACAGATGCCAAAAAAATATTAGTATTGTTTAACTCTTTAACTAGTTCTTCTAGCCAGATTTTGAATCTCATCACACTCCTCTAGTCCATCTAGCTTTAGATTTAGATGACTGAGATAAAGAATCCAACTATGTGGGAAATCATGGTGTGAATGCATGTCAAAGAAGAGTCAATGAAAAACTAATCACTTGCACATTCTATTTGAGATAACTTGTTCAAACTAGGACCTAAGATGATTCCAGGAAATTGACTGTCTAGTCCTATTCCAAAAGTAACTGCAGACACATTTAGAACACAAGAGAACACAATATTTCCATAGGAAACTTTAAACCAAAAAGGCATAACTACCAATAAAAATGGCTTCAAAGATATTGGACTGATTAATTTAAAAATACATCAAGCACAGCTACATATGAAGATAGTTTATTGCACTAAAGTTATAAATTTATCTCATTCTGATTCTACTACTGCTTTCTCAGGATGCTCAATTTCTAGTAGTGCAAGTTCACACTTGAGTAATTTGCAATAAAAAATAGAAAAAAACTACTATACCCAAAATATTTTAACAATCATGAACATGCACTTGAGTGTTATTAGCATTGATGCTCATTTGGGTGCTACAAAACATTTACATATCAAACACACATGATATTGAATTGAAAATATGGATTAATGCCAATAGTAGAAGAATAAAATATGAACCAAGCAGAACAACGCATTTAACAAATTCTTGCAGTGGTTATGCAATTAAATCCAACATAACATATCCACAACTTCAGAAAATTAGCCCAACTTTATGTGCATGTTGGATTATGACAACAAATAAATTCACATTTGTTTCTTGAATACCAAAAACTACTAAAGAAATATGTTATATGTATAATTTCATAGGGCCTCAACCCAAATAAAATCCTAACCTTGGGGAATTTTGATATAGCCACTGCTATTGATGTGATTAAGACCAATATATCTAATATACAAGAAGATGCAACTTAAGTGAGAAGTTGTTGCTTCAAAATTTCACACCTCAAGCATTCC
This sequence comes from Sequoiadendron giganteum, assembly GCA_007115665.2. Lineage (NCBI taxonomy): Eukaryota > Viridiplantae > Streptophyta > Pinopsida > Cupressales > Cupressaceae > Sequoiadendron > Sequoiadendron giganteum. The sequence continues at coordinate 829,000,608 of CM021100.1, read as the reverse complement.
CGAGGTAGAAGAAGTATAGACAAATGATGATGCCCAACTTGATTAGTCTAATCCTTTCTTTTTGAGAACTAGAGTGTAAATTATATGAGGTTGGGATTGCAAAAAGTGTGGGTCTAGAAAATGGACTTTTATACAACTTTGGCTTTATAATGCACTAGAAAATGTTGAACCAATGGCTCCATGCCATAGATTTCCTACCAAATATTCTGAGTCACACCTCTTACAAATAATTTGAGCTGCCCAACATCCAAAAAGTTCTGAAAGAAATTTACAAGAATTTGGACAAAATTTTCTTGTACATTATCTATACTAGCTATGCCAATAGGATACCTTGATTATCTTCCTTAACTCGGCTTGAAGAGATGAATATGCAGTCCTTAGAGCCACTAGCCTATAAGAATAAACAATAGCAAGAAAATCAAGGTGAAGAAAATTGGTAAACAAAAGAATATGGATGATGCATCACTGCTATTAGTAGGTGCAATCCCCAAGCCTCCATTTCCAATGCTTGTGTTAAGAATAGATGAACTGACGCTACTCTAAAAATTTAGAAAAAGAAACATCAACTATATAGTCTACACTAGAACCTGTCAAAATTCATAAATGAACCTGTCAAATTGAGTAATATGAAAATGAAGTGCTAATACCATATGAGAGAATATAACCTAAAATGGGGAAATATCTACTTCATACAAGGTGCATATGAAGATAAAAATGCAAACACCATGAAAGTCCATAATTATTTTTCTCCTTTCCATTGATTGATTTTGAAGACAACAATTTTCTTAACTATCATTTTCCCTACATAATTATCAGCTAGCAAGATGCAGGGCTCAAAAGTTACATCCCACCCCACTTGGTTGTGGAGAAATCCTTCGGTAGGATGTAAACAATGATCATTGACATGTAGGAAATCCTAGTCATTATAGGATAATACCAATTGCCCTAGCCTTGTAAATAGTACAAGCACATGAGTGCCACCTCTAGATTTGAAAGTAGAGGACTCGGATTCCAATATGAAATCTCACACGTTGTGCAACCTATTTTAAATAATGCAAAATTAGGAACTTATTCACCTGAATTGAAAATAGCCATATATTATTATTAAAGTATATTGAAGCAAGTTGTCGATGAACCAAATCAAATCCATGGGTCAATTTACTAAGGAACAATATATGGTTAATACATGAGTGTATGTGAAATGATAAATTGTGTAATTGGTGGAAGATTTGACAAATCGAGTAGAAACCCAAGTTCATCAGTTAGCACTTGTTCCAACTATGAATTTTTAGCACTGTACAACAACTATTAACAAAAATGGGTGGCACGCAAAATTTAAGCAAATTTATCAAGGATTGTTGTTTGTTGATGAGTTAAGAAGATCATTAAAATTCTTGCTGCTTCTGCCCTACCTGAATCACTTTTGAATAAAACATGACATAGAAAATTATATATCCCCTCTTTGATACAGCTGTAAATATACCCTAACAGTAGTAGGTGTTTAAGATTATTGAAATAATTCTTCCATTGGAGAGTTGTATAATCATCAACAATTTTTTTTTTATAGGTTTCAAAAGAATGCTTTTTAGACATTTCAAATTCTCTGACCTTCATCAGTTCACAACAACAATTTTCTTGGAGAAATTAGATACCAAAATTGGAAAACCGATTAATTTCTTCTTGAACCAGAAGAAAAATTATAGCTATTATATAAAAAAATCATGATATTTAAAAAGAAAATATGAAATAGTACAAGATGATGAGGAATCAAACAGAGCCCAAACAAATGAACAGAGTGAAACAAACATTTCTTTGTAGTAGTTAATATCGAACCATTCATTTCATGTAAACTCCTAGATTACAATATGAATAGATCATCTTAAAATTTCTAAGTAATCAAAATAGAGCCATATATTTCATGTGAACTCCTGGATTACAATATTATGAACAAGTCATAACAAAATTTACCTGTCATCCTACCAAAGCAGTTTTAAACCCGATTTATTAGCAGTCTTGAGTGTTTTGCCAATCAATTTATGTGCATGCTTACTATTTGCTTCGGTCTTCATACTCTTTTCCTGATCCATTCGCAAGCGCACTATTTTTTAATTTATTCTCCTTAAACTTAGACTTTAGAGCCAAAAAAAAATTCTCATTCCCATTTTCAAGATTAGCTAGATATTTTATCAGTCCAAAAACCACCTAAAATCAACACAGAAACAAAGAAGAATAAAACTAGGACCTACAAGGGTATAGGAGTCACAGGTTGAAGATTTGAACAAGAGACCTACCCTACACTGGAATTATACAATGTGAAGCAAAAATTAAAGAAAACATGTGTTTAATAGGAGAGAGTAAATTTTGTATATCTTTTCAACAATTGCTTTCTATCCTCTAAAAACAATATCATGAAATGAGTATAGGTATTTACAATGACATCCACAATCTCCTTAATAAAGATATTTATTTGTTTGAAACCAAAAGAGATAAAAATGTACAATCTCTTGGAATAAATACTTACAAATCCAGATCCTCTCCTGTAGAATGGCCAACTTACAATCTCAAACTCACCACAATGTTCAGACATGAGAATGTAAATGTACTGAATCTCATCAATGACAACACCAATTCTCCCATTCCTGAGAGAATCAACACAATCTGTTGACTTGGAAAAATCTCCTAATTCGATCTTATCAATTTTTAGTTTGTATATTATGTAATGTTTAACAAAGGAGTCATCCATATGGCCTATGGAGGTGTTGCTTGCTCTCAGAGACTTTGTATCTCATATTGTTAGGGACAGCTGTTGAACAGTGACATAGGATGCAAGGGTAGTTGTATAGCTTGAATTTAATATCAACACTACAAAAAACTAGACCATCACAATTACTTTATGAAGAGATGTCATAACCTTCTCTCTTGCACACATTACATTTGAAACATTGTCAATTGGGGGATCAGCTGCTATCTTGATACATTCAAGGTTTGGGCAAGAGAAAACGTTCAATGCCATAAAAAATACAAAAATGTTCAATGCAATAAAAAATCCAGTGAGGAGGTTACTCACCCTGAACAAATATAATTGTTCAAAATGAAACCCTACAACCCAAACATAAGATATTGTTATATAAAATATATAGTGATCAGTGGGTCAATTTTATATCCTCAAAAGTTTATGAATAATATCAAATCATCCAATCAAGAACCAAATACTAGTCATGTCATTGAAATGTTTTAAGAAATAAAGAATTTAAAAACAAAATTGTGATAGAGGGTTCAAGAACGGTTCACCGAAGATGGTTGTGCCTCTAGTTGCAATCATATTTTCCAACAAAAACATCTTTATTGCCACATCTACATATATAGAAATACATTTATGAATGATATTGTAATTATTATAAATTAACAATTTCTAACTTTAACTTTGTCATAATTTTTGCACTTTCGAATGTGCAAATATTAACTAAGAAGTGGAAAAAAAATGCTTTAAAAAAAGTCAATAAAATTGCAAAATAAAAATACTATACTCAATTCCGCATATTTTCAAGATGGATCAAATCTTGACTAAAATTTGTGTTTTTCAACACAATAGTAGGATTTTTTGGCAAAGAGAGTGAAAACCTTTAATAAATGACAATGCATATTTTAAGCCAACCATGCAATTCATTCACTTGTGAGCATATTTTGAGTGTGTTTGAACACATTCATTACAAGAAACATGATCATTTGATGCAACAATGAATGAATGATTTGGTGTTTGTTCACCATAGCTTCCACCTTAAACTACAAAAAGCTCAAGGCTCGATAAGTTGTAATTGATAATTACTTATAAATTATAATTATTTTCATTCATTTCCCAAAGTTAATTCCTATTTTTTAGAACTTGTTTTGTGTACAATGCTAATGTATGACCTCAATTTGGCAATATCAAGTAGCGTCAAGGAAGACCAGCTGATTGACCTTGATAGACCTTGACAAAATCAATCTAAGTTTTGAATTAATTGAGAATGATGAGGAGACAGTTTTTGATGAGAAATATTTTAATCTCTTGGGGGAAGCTGAGATTGACCCTAAGTAGATTGATCCTTGAAGCTTCATCAAGACCTCTAGGATTCTAGTACAATGTACTACAGTACTATAGTATCAAGAGTCATTGGCTCACTCTAAGTTTTGTTATTTTGTACTTCAAAGTTGAGCTATGTACTTGCAGTATGTTACTATATAGTAATGAACTATCATATTATATTACTATGCATTATGTAATGTAATCAGCAATCTAAAAATTAATGAAAAAATATATATTCAAAAATTTATAATGTAAGTTCTTATTTCTTTTCACTCTCTCTATCTCCATGCAATTACATTGCATTTAGATTGAAAAAACCAAATAGCAACTTTTTTTATTTTTATAATTTTCCTATGATTTTTGGATTCTAGATTAAATCTAGATTTTTTGAAAAAAATTGTCTTTTGATTTGCCAATTTACTGATGAGAAATATTTTTTTCTATAATGGCCAAATTACTTGTTTGTATAGATCCAAAAGGCTAACTTATCATATTAAAGTGCAGTTTAGCAAACAAAAGTTACAGGATAACGTATGCTTATAGGCCATTCATAAACCATCCTTAGATAGCCAAAATAGAGGAAATCATTTCACCTGCCACCCAAAATTTTTATTTTCATCGCCTAGATGGCACCTAAATAGAGGACTATTGACCTTCAGAAAGATCCATGGCAGCTTATGTGAGCATCAAGATCCACTTAGATAGGATCAAAACTATCCTTTTTCCCAAGGAGAGGAACCACTGTTATTTTCACAAATTTCCACTTCATTAGGAACATGAGCAATTTTGCCTCCTACTTCAATTTCTCCATTTTCTTGTCAGCAAGTGGCAAAAACCCAACATAATTCGTCTTTTTGTTTGTTGCTTAAATTTATTAAAGACATGAAAAATGAAAAGTAGAAACTTGAATTAACAGCATCAATTTAAGAGAACCGGATAACTGCTTCAAATGTTAGAAGCACATAACCAGAAGGTTTAACCCCTACAACATCATCATGCATCCTCAACCCAAACCTAGCATTATTTGCAGTCACAGGTTCAATAAGGAGATAGTAAATTGTGGGAGAAAAGGCTAGGAGGTTCATAAGATTTGGGGAGTACTATGTAATACATTTGTCTCAGACAATAAACCAATAATTTTGCACCTAACAAAGCCTAGGATCCTTGATCCCAAATAAAAGCAGTTGCTCTTTATAGATTCAAACTTAAAACAATAGGAATTTTTCCAAGTATGTAGGAAATATTTTGACTTAAATTTAAAAGAGAAAATTTGAATTTCACTTCCTATACAGTATGCATCAACCCTTCCAAATGTCAGCCCAAACACCTTACAAAACCATTACAAATTTACCTTTCTCCCAAGAATTGTGTGCATTGGAAAGGAAAGTGAAAATTATTTCCAATTCATGTTTTCATCAGTCAGGATTCAACTGTCTTGTGAATCAAAAACAAAGGAATTATTTTAGGAAGTCACAACTTATCTTAATCTTCCTTTCAGCATAAACAAACAAGATGCTTTGTGAATGAAAATCAACATAGCACTAAAACTTAGCTACACTGTTGTTATAATCCATCTTCTTAACTTCAAAATTTGACCTCACAAGGGTTTAGTTAGATTCTTTTGTGTTTTAAATGACTAAGTCACATTTATCATATAACTCAAGCACAAGATTATTTCCTTCATTATAAGCTATGTCTACTGTGAAAGAACTCAAGGAAAGACCTCATACCAAATTAGAATTTGAGAAAATGTGGTGCCCATGAAATAAAACTTGCAGAAATGAAATGGGACTCCTTAAAATAAAGAAGAGACCATGAGAAAAATTCCATATACAAGTCGGGAGAATTAAAAAAGCATAACTTATGCAATCATTTCTTTTATGAAATTGAAAAGAAGTTGAGAAGACAATTATAAGAAAAATCCTAACTGAAATCTGTTAAAAAAATTGGCATATCAGTTTTTGTTTATGAAGTTCAAACTTAAATACAGGAGACCAAACATGTAATTTGAGTTGTCTCCCATTCAAAATGGTTATGAGATGTTGCATTGAATCTCCTGTTGGGAAGAAAACTCCAAAATATTACCTAATGATCAGTTCTTGTGCTATCAAAAGAAACTTTTAGGCGATGCTGCAATCTCTGTAATTTTCTCTCTTGAAAACAAATCATGATTCATTTATGAACTCAAAATTCATAATTAGTCCCACTACACTACATCATGGAGATCATAACTGAAAATAAGACTGAAGAGGAAGGAACAATTATTAGCAATAATTAACAATGTTGAGAGTCTAATTGCTCTGAGAAGACATATTTTTTTATCGCCCCATGACCTTAAAGATCAAATGGAAGATTAAGAATTCTTAAACAGTGCCTCAAATTTTCCTTTAAAAGGATGTAGTGCATATTCACAAGCTATGTTATAACAAAGAAAGATGTATTTTTAAGGATGAATTATTTTATAAATATCAAGATAATCTAGTTCCAAAAACTAGTCCACAATACAAACCAACCATTATTGTGTCGCTAGCACTTAGAAACCATTTTATATGCCTCTATCAAAATAGCAGTGATGCTAAAAATTTATATGATATCATCATTAAACAAGAGTTGTTCAGTGAGAATGAAAAACACTTCTTTTGTAACGATTTTCATTTCTCTAATAGAAATAAGTTAGCTTAAAAGACAGGTATAGTTTTGGGCCGTCTCAAAAATCATTGAGAAAACTAACAATTTTTAATTTTTAGACCAAAGTATTTTTAAAATATATATTAATTTAATATTTTTAAATTTATTATTGATTATAAATATAAATTATAAATTAATATTAAATTAAATTAATGGATTTAATATTCATAATAATAATGAAAAATAAATTATTTATAAAAAAATAAATATTGTAAATTTTAAATTTTAAATAAATTAAGAAACAACAATTTTATAATAATGAATTACAAATGTCTTGCAAATAATTATAATCACTATAGGTTCTCTTTACTATATAATTTATTATATATAATGTATATAAAATAAAATAATTGAAAATTAGTAATTTTTAGATAAATATATTTAAAATATTCACACTAATTTATGTTATAATTTTTATTTTATGGAGTCTAAAATTGTAAATATATATTTATAAATATAAAAACAAGTTTATTTCAACATAATGTTTAGTAAAATAGATATATCTATAATATTTACACTAATTTATGTTACAAATTTTAATAAAAATTATTTGTATTTTATGGAGTCTAAAATTGTAAATATATATTTATAATATAAATACAAGTCTATTTGAAAATAATATTTATTAAAAGATTAAATATATAAACTATAACTAGCATAAGCTTTAGCATCATAAAATATATAGAATTTAGGCATATTATAGTGAAGTGATTAATAATTAATTTATTAAAGTTTATGCTTATCATTCTTGAAAATCCACCTTTATTGCTTAAAGTTTTTTAGCCAATAACATTGAAGAAAATTAATTTTTGAAATTTGGAAAGCTAAAAATCTTGTATTTTACTTTAACAAAATAAAAATATAATATATCAAAAAAATAAATTGTATTTTGATTGATTGCAACTAAAATGTTTAATCACTAGTTAAGAACTGCCCCTGGCCTATAGTTCCATGGTAGGAAATAATAATAATTTTAACTTTGTTATACTATTATCTATAATTATCTATTGTATTTTGATGTATTACCTATTCTTTATTCAAGTGTGGTTTTCAATGTATTCTTTAGATGGATGTGATGGCACTCTTAAATTTTGCAAATTTGAGATGCCCATTTCGAAATTTTACTTTTGCACTTTCATAGGTGCACCTGAAGAATTTTCCTAAGTGACCCATTTTGGAGGGTCATATTTCAGAGCCTGTTAATTTTCAAGTCAAACCCCTTGGTAGACATATTCAAATGACATATGTGAACATGCATGTCAATTTATAGCTTCCCATGAAAATTTTTGACAGGATTTCGAAAAGTGAAGCTAGAGGGTTTTGACACTTTTTTGTTGTTTCCAAACGTTCAGTTTTGCAAAGTTGCATCCCGTTTGAGCTTGCATTTCACAACCAGTTGACTGTAATGAGAGAACGAATATTGTTCTGTATTCTCCATACCTAAATGAGCTCGTATGTCATTTTTCAAAGTCTCATGACCTCATCTGCTATTTTTAACAGTTCAAAACCAAATACAATTTCTCTTGTTTTGCACTTGCAGTTTCTGAAACCTTTCTGAAAGGCCAACTTGGAGTGTCAATATCTTTTGATCATTGATGGTTCAAAAAAATACCTTTTGCACACGTACTCAGGGTATCTAAATGTGCTAGTGGGTCCAGTGGCAGCTCACCAGGAGTTGATTTGCTATTTTTGCCAAATGACAATCGGGTCAGTTTCAACTGGTTCAGAACAGCTATTTGTTGCAGAATGTTCAAGTAGGAAATTTTAATAGTTAATAACTTTTGCCTCGTAATTGATTTCTCTAATCTGTATTTTGAATTGCATTCTCTAGACCGATGTCTACATTTCTGCAAGTTTTTGTGACTCCAAGAGGCCATTTGATTAGTATTCCAAGCTGATTCCAGGGCCCACTTGGCCAGTTTTCACTATTTTGCAAGCATGCCTAAAAATGAGTTCTAGTGAAAACCCATTTCAAATCTTCATGCCAAATGCATTCAGAAAGCAGTGTTGAGTCATTCAACAGGTAAAAGTTGTTCGAAAATGAAATTTTTTTTAGTCGGGCCCACATTGCAACCCGACATACTTGGCAGAGTTATGATCCATCAATGACTGTTTCAAATGACTTCCAGTTTGTAATGCATTAGGCAATAAAATTCTTGAAGAATGCACTCAATCATATGAATATAATAAATGAATCACATATTTCATATATTGATTCATGGACTGTTGTTATTGCAATATTAGAAACTCTTGACAAGCATAGAGTCTTACATATGAGATAGGCTCTCTACATTGGGAGGAATGCACAATATGTGAAGATGATTTGCCAAGCTTTAATAAGGAATGTTTATGCTAAGATAACTCGATTGTGCACATCTATGATCATATATATCATAATTCAATGTCAAACTCATCAAGAAGCATCAAAGGAGCCTTGTTGATGAGGCATGAATCTGATATTAAAATCAAATCCTTATGGTTGGGCCTGCTCACACACTTGTAATTTTTTCAAGGCAATTAGCTTATGCACATTGAGTGAACTTTTTGACAAAGGCCAGCCAACACTTGCTTCAGCGTTAAAATTTTAGTGAGGCCGATTGAGGTAAAATGACAGAAGGGAACCAGGGGACAACATTGTCTCAGAGGTGCAATGATTACAAACATGCAAGATCGCATGTCTCAAGTGGCTCGATTGGGATGTGATCTCCAAAAACTTCCCAATGCAGGAATGAATCTTTGATGTTTTCTCCCAAAGCATAAACTATCATTGAGATATGCAAACCCAATGGATAAGGCACTAAATATCGAGGTGAGTCAAAGTGTAATGAAGGCAGGTGTATTGAAGGCATAATGCCTCTTCAAATGTGAAAACATGGAGTGCCATGAAGGCCACAAAGGACATGGCATTGGGTGTGCACTAGAGGAGAAGTGGTGCCAGCAACAAGGCATGTGAGTTGTTCAGGTGCGACCAACCAGTGGACTGAGCGTGGCATTAGAGTTGGGACAAGTTATTGACATCCATCATAACCTAAAATAAAAGGAACAACGCCATTGCCAGAGCATTCACAAAATTCATTTGTTAAGAATTCTTTTCAAAATTTCAAGCAAATGCATGCGGCGCCATCAAGCAGATCAAGAGGGCTATCGAATGAGGGATCTGTTGGGTGTGGTTTTGTGTAGAGAATAATGGAGATGCCAGGGAAGACATCTTTCCTCCCTCTATAACATCACGCATAAGGTGGATTCATTGAAGGGGCTGCAAAAACTTTTAAGCAAATATAATTGGCAAAAGCGATTAAGGGGGGCCGCCATGGAGAGGAGTGTAATAATGCCAAAGAAAGGTTAAGACAAAAGGCTAGAATCAATGACCAGTGAAGCGAGGTGCGTGGGATCTTGGAGAAGGAGAGCTCGATCTGTGACAAAGGGTGTCCATTGTGTTTGATACCTATTCAACGCGCAATTGACATAAATGATAGAGGAGCCTTGTTAGAATCCTTGCGCCAACTAAAAGAGGGATTCACTATTGTTGTCGCCATGAAAGGAGGCGAATTTGTAGAGCAAAGGAATGAACTCATGATGAGGAAATTAGGGAAAATGAAGGAGCCAAAAGGAATCAAAGGCAGGGGGAGAATGTGGGGCATAGATGCAATCTCGACCCTTGCTCGCAAGCCTTGAGGGAGTAATGATGATGTTGGAAAAAGGGGTGTGAGGCGTGCGAGAATAAGCCATGTGGCTCATGGACCCCAGAAAGCTTGATGGCATGAGTAAATTAAAAATTGTCAGTGATGAAATATTTAAATGGTGGGCCAGGAAAATAAAAGCAAATGTAAAGTTTCAGGTTGCCCAATAAAATTAAAAGGGTTCACATTTAAAAGTGTGTTGTTTTAAATTAAGAAAGTAAAATGTGAAGGGTGTGCTCATCGCTTGGTGAAATATTTTAAATATGGAGTATAAATTAAGACACGGGTAAAGTGGAATTGTTCCTGGGGGATCTTTATGGTGAAATATTTAAAATACTTTGTGCACATGAATATAAAGTGCCCGGGCAAAATATTTTAATTGGATGCAACGTGAATGGCACGAGGGGATATTTTATAATGTGAATGGAATGTTCACCATGTAAATATTTTATTCACTGGAGGTAATTAAAATCAAATATAGCCATAGAAAACAAGAGCAGAAAATGAAATTTTTACAGGCAGAGGCAAATTTTACACAACTAAGTGAATTTGATGGAATTTACTCACATAGCCATTTTTTCTGTTGCTGGGCAACTTGGTGCAAAGGTAAAATTGGAGGTAAAGTTTGTTACAGGAAAGAGAGAGGAGAGAGGCTTTACAAATTGCTGATCAACAGGAATAGAGCTTCCAAGTGGCATTTGTAGATCAATTTCTGGAGTTTTCCTTTCTTCTATTTCTTCTCTTCTTTTCTCATTTGTAAGGGTTCCAATTTTCTAAAGGCTCTGAAAGTCAGGCAGAAGCTCTAGGTGAAATAGTAAGGCTAGGATGAATTGTAATCAATTCATTAAATGTGAGGTGTCTATGTTTTGAATTATATTTATATGTTTATTTTAGCTAATAATTGTCTCCATGGTTGAACTGTAATGCTCTTTTGGATTCAATAATAAAATTGTCTGAGTCTTTTCATCACATTTGCTGCATTTGAGTTATATTTGATGTTGCCTTATTTTCTATGAATGATGCAATTGCTTTAATAAAGCACAAGATGCATTTATTATTGCCTATTGTTCAAGGGATAGTGTAATTTCTTTAAAAATGAGATAGAAGTGTTATATTTCAGGTGGATTTATAAGAAGAGTTATCAGATAAAACTTCAGTGGTCTAGTTGTCATAATTTGATAACATTTGCAAGGATCTTCAAAACATGTTTAACACTATAAGATGAGGTGTTGGTTATATGACTCCATAGCCCTTTCTTTTGGCACTGGTCAATCTTCATGCTTCTGTTGTTTTTTAGTTTGGTCCCAACTCTTTAAATCAAAAATCATTTCAATTCTATTTTGTTGAGTTATGTTTGCCATGTTCTTCGTACTGGTTAATGAAATTCACTTAGGGTGTTAGCCAATTTTGAGTTATATTTTAGGTTTCTCAGCATAATTTTGTAAGAGCATTATCTGTTAAGCAATATCATGTTACTTGTGTGTCTAGATTTTAGATGTTGCTAAAGGGTTTCCTCCCTAGGTCTTACAGAGCCTGAAGTGCAGGGGAAATGTGTGTCACTTCCATTTCCTATCAGTTGACCACTAGCCTTTGTGGTTCTTGAATATAGAGGTTGGCTACCTCTTAGAGAGTTTCAAAACCTAGCTAGAAAAATAAAACACCAACAGAATGGTGACTCTGCTAGGGAGAATTTGTGAAAATTATGATTGCAAAATCTAGCCTTAAGAGTCATTGCATAGAGTCAAATGATTTTCCATTCTAAATTTAGTTCAAATTCTGAAGGATTTCAAACCTGGAAGAAGAATTTGTTGTAGTGAACCTTAAGATTCCATGATCTGTGGTGCTCTGCTAGTGAAAGGAACTCAGAAAGAAAATTACATGTGCAAGAACTTCATATTACTTGAAGTTCAGTCCTCTTGGAAGATAGGTGGCAACTCTGTTAATAGAGCCTATTGAAAATTTGAAGAAAGTTCTAGATCTGCAAATATTTCCAGTCAGGAAGACAATTTGCAGCAGTTGCAAAGTTTCTAGTTATTCTTCACTCTTTGTTTTCAAGAAATTTATGTATGAAAACCATATTTGAACATTTTAGACAAAACTTTGGTTCCCTATTGAGTGATTAGCACTAAGAAAGGGAAAGAACAGTAATATTTAGTTTGCATACTTTTGAATTGTAATTTGCAGCCCATGTATCATGTTGGAAAAGTATGCTTGTTTTTAAGTTTTCCCACTAAGTGGATCTTAGGCTTAGATGCATTTGAATTATGCATTGTAATATTCTAAGATCATGATGAGAGATAGAAATAGGGCAATGAATGATCAGTTGTAGGGTTGATATTTGAAATGTGAAAGAGGCATGTCAAAATGTTTCAATGTATGCATCCAAGGATGGATCCTAGTATGGTTTGTGATCAGTCCCAACCAGATTGTCAAAGAAGTTTCAACACTAGAAGGTATAGAGCAATCAATTTCAATGGCCTTAGTGGTTACCCAAATGACATCCCAGCTAAAGTCATAAATAAGTTACCAAGATTCATTGGTGATAAGTTTGAATCAGCAAACAAGCATCTCCAAGAATTTAGTAATTTGATGGATGATTATGAGATTGACTACGAAGATGTGATCATGAGACTATTTGTGCATTCATTGAGAGGAAATGCAAGAGAATGGTTCTCCTATTTACCAACATCTTCTATCCATTCATGGGAAGAGTTCAAGACAGTGTTCATGGAACAATTTGCAGAAAGGATTGCCCCTGCTTTCATAAGGAAACGGTTCATGAACATGGAAAAAGGAAAAGATGAGTTAGTCCCATATTTTAATCTTAGATTTTCAAAGATCATAAGAGAGATTCCTAAGAACATAAGGCCAAATGATGCTAAATGTTTGGTCATATACTTAGGATAATTTGACAAAAAGATGAGTTATATGTTGAGGGATAAAGAGCTTGGAGGCCTACACCAAGCATATAAGATGGCTATAGACATTGAGAACAATTTGAGATACTCGATGATGAAAGGACATAGGGTTTTGAATGCTGGTCATCCTAACACACCTCATGCAAATAGATGTCATGGATCAGATAATAGGAATGCTTGTCATAATGTTAATGCTACTACTCTGATTTCTCCATCATCACAATCTGTAGACCATAATGAGTTTCATGCTAAATGTCATCAAAATTTGAGTAATGTTGATCAAACATCTGTTGTTGAAGGATTATCTAAAATGAAGAGACTCAAAGGGGAATCATTACATGATTTATTTTCAAGGTTTTTGAATGCGTTGTTGAATGTCCCCTTAAATTTTAGACCTAAGGATTCAGTGTACATTGATTTGTTTTGTCAAATCTGTGAGTCTAGGTTGAGTACTTTGCTAAAGGGGTTGAAGCCTCACAACTTGAATCAATTACTTGATTGGATAAAGGTTATTGAGGGAGCCCACCTTAATCACACACAAAAGGTGATGTCTCAAAATGAAGATAACAACTCTCCTATTGAGAGAAATCAGAACATGATACACAAGAATGAAAAGAGTGTATCAGAAAATGGAGATATGTGTTGTGTGATTGAGGATATTGATTGTAGTTAGCTCACAATCAGCACATGTACAAATCCTTGCAGCAGTGATGAAGAGGAAGATACATGGTATGATGAACAAATAAATATACATGAATTTTTTTCTTGCAATATTTTTTGTTATGACAAATTAGAGGAGATGCAAAACATCATTCCATGTCAGGTTTTGATTAGTGAAAATAATGCAATTGTTGATGACATCTACTCACAAATCAGTGATCAAGATATTGAAGATAGAAGTTCAAGCACTTACTCCGAAGAATCTAAGCATGATATGTGTGGTGATAGGTCTTTTTGTGATGAGCATGATGGTGAAAGTCAAACTGATTTATCTTCTAATGATTATGAATGCTCTCATAGGGATGATCCAGAGACACTTTCTTCACCTCAAGAATGCAATGACATGAATGCTCATGAAATCACTTGTCCACAAGTGAATGATCCAATTGCATTTGATGCAAACTTGGAATTTAATTCAGATTTGACATCAATGGAGCATGTCAATTATGTGAATGATGAAGAATAAAACCATAAGCATATGTGTGTTCAATTGTCTAAGCATGAACATAGTATTGTTGGAAGTGATGAAGATGTTGATGAACCTACTTATGTTTTTGATGTCCATGATTGTTTATATGAAGCGGATATGGGAATGTCAGTTATGTATGAAAAGGATGATGATGTAAACATTGATGAGGGAAGGAATTCATTATTGGATGGTCAAGTTATGCATTGTGACAATCAGATGCATCTACGATCAGCATTATTACCCATTGGTAATGTGAAACAATTTGATGAATTTGCAATTGGTGTTGACATTGCAAAACATTTTGATCAATGTGTGGAGTAGTCTTATGATGCAGATAATAGTGGGTGTGATGTCAGTCAGTGTGATATTGAATGTGGATCCTTCTTTGATGATCTCTCTTGTCTTCATATTTTTCAAATGGATATGTTTTCTTTGAATGAAGAATGCATTAATGTTAGTTATGGGAATTTCAGTTATGTATGAAAAGGATGATGATTGAAACATTGATGAGGGAAGGAATTCATTATTGGATGGTCAAGTTATGCATTGTGACAATCAGATAGATCTAGGATCAGCATTATTACCCATTGGTAATGTGAAACAATTTGATGAATTTGCAATTGGTGTTAACATTGCAAAACATTTTGATCAATGTGTGGATCAGCCTTATGATGCAGATAATAGTGGGTGTGATGTCAATCAGTGTGATATTGAATGTGGATCTTTCTTTGATGATCTCTCTTGTCTTCATATTTACCCAAATGATGATGTAAACATTGATGAGGGAAGGAATTCATTATTGGATGGTCAAGTTATGCGTTGTGACAATCAGATGGATCTAGGATCAGCATTATTACCCATTGGTAATGTGAAACAATTTGATGAATTTGCAATTGGTGTTGACATTGCAAAACATTTTGATCAATGTGTGGAGCAGCCTTATGATGCAGATAATAGTGGGTGTGATGTTAGTCAATGTGATATTGAATGTGGATATTTCTTTGATGATCTCTCTTGTCTTCATATTTTGCAAATGGATATGTTTTTTGTGAATAAAGAATGCATTAATGTGCAAGGAAATGGAGGTTCTAGCTCTGTTGCTGGTAAAAAAAATTAGATAATAGTGAGTCCCTTGTACACGGGCCGATATGCCTATCAACTGAAAATGCACATGAAATTTTCTTTGTTCATCCTATTACTCCTGAAAATGATAGCATTGAACATGTTGGGAAGAATCAATGTGAAGATCTTGGTTTAGGGTCAAATTTTGAATGGTCTGAATCTTTGTTTGAAACATTCCATATGGACTTGCATAGTGGTTTGAATATTGAAACTGATACCATGTGTGAGCCTAAGATAAAGAACATTGCCTTTGCGTCAAATGCTGACATTTTTGTTGAATGTCATGATTTGAAGGGAAATGAAAGTGTTCTTGGTGTTGACAAACCTAATTTTCAGAATATCGAAACACATGAATATGTGTTTGGACTGTGGTTTTTGAGTGAGGACAAACCAACTTGTGATGTAGTTCAACCAGAGGGGTAACATATTTGTGAGAAATCTTTGCTCAAAACACAAGAGGATTGCAAGTTGTTTTTCATCCATGAAATCTCCTCAGGATATGATTATTATGAGGATGTTGATGAATATGATAAGATTGTGTATTCATCTGATCTTGATTACTATCCTCAAATGTTGCCACTTGATATAAAATTAGAAAATGAAGAGGTGGAAAGTGATGTGGCATATGTAATTTGGTTGCCATGTGACAAAAAAATCCAAACAAAGAGCAAGTTTCCTCTTGCATGAAGGCAGCTTGATACTTGTGTTTGCAAGGGTGCAGTTGTTCAGGTGGTTGTGGTTTGATAGAGGCAAGCATGAGTTGATGGAGATAAATTCTTTTATCAAATTGGTGTTTGACAAAGGTAAATATTGATCTCCCCTTTTCATTTGGTGGCCCGGGGTCACTAGATGAAGTTGAAAAAGAAAGATGAATAAAGGAGCAGTTTGAGGACACCTGATGAACTCAAGTGTTGGTCTACTCTCAAGAGGTCTGGAATCTTGCTATGCCCATAGGTGGCATACATCCCCAATCGGATCAACTGCTGGCACTCTTAAATTTTGCAAATTTGAGATGCCCATTTTGAAATTTTGCTTTTGCACTTTCAGAGGTGCACCTGAACAATTTGCCTAAGTGACCCATTTTGGAGGGTCATATTTTGGAGCTTGTTGATTTTCAAGTCAAACCCCTTGGTAGACATATTCAATTGACATATGTGAACATGCATGTCAATTTTTAGCTTCCCACGATAAGTTTTGACAGGGTTTCGAAAAGTGAAGCTGGAGTGTTTTGACACTTTTCTATTGTTTCCAAACGTTCAGTTTTGCAAAGTTGCATCCCGTTTGAGCATGCATTTTGCAACCAGCTGACTTTCATGAGAGAATGAATGTTTTTCTATATTATCCATACCTAAATGAGATCGTATGTCAGTTTTTAGAGTCTCATGACCTCATTTGCTATTTTTAACAAGTCAACAACAAATGCAATTTCTCCTGTTTCGCACCTTTAATTTCTGAAACCTTTCTGAAAGGCCAACTTGGAGCATCAATATCTTTTGATCAATGATGGTTCAAGCAGATCCCTTTTTCACATGTACTTGAGGTATCTAAATGTTCTAGTGTGTCCATTGGCAGCTCACCAGGAGTTGATTTGCTATTTTTGCAAAATGACAATTGGGTCAGTTTCAATTGGTTCAGAATAGCTGTTTGTTGAAGAATGTTCAAGCAGGCAATTTTGAAAGTTAATAGCTTTTTCCTCGTGATTGATCTCTTTGATCCATCTTTTGCATTGCATTCTTTGGACCGATGTCTACATGTCTACAAGTTTTTGTGACTCCAGGAGGTCGTTTGACTATTTTTCCAAGCTGATTCTAGGGCCCACATGGCCAGTTTTCACTATTTTACAAACATGCCTAAAAATGAGTTCTAGTCAAAACCAATTTCAAATCTTCATGCCAGATGCATTCAGAAAGTAGAGTGAAGTCATTCAATAGGTAAAAGTTGTTCGAAAACAAAAAAAAAATTAGTCGGGCCCGCATGGGAACCCGACATACTTGGCAGAGTTATGATCCATCAGTGACTGTTTCAAATGACTTCCAGTTTGTAATGCATTAGGAAATAAAATTCTTGAAGAACTCACTCAATCATATGAATATAATGAATGAATCACGTATTTCATATATTGATTCATGGACTGTTGTTATTGCAATATTAGAAACTCTTGACAAGAATAGAGTCTTACATATGAGATAGGCTATCTACATTGGGAGGAATGCACAATATGTGAAGATGATTTGCCAAGCTTTAATAAGGAATTTTTATGCTAAGATAACTCAGTTTTGCACATCTATGATCATATATATTAGAATTCAATGTCAAACTCATCAGGAAGCATCAAAGGGGCCTTGTTGATGAGGCATGAATCTGCTATTAAAATAAAATCCTTATTGGTTGGGACTGCTCACACACTTGCAATTTTTTCAAGGAAATTAGCTTCTGCACATTGAGTGAACTTGTTGATAAAGGCCATCCAACACTTGCTTCAACATTAAAATTTCAATGAGGTCGATTGAGGTAAAATGATAGAAGGGATCCAGGGGACAAATTTGTCTCAGAGGTGCAGTGATTACAAACATGCAAAATCGCATGTCTCAAGTGGCTCGATTTGGATGTGTTGGAATAGGTTTGATCTAAAAAACCTCCCAATGTAGGAATGAATCTTTAATGTTTTCTCCCAAAGCATAAACTATCTTTGAGATATGCACACCCAATGGATAAGGCACTAAAGATTGAGGTGAGTCTGATCTGGTGTAATGAAGGCATGCGTATTGAAGACTTAATGCCTCTTCCAATGTGAAAACATGGAGTGCCATGAATGCCACAAAGGACATGGCATTGGGAGTGAACCAAAGGAGCAATGGCACCAACAACAAGGAATGTGAGTTGTTCAGGTGTGACCAACTAGTGGACTGAGCATGGCGTAAGAGTTGGGGTAGGTTATTGACATCCATCAGAACATAAAAGAAAAGGAGGAACACCATTGCCAAAGCATTCACAAAATGAATTTTTTGAGAATCCTTTCAAAACTTTCAAGCAATTCCATGCAGCGCCATCGAACAAATCAAGAGGGCTACCGAATGAGGGATCTTTTGGGTGCGGTTTTGTGCAGAGAACAATGGAGATGCCATGGAAGACATCTTTCCTCCCTATGTGACATCACGCACAAGGTGGATTCATTGAAGGGGCTATGGAAACTTTTAAACAAATATAATTGGCAGATGCGATTGAGGGGGGCCACCATGGAGAGGAATGCAGTAATGCCAAAGCAAGGTTAAGACAAAAGGCTAGAATCAATGACCAGTGAAGCGGGGTGCGGGGGATCTTGGAGAAGGAGAGCTTGACCTATGACAGAGGGTGTCAGTTGTGTTTGATACCTATTGAACACACAATTGACATAAATAATAGAGGAGCCTTGTCAAAATCCTTGCGCCAACTGAAAGAGGGCTTCATTGTTGTTGTCGCCATGAAAGGAGGAGAATTTGTAGAGCAAAGGAATGAACTCACGATGAGGAAATTAGGGAAAATGAAGGAGCCAAAAGGAATCAACGGTAGGGGGAGAATGTGGGGAGTAGATGCAATCTTGACCCTTGCTCGCAAGCCTTGCGGGAGGTATGATGACGTTGGAAAAAGGGGTGTGAGCCGTGCAAAAATAAGCCACATGGTTGGCAGGCCCCAGAAAGCTTGATGGCACAAGTAAATTGAAAATTATCGGTGATGAAATATTTAAATGGTGGACTAGGAAAATAAAAGCAAGGGTAAAGTTTCAGGTTGCCCAATAAAATTAAAAGGCTTCACATTTAAAAGTGTGTTGTTTTAAATTAATAAAGTAAAATGTGAAGGGTGTGCTCATCACTTGGTGAAATATTTTAAATACTTTGTGCACATGAATATGAAGTGTCCGGGCAAAATATTTTGATTGGATGCAACATGAATGGCACGAGGGGATTTTTATAAAGTGAATGGAATGTTCACCATGTAAATATTTTATTCACTGGAGGTGAATAAAATAAAATATAGCCACAACAAACAAGAGAAAAAAAAAAGAAATTTTCACTGGCAGAGGCAAATTTTACACAACTAAGTGAATTCGAAGGAATTTACTCACATGGGAATTTTTTCTGTTAGTGGGTAACTTGGTGCAAAGGCGGAATTGGAGGTAAATTTTGTTAAAGGAAAGAGAGAGGAGAGAGGATTTTCAAATTGCTGATCAACGGGAATGGAGCTTCCAAGTGGCATTTGCAGATCAATTTCTGGAGTTTTCCTTTTTTCTATTTCTTCTCTTCTTTTCTCATTTGTAAGGGTTCCAATTTTTTGAAAGCTCTGAAAGTCAGGCAGAAGCTCTAGGTGAAATTGTAAGGCTAGGATGAATTGTAATCAAGTCATTAAATCTGAGGTGTCTATGTTTTCAATTATGTTTCTATGTTTATTTTAGCCTACACTTGTCTCCATGGATAAACTGTAATGCTCTTTTGGATTCAATAATAAAATTGTCTGAGTCTTTTCGTGCACATTTGCTACATTTGAGTTATATTTGTTGTTGCCTTATGTTCTATGAATGATGTAATTGCTTTAATAAAGCACAAGCTGCATTTATTATTGCCTATTGTTCAGGGGATAGTGTAATTGCTTTAACAAATGTGATAGGAGTGTTATGTTTCAGGTGGATTTATAAGAAGAGTTATCAAATAAATCTTCAGTGGTCTGGTTGTCATAATGTGATAACATTTGCAAGGATCTTCAAAACATGCTTAACACTATAAGATGAGGTGTTGGTTATATGACTCCATAGCCCTTTCTTTTGGCACTGGTCAATCTTCATGCTTCTGTTGTTTTCAGTTTGGTCCCAACTCTTTAAATCAAAAACCATTTCAATTTTGTTTTGCTAAGTTATGCTTTCCATGTTCTCTATGTTGGTTAATGAAATTCACTCAAGGTGTTAGCCAATTTTGAGTGATATTTTAGGTTTCTCAGCATAGTTTTGTGAGAGCATTATCTATTAAGCAATATAATGTTACTTGTGTGTCTAGATTTTAGATGTTGCTAAAGCGTTTCCCCCTAGGTCTTACAGAGCTTGAAGTGCAGGGGAAATGTGTGTCACTTCCATTTTCTGTCAGTTGGCCACTAGCCTTTGTGGTTCTTGAATATAGAGGTTGGCTACCTCTTAGAGAGTTTCAAAGGCTAGATGGAAAAATAAAACACCAACAGAATGGCGACTCTGCTGGGGAGAATTTGTGAAAATTATGATTGCAAAATCTAGCCTTAAGAGTCATTGCATAGAGTCAAATTATTTTCCATTCCAAATTTAGTTCAAATTCTGAAGGATTTCAAACCTGGAAGAATAATTTGTTGCAGTGAACCTAAAGATTCCATGATTTGTGGTGCTCTGCTGGTGGAAGGAACTCAAAAGGAAAATTACATGTGAAAGAACTTCATATTGCTTTAAGTTCAGTCCTCTTGGAAGAGAGGTGGCGACTCTGTTAATAGAACCTGTTGAAAATTTGAAGAAAGTTCCAGATCTACAAATCTTTCCAGTCAGGAAGACAATTTGCAACAGCTGCAAAGTTTCAAGTTATTTTTCACTCTTGGTTTTCAAGAAATTTCTATATGAAAACAATATTTGAACATTTTAGGCAAAACTTCGGTTCCCTATTGAGTGATTAGCACTAAGAAAGGGAAAGAATAGTAATATTTAGTTTTCATACTTCTGAATTGTAATTTGCAGCCCATGTATCATGTTGGAGAAGTATGCTTGTTTTTAACTTTGCCCACTAAGTGGATCTTAGGCTTAGATGCATTTGAATTATGCATTGTAATATTCTAAGATCATGATGAGAGATAGAAATCAGGCAATGAATGATCAGCTATAGGGTTGATATTTGAAATGTGAAAGAGGCATGTCAAAATGTTTCAATATATGCATCCAAGTATGTATCCTAGTATGGATTGTGATCAGTCCTAGCCAGATTGTCAAAGAAGTTTCAACACTGGAAGGTACAGAGCCATCAATTTCAGTGGCCTTAGTGGTTACCCAAATGACATCCCAGCTAAAGTCAGAAATAAGTTACCAAGATTCATTGGTGATAAGTCTGAATCAGCAAATAAGCATCTCCAAGAATTCAGTAATTTGATGGATGATTATGAGATTGACTACGAAGATGTGATCATGAGACTATTTGTGCATTCATTGAGAGGAGATGCAAGAGAATGGTTATCCTATTTACCAACATCTTCTATCCATTCATGGGAAGAGTTCAAGACAGTGTTCATGGAACAATTTGGAGAAGGGATTCACCCTTTTTTGATAAGGAAATAGTTCATAAACATGGAAAAAGGAAAAGATGAGTTAGTCCCATCTTTTAATCTCAGATTTTCAAAGATCATAAGAGAGATTCCTGAGAACATAAGGCCAAATGATGTTGAATGTTTGGTCGTGTACTTAGGAGAATTTGACAAAAAGATGAGTTATATGTTGAGGGATAAAGAGCCTGCAGGCCTGCACCAAGCATATCAAATGGCTATAGACATTGAGAACAATTTGAGATACTCAATGATGAAAGGACATAGGGTTGTGAATGTTGGTCATCCTAACACACCTCATGTAGATAGATGTCATGGATCAGATAATAGGAATTGTTTTCATAATGTTAATGCTGCTACTCTGATTTCTCCATCATCACAATCTATAGACCATAATGAGTTTCATGCTAAATGTCATCAAAATTTGAGTAATGTTGATCAAACATTTGTTGTTCAAGGATTGTCTAAAATGAAGATACTCAAAGCGGAATCATTACATGATTTATTTTCAAGGTTTTTGAATGCGTTGTTGAATGACCCATAAATTTCAGACCTAAGGATTCAGTGTGCATCGATTTATTTTGTCAAATCTATGAGTGTGGGCTGAGTACTTTGCCAAAGGGGTTGAAGCCTCACAACTTGAATCAATTGCTTGATTGGATAAAGGTTATTGAGGGAGCCCGACTTAATCATGCACAAAAGGTGATGTCTCAAAATGAAGATAACAGATGTCCTATTGAGAGAAATTAGAACATGATACACAAGAATTAAAAGAGTGTATCAGAAAATGGAGATATGTGTTGTTTAATTGAGGACATTGACTATAATCAGCTCACAATCAACACATGTGTAGATCCTTGGAGCAGTGATGAAGAGGAAAATACATGGTATAATGAACAACTAAATATGCATGAATTGTTTTCTTGCAATATCTTGTGTGATGAAAAATTAGAGGAGATGCAAAACATCATTCCATGTCAGGTTTTGATTAGTGAAAATAATGCATTTATTGATGACATCTCCTCACAAATCAGTGATCGAGATATTGAAGATAGAAGTTCAAGCACTTATTCCAAAGAATCTGAGCATGATATGTGTGGTGATAGGTCTTTTTGTGATGAGCATAATGGTGAAAGTCAAACTGATTGCTCTTCTGATGATTATGAATGCTCTCATAGGGATGATCCAGAGACACTTTCTTCACCTCAAGAATGCAATGACATGAATGCTCATGAAATCACTTGTCCACAAGTGAATGATCCGATTGCATTTGATGCAAACTTGGAATTTAATTCAGATTTGACATCAATGGAGCGTGTCAATTATGTGAATGATGAAGAACAAAAATATAGGCATATGTGTGTTCAATTGGTTGAGCATGAACATAGTATTGCTAGAAGTGATGAAGATGCTGATGAACCTGCTTATGTTTTTGATGTCCATGATTGTTTATATGAAGCGGAGATGGGAATGTCAGTTATGTATGAAAAGGATGATGATGTACACACTGATGAGGGAAGGAATTCATTATTGGATGGTCAAGTTATGCATTATGGCAATCAGATGGATCTAGGATCAGCATTATTACCCATTGGTAATGTGAAACAATTTGATGAATTTGCAATTGGTGTTGACATTGCAAAACATTTTGATCAATGTGTGGAGCAGCCTTATGATGCAGATAATAATGGGTATAATGTCAGTCAGTATGAGACTGAATGTGGATATTTCTTTGATGATCTCTCTTGTCTTCACATTTTGCAAATGGATATGTTTGCTTTGAATGAAGAATGCATTAGTGTGCAAGGAAATGGAGGTTCTAGCTCTGTTGCTGGTAAAAAAAATTCAAATAACAGTGAGTCCCTTGTACGTGGGTTGATATGCCTATCAGCTGAAAGTGCACATGAAATTTTCTTTGCTGGTCCTATTACTCCTAAAAATGATAGCATTGAACATGTTGTGAAGAATCAATGTGAAGATCTTGGTTTAGGGTCAAATTTTGAATGGTCTGAATATTTGTTTGAAACATTCCATATGGACTTGCATAGTGGTTTGAATATTGAAACTAATACCATGTGTGAGCCTAAGATAGAAAACATTGCTTATGCATCAAATGCTAACACTTTTGTTGAATGTCATGATTTGAATGGAAATGAAATTTTTCTTGGTGCTAACAAACCTGATTTTCAAAATATTGAAACACATGAAAATGTGTTTGGACTCTAGTGTTTGAGTGAGGACAAACCAACTTGTGATGTAGTTCAGCTAGAGGGGTTACAGATTTGTGAGAAATCTTTGCTCAAAACACAAGAGGATTGCAAGTTGTTTTTCATCCATGAAATCTCCTCAGGATATGATTATTATGAGGATGTTGATGAATATGATAAGATTGTGTATTCATCTGATCTTGATTACTATCCTCAAATGTTGCCACTTGATACAAAATTAGAAAATGAAGAGGTGGACAGTGATGTGGCATATGTAATTTGGTTGCCATGTGACAACAAAGCTAAACAAAGAGCATGTTTCCTCTTGCATGAAGGCAGCTTGATACTTGTGTTTGCAAGGGTGCAAATGTTCAAGTGGTTATGGTTTGATAGAGACAAGCATGAGTTGATGGAGATCAATTATTTTATCAGATTGGTGTTTGATAGAGGTAAATATTGATCTCCCCTTTTCATTTGGTGGCCCGGGGTCACCAGATGAAGTTGAAAAAGAAAGATGAATAAATGAGCAGTTTGAGGACACCTGGTGGACTCAAGTTTTGGTCTACTCTCTAGAGGTCTGGAATATTTCTATGCCCACAGGGGGCATACATCCCTAGTTGGAGCCACTGATGGCACTCTTAAATTTTGCAAATTTGAGATGCCCATTTTGAAATTTTGCTTCTGCACTTTCAGAGGTGCACCTGAAGAATTTGCCTAAGTGACCTATTTTGGAGGGTCATATTTTGGAGCCTGTTGATTTTCAAGTCAAAACCCTTGGTAGACATATTCAATTGACATGTGTGAACATGCATGTCAATTATTCAACTTCCCACGATAAGTTTTGACAGGGTTTCGAAAAGTGAAGTTGGAGGGTTTTGACACTTTTTTGTTGTTTGCAAACATTCAATTTTGCAAAGTTGCATCCCGTTTCAGCTTGCATTTTGCAACCAGTTGACTGCCATGAGAGAATGAATGTTGTTCTATATTCTCCATACCTAAATGAGCTCGTATTTTAGATTTCAAAGTCTCATGACCTCATCTGCTATTTTTAATAGGTCAAAACCAAATGCAATTTCTCTTGTTTTGCACCTGCAATTTCTAAAACCTTTCTGAAATGCTAACTTGGAGCATCAATATCTTTTGATCAATGATGGTTCAAGCAAATCCCTTTTGCACACATACTCGGGGTATCTAAATGTGGTAGCGTTTCCAGTGGAAACTCGCTAGGAGTTGATTTGCTATTTTTGCAAAATGACAATTGGGTCAGCTTCAATTGGTTCAGAACAATTGTTTCTTGCAGAAAGTTCAAGTAGGAAATTTGGAAATTTAATAACTTTTGCCTCCTGATTCATTTATCTGATCCGTCTTTTGCATTGCATTCTTTGGACTGATGTCTACATGTCTAGAAGTTTTTGTGACTCCAGGACGCCGTTTGACTAGTTTTACAAGTTGATTCTAGGGCCAACTTGGCCAGTTTTCACTATTTTGCAAACATGCCTAAAAATGAGTTCTAGTGAAAACCCATTTCAAATCTTCATGCCAGATGCATTCAGAAAGTAGTGTTGAGTCATCCAACAGGTAAAAGTTGTTCGAAAACGAAAAAAAAATTAGTTGGGCCTGCATGGGAACCTGACATACTTGGCAGAGTTATGATCCATCAGTGACTATTTCAAATGGCTTCCAGTTTGTAATGCATTAGGCAATAAAATTATTGAAGAATGCACTCAATCATATGAATATAATAAATGAATCACATATTTCATATATTGATTCATGGACTGTTGTTAGTGCAATATTAGAAACTCTTGACAAGCATAGAGTCTTACATATGAGATAGGCTCTCTACATTGGGGGGAATGCACAATATGTGAAGATGATTTTCCAAGCTTTAATAAGGAATGTTTGTGCTAAGATAACTCGGTTGTGCACATTTATGATCATATATATCAAAATTAAATGTCAAACTCATCAGGAAGCATCAAAGGAGCCTTGTTGATGAGGCATGAATCTGATATTAAAATCAAATCCTTATTGGTTGGGACTGCACACACACTTGCAATTTTTTCAAGGCAATTATCTTATGCACATTGAGTGAACTTGTCGATAAAGGCCAGCCAACACTTGTTCCAGCGTTAAAATTTCAGTGAGCTCGATTGAGGTAAAATGACAGAAGGGATCCAGGGGACAATGTTGTTTCAGAGGTGCAGTGATTACAAACATGCAAGATCGCATGTCTCAAGTGGCTCGATTGGGATGTGTTGGAATGGGTGTGATCTGCAAAACCCTCCCAATGTAGGAATGAAGCTTTAATGTTTTCTCCCCAAGCATAAACTATCTTTGAGATATGCACACCCAATGGATAAGGCACTAAAGATTAAGGTGAGTCTGATCTAGTGTAATGAAGGCATGCGTATTGAAGGTAGAATGCCTCGTCAAATGTGAAAACATGGAGTGCCATGAAGGCCACAAAGGACATGGCGTTGGGTGCGAACCAGAGGAGCAGTGGCACCAACAACAAGGAATGTGAGTTGTTTAGGTGTGACCAGCCAATGGACTGAGCGTGGTGTTAGAGTTGGGATAGGTTATTGACATCCATCAAAACATAAAAGAAAAGGAGGAACGCCATTGCCAGAGCATTCACAAAATGCATTTGTTGAGAATGCTTTTGAAACTTTCAAGCAAATGCATGCGGCGCCATCGAGCAAATCAAGAGGGCTATCGAATGAGGGATCTATTGGGTGTCGTTTTGTGCAGAGAACAATGGAGATGCCATGGAAGACATCTTTCCTCCCTTTGTGACATCACACACAAGTTGGATTCATTGAAGGGGATGCGGAAACTTTTAAGCAAATATAATTGGCAGATGCAATTAAGGTGGGCCGCCATGGAGAGGAGTGTAGTAATGCCAAAGAAAGGTTAAGACAAAAGGCTAGAATCAACGACCAGTGAAGCGGGGTGTGGGGGATCTTGGAGAAGGAGAGCTCAAGCCCTGACAAAGGGCGTCAGTTGTGTTTGATACCTATTGAACACACAATTGACATAAATGATAGAGGAGCCTTGTCAGAATCCTTGCACCAACTGAAAGAGGGCTTCATTGTTGTTGTCACCATGAAAGGAGGAGAATTTACAGAGCAAAGGAATGAACTCACAATGAGGAAATTAGGACAAATGAAGGAGCCAAAAGGAATCAACAGCAGGGGGAGAATGTGGGGCATAGATGCAATCTCGACCCTTGCTTGCAAGCCTAGCGGGAGGTATGATGACGTTGGCAAAAGGGGTGTGAGGCGTGCGAAAATAAGTCATGTAGCTGGTGGGCCCCAGAAAGCTTGATGGCACGAGTAAATTGAAAATTGTCTGTGATGAAATATTTAAATGGTGAGCCAGGAAAATAAAAGCAAGGGTAAAGTTTTAGGTTGCCCAATAAAATGAAAAGGGTTCACATTTAAATGTGTGGTGTTTTAAATTAATAAAGTAAAATGTGAAAGGCGTGCTCATCGCTTGGTGAAATATTTTAAATTTGGAGTATAAAGTAAGGCACGCGTAAAGTTGAATTGTGCCTGGGGGATCTTTATGGTGAAATATTTAAAATACTATGTGCACATGAATATGAAGTGCCCGGGAAAAATATTTTAATTGGATGCAACGTGAATGGCACGAGGGGATATTTTATAATGTGAATGGAATGTTCACCATGTAAATATTTTATTCACTAGAGGTGAATAAGATAAAATATAGCTACAGTAAACAAGAGTAGAAAATGAAATTTTCACAGACAAAGGCAAATTTTACACAGCTGAGTGAATTTGATGGAATTTACTCACATGGATATTTTTTCTATTGCTGGGCAACTTGGTGCAAAGGTAGAATTGGAGGTAAAGTTTGTTACAAGAAAGAGAGAGGAGAGAGGCTTTGCAAATTTCTAATCAACGAGAATGGAGCTTCCAAGTGGCATTTGCAGATCAATTTATGGAGTTTTCCTTTCTTCTATTTCTTCTCTTCTTTTCTCATTTGTAAGGGTTCCAATTTTATGAAAGCTCTGCAAGTCAGGCATAAGCTCTGGGTGAAATTGTAAGGCTAGGATGAATTGTAATCAAGTCATTAAATCTGAGGTGTCTGTGTTTTGAATTATGTTTCTATGTTTATTTTAGCTGATAATTGTCTCCATAGTTGAACTGTAATGCTCTTTTGGATTCAATAATAAAATTGTCTGAGTCTTTTCAGGCACATTTGTTGCATTTGAGTTATATATGTTGTTGTCTTATGTTCTATGAATGATGTAATTGCTTTGATAAAGCACAAGCTGCATTTATTATTGCTTATTGTTCAAGGGATAGT
The DNA here is from genome assembly GCA_007115665.2 of Sequoiadendron giganteum. Taxonomy (NCBI): domain Eukaryota; kingdom Viridiplantae; phylum Streptophyta; class Pinopsida; order Cupressales; family Cupressaceae; genus Sequoiadendron; species Sequoiadendron giganteum. The sequence goes on along the minus strand of CM021100.1, from coordinate 828,972,109 downwards.
GTAATTGCTTTAACAAATGTGACAGGAGTGTTATGTTTCAGGTGGATTTATAAGAAGAGTTATCAGATAAAGCTTCAGTGGTTCGGTTGTCATAATGTGATAACATTTGCAAGGATCTTCAAAACATGTTTAACACTATAGGATGAGGTGTTGGTTATATAACTCCATAGCCCTTTCTTTAGGCACTGGTCAATCTTCATGCTTCTGTTGTTTTCAGTCTGGTCCCAACTCTTTAAATCGAAAACCATTTCGATTTTGTTTTGCTGAGTTATGTTTGTCATGTTCTCCATGCTAGTTAATGAAATTCACTCAAGGTGTTAGACAATTTTGAATGATATTTTAGGTTTCTCAGCATAATTTTGTGAGAGCACTATCTGTTAAGCAATATCATATTACTTGTGTGTCTATATTTTAGATGTTAGTAAAGGGTTTCCCCCCTAGGTCTTACAATGCCTGAAGTGCAGGGGAAATGTGTGTCACTTCCATTTCCTGTCAGTTGGCCACTAGCCTTTGTGGTTTTTAAATAAAGAGGTTGGCTACCTCTTAAAGAGTTTGAAAGCCTAGCTAGAAAAATAAAACACCAATAGGATGTATTTAAAATATCTATAATAGTCATAAGATAAGTTTGTAAGTTATTTAAAGTTATAATATCAAAATTAAAATATAATTGACATAATTAAATATAGAAGAAAACAAAAGAATCAAGTGTTGAAATACTAAACAAAATAAATCTGAAATAAAAACAACGCTAAGTAAATAAAATACTTTAGATCATATGTTTTACGATAATATATATTTTTATGTATATTTTATTTCAATTTAAATAATATTTGAAAAATAAAAAGTGAAAATTCTATAAATGAAATTGTAAATTTATATTTAATTTAATTTTAAATAACCAATCAATTTTTTGACTCTTTTGTTAATATTTTCTTAGTATATCTAAGTAATATATGTATATCAATATTGTAACAATATAATTGATTTGTATATAATTATTTTTTAGTATGATTTTTTATTCATATTTTTTTAATATATTACAAATAAAATTTCCTATTCTATTTTTATGTTTATGTAGATAAATTTTAACTTTTTGATATAAATCAGAAAAAAATTTATATTTTCATAGATTAATTTTAGTTTTTCAGTAGATAGAAGACGAGGTTAGATTGTAGATATTTAGAGTTGAGTTTGCAGTAAGTAGTTTGTGGTCACATCGATTTATAGAATTATGTACAAAAGTTTGGACCCTTTCAAATCACACAAATAAAAAATATGAATGTCAATTATTACATGTTTAAATGACAACACAACAGCTAAGCTGAAAAAGTGAGATAATACTTCTGTGTCCAATTTTACCAATAAAAATTATATAAAAAGATCCTTCATAAAATTATATTTAAACATTCAATAACGAAGAGAACAGAATCACTCTGCTATTCTTTACATTTTGCAAGTTGCGCATGGATAAACAGGATATCTCTATGAGTTGTCCATGCATCTCCATGAACAACTTGTAAAACTGCAAAGAAATAAAAACAAAGTATATTTTGATTTTGCATCATATTTTGTAACTGTTTTACTAGTTTAAAATAATGTAGAGTATATTTTGCTTTCCCATCATGTTCTATAAATCTTTTATCAATTTTCATATGTTTGAAGTGCTTTGCAGGCTTAGTAATATCCTCTTAGGTGGAACCATAGACTTCATAGAGGCCTTGATCTAACAGAAATACCCAATTTACCATCAATCAGATATATTTTATTTTCTGGCCGATTTGAACAGTATTAACAGTGGCTTCTTTATGTTTGTGTCTCTACTTCACCAACAGATTATTTTTCTATAGTGATTCATAATTTTGCAGTGGGACGTTCAGTGAATACTAATGAAGCTCAACTCATTTGACTGACCTATTTTTTCTTTCAGTTTGTTGAAGACTTCTGTTTTGTCTGGAATGTTTCTGGGTATTATTTATTTCATCCAATTTTTTATTTTGCATAGTAGTTTTCATAATAGAATATATATTTTAATCATAAAAGATACTGTAAGTTTTAAATTAGTTATTGTAAAAGTTTGATAGTAACTATTATGTACATAGATCCTTCGAGAGCAATAAATCATAGAAAATTATATATTTGTTTAGTTGGTTAATTTATTTTGAAAAAATAAAATTATAGAATAAAATTCAAAATTATTAATGATTTGTTAGCTATGAAGACTAAATTTAAGAAACTTCTAATTTCGAAGATGTTTCTAGAATTTTTTTTAGAAACACTCTAATATTATGACATTTCCACTTACACTACCATGCATGATCTAAGAACCCACTTAGTTCATGATGTGGTTGTGAATTATTTATCAAACATCTTGCAAGACCTATCATAACAACCTTAGGCTATAACAAACCTATATTCTATAACATGAGAACAAAAATATAATAATTAAAGGTTCCTATCAAGCAGATAAAAACTCTTATCACTTGATTCAAGTCTTCTCTACTATAATTTGGCATGAACCTACTTATGTTGAACACACAAATATACTAAGAGGGGAGTAAATCAGTATATCGTTAAATTTTAATCAATGTACCAATGATCATAAAAGCATCATTAAGAATATTAGAATGAATAATGTAATAAATGAACACAATCACACAAGATAACACCATATTTATGTAGAAACCCTAGAGAGAAAAACCATAGCGAGAAAAGATGCTTGGATCTACTACCAAAATCTAGCCTCACAAGAATAAAGAGATCTCACAATTTTTTGTAGGCACAAACCACTTGAGACATGAATCTCAAAAATAATTTATAGGCACCAACCTACTAGAGACACCTATCCCCAAAAAAATTATAGGAACCAGCCTTCTAGAGACACTAATTCCCAAAAATAATTTATAGTCACCAACCTATTGGATACACTAATCCCCAACATAATTTATAGGCACCAACCTCAGAATACACTAAAATGTTTCCAATAGAACTTAAAAACAATCCTCTATCATAAATTATTTTAGAATACATATGCATAATTCTACTTTTTCATTTGGACTACTCTATATACACAATTTTCTCTCCTTCACATATGAACCACCAAAAAGATGGATATGGGCTAAAAGGGAAAGAGGATTCCCCCAAATAGGCCCCTAGGGTTTTTCACCTAGGAGCTTGGTTTAGGAAGAATCACACTCTTTCACCTAATGATATACCTTTTTGGTGATTGCATTCAAAGGGTATGGCTGAATAGGGTTGTGTAGTGTGTGATAAGAGTGGCCAAATGCTGAAATGAAATGGAACTAAACTAACTATGGAATGTAAACAAATAAAATATAAACTATACCTAAGTGTATGCAATTTGGAAAGAAACTGGAAAATACAGAGATGGTGCACCTGAGAATTGAAACTTGCAGAAGAGGAGTCCTGGAATGTTCTGGAATTTGTTGAAAATCTGCATAGGGAAACTTACACCAGAATGGGCAACCTAGTCCTTCTCCCGAGAAATTTTTCCAGAGTGGGTTTATGATAAAAGGGTATCCAAAAATGTCAAAACCCTTTTTCAAGCCTAGTACAAGGACAAGGTCGCCAATGATGGTGACCTAGTCCTCTGGTACTTTTGGGAGTTTCAAGATTTGAATCTGTAGGCCCCACTTGCACTTCTTTCTCTGATAGAGACCCATGTTTGAATCTTTAGAAAATGGCCTGCTTCCTCCTAGGGTTTGATTACTTGATTTGATGTAGATGGAATGATGGCACCCTTTTCAACACTTTAATCCTTACCAAATATGCATACACACCTGCAAAGCACACATGCAAAGACAAAGAAAATGTTAGGGTTAAATATTAGGGGTTTGCCTTAGTCAAACCCCATTGATGGTAATCAAACCCAAATGAAATAGAAATGGAAAGGAAAGATGATTGAATGAAAAAAAAGTGTAAACACTCACCAAACCTTTAGTTGAAGATGTCAGCAACATGCAAGAACCAACTCCAATGGAGTTTTCTTGAAGTGCCTTGTGCTCGAATGCTTGCTTGAGAAGATTGAGTGCAAGAGTGCTTGTGAAGATGAAAATGATCTAAGGGAGGGGGGGGGGGGTGAAATGAGGATGAAAGCCCTTATTTATACAATATATGCCCTAATTTCCCAAAAATAGCACATGATAGGTCGCCCTTAGGGTTTCGGAGGCAAATTCCTATTAGGTTTTTGTTTAAATTTTGAATTTTATGCCTAAAGGGACTAGGTTGCCAAAGGTGGCGACCTAATCCACTTGGAAAAATTCAAGTGGTGGTCAGGAATTAAGTGGTGTTAAATTATGTTTATCTGGCTTGCCTCTTGAAACACACTTAATTCAGGCCTAAAATTACATTAAGGGACCAATTTATCATTTAAAAGGGTTGAATTAGTGATAACAAGCCTAGGAAAATGTGAAAATGCATTATAACACTTTATAGCCCTTTGGCAAAAGGCTTGAAAAGGGGTAAAAGGGGGTTGTTTAGGTGAATTGTGTTGAAAAAAAGAAAAAGAAAAAGCGAAAAGAGTCCATGTGGTTCAACATGAAGGAGACATTACAGTCTCAATACCTTGCATCATCCCCAAATGTAAGGCGAAAAGAACAAAATAAAAAGGAAAGGGGTCCATTTGGGTCAACATGAAGGAGACATTGTGGTCTCAATACCTTGCATCATCCCTAAATGGAAGGGAAAAAGAACAAAATAAAAAGGAAAGGGGTCCATTTGGGTCAACATGAAGGAGACATTGCGGTCTCAATGCCTTGCATCATCCCCAAATGGAAGGCAAAAAGAAGAACGAAAAGTGAAATGAATGCACGACAGATAGAAGAATGAAGGTACATATAGAAGAATGTCACAAAGAGAGAGAACATCAAATAGTAAGGGGGATTACATTACACACAAGCAAAAATGCAAAAGAAAAAGAAAAGGCTAGTAAGGTAAATTCTCGCCAATCATCAAGCAAGTCATCCACCTCCCAATCTTGCTCATTATAAAATTCGAGTGGGCAACTAGCGAGAGGCATGACAACAATTGCAGAACTAGCATCTAGATCAGTGCTTGTACCAAGAGAATTATCATGGATGCTCATGGAAGAGGAAAATAATGAATTCAAAGTGTGATGTACCTCTTCATCTATTTTAGCATTCTCCTCCTCATCATCATCTAGATTGATGACAATAGGAGGTCAAATAAAAATATTAGTGGAAGCATGCAATAGTGACTATGATGGAGGTATAGGATTAGGCTACTGACATGGGGGAGTAGGTTCATCAGGCACTACTTCTTGCAAAGGTGGATTATGATTTTCAATATTTTCTTCATCACGTGATTGGCGAGCAAGAGCATAATGGTGATGCCTATGCTCCCTAGCTTCTTTATTCCTTTTTTTTGTCAAAGAGCATCGAAGAAGGAGCAAGTTGGTCCACCATTGGTTGCTTATCATTTGTAGGGGAAGGAACAGGAGGAACCACAAGTGGCTCATCCACTTTCTCCTAATCTTTATATACTTGTTTGATGTGAGGAGATAAGATGGAAGTGTTTTTATGATCCCTAGGCTTCTTGGATGATGTGGAAGAGGTTTCAGGTGTTTTTTGGTTAGGTATGTCAGATTCTGGTTGCAACATGGCTTTGTCAAGGATAGGTGTTTCTGAGGTAGAAGGCGGTATGTTGCAAAGAGAGAGTTCAAATATTTTCTTGGCCTTAAATTTTTGATAGGCGATGAAAAAGAAATCTCATCTAGGGGTGATAGGTTCCATGGGCTCAAGCCAAAAGGCTTCCAAAGAAATTTTTCCTTTGGAGGATAAAGGATTGAAGCCACTATGGTGGACAGTGAATATTTCATTGTCAACGGGAAACTTCAAACATTTGTGAATAATAGATGGGGCCGCTTTTATTGAACGAAGCCATAGGTGGCCTAGTCGCAAATGAAATTGGTCTGATTGTGGTATGATAGAGAAGGTAACGTCCAATGTCTTAGGGCCTATTTTTAATGGGAGAGTGATCGATCCGATCGTAGGGCATGTGAAACCATTATGAATTTTGATCCATGCAGTAGGTCTATTATAAACATCTTGAGAGATATCATGTAGTACCATAAATTCTCCTATGATCACATTCTTGCCACATGCATGATCTATGAGTATCCCATTAGTGGGCTTATCATAAATTCTACTCTCGATATAGAGAGGACCATCAAGAAGATTTATAAGGATGTCTTGAGGTGAAAAGGTAATCTCAAGAGGTGTTTTGATTTGGCCCTTACGGTGGATAATGGATATCGTGCCTACCATTTCATTTATAGGCATGACATGGGTTACGGGTGGAAGAAATTAGAAATTTTCATTGTGTGTAGCAACATTCATAACATCAGTATGTGAAGTTTCACCTGCTTTGACAAATTAAACATTGTTTTTAGGCATAGGATTGGTAAAAATCTGTAAGTTTTGGTTTGGGGGTGCAACAGACTTATTGCCTTTATCATTCATACCAGCGATGGATAGATGACCCAAATCAATTAGATCTTGCACAAGGTGCTTGAGACAGTTGAATTTTTCTGTTTCATGTCCATTTTGTTGATGAAAATAGCAATAAGTGGTGGAGTTATAAGATGGAGGTAATGGCTTATTAGGATCGGGTGCATGGATAGGACGTAAGGATATCAGTTTTTTGTTGGAGCAATTGAGTCATGGTATTATGGAGGGTATCAGGTAAAGGTGTGAAGGTTCATTTAGGATCTCCATAATTGAAGGTCATGATAGATCTAACAACAGCCACTTGGTTATTGGCAGGTGGAGGGGTTTGGGAAGGAGGGTTAAATTGCAAAAACACTTTATTTGGCTTACGGAATGGTTGAGAGTTAGTTTGGTTTGTAGTGTCGGACTTCTCAATTCGACTAGAAGTGGATCTCATATCACGAATACTAGTTGAATTGTCATAATCACGGAGCACTTGGCACAAGTGCATGAAGGAAGGGAATTTCATTAAGGTGAGCTTGTCTTGTAGGGGTGTTACCAGGTTTTCAGTAAACATCTTTTATAGATGTGTATCGGGTATCTTGACATTAATTAAGGAATAAAGTTCTTGATAACGAGAGATAAAGTCGGTTATCTTTTCATTAGTGTTTTTCTTACATCTAATTAGATCAGCCAAGGTCTGTTTAGGGGTCATGTGGACTTGGAAATGGTTGATAAAGGCATCCACCAGTTCATTGAATGAACTAATGGAATTGTTTGGTAAGGATGAAAACCAATCCAAGGCAGCATCTTTAAGGGTCCTAGGAAACAACTTGGCTAATAATTTGTCATCAAGGGAAAAATCACTACATACAGCAATATAAGCATTAACGTGATTAGAAGGATCACCCTTCCCTCTGTACTTCTCAAATCTTAGTATTTCTATTCACTGTGGCATCGGGGTACATAGAATATCTAAGGATAAGGGATTGCTATGAAGATAGTGGGTAGGTGAATCATGTTGGTTTTGATTAATAGTGGAAATTTATTGTTGCATGGATGTAACAGTGTGAAAAATTTGTGTGATAAGAGGATCGGTATAAGTGTTATGAGGTGGAAGGGAAAGTGGAGATGGGGTGAATGTAGTGGAAGGGCGAGTGAATGAGATGCTAATGGGGGGGATGGTGGAAGAAGCTAAGGGATGTGATGCCACATAAGAAGCTAGAATACTAGTAGGGACAGCAAGGGAAGGTATCACATTGCTAATTTGTTGTATTGTTGTTGTCACATTAGGAGATGTGTAAGTGGGGATGGAAGCTATTGTTGAAGGAGGAGGAGTAGAAGGTCCTCCTTGGCTAAAAATATGGGTGGTTGGTTGAGAAACTCTAGGTGTGGAAGAGGCATTTTTTTGGTATATTTCAATGATTTTCTTCACAACACCTAGGCCATCATCACTCTCAAGAATACAGTGAATGTTTTCGATGGTGGGGATGGTAGTGGTGGATATGTTCTCAAGGCTTATTTCATGTTGGAGTTCGGTGAGTTCAACATGGATGTGAAATATCTTGGTATGTGGAAGTTCATTGGTTTTATTGTCAACAGGAGTGTTTCCTAGGTGCAGAGAGTTGCTAAAGGTGGTTTCTAAGCTTAGTGCACTATTGTCGATACTAGGAGTAGAAGCCCAAGAGATCCCAAGATCTACAACAATAGTATTGTCATGAGATGCCATGATTCTAGAGCTTCATCTCCTTGTGGTATCAGTAAGAGAACACCAAACGCTCATACAAAGGGTGCTACAGGAGGGGTGGATGCAGATGCAATGTAAACAAAAGAGACTAAAATGCTTGTAACTAAGATTTTGAAAAAGAAAACAGAAATGTAGAACCAAAGAATTGAAATGCAAAAAATGCTTTGAAAATGCCATAAATTACAGAGTGAATGGTGCAAGAGGACTAGGTTGCTCGGTGTGGCGGACTAGTCCCAGTAGTGATATTTTTGACACTTTTATGAATTTTTGACTATTTTTTATGCTTTTTGTGCTTTACTGATGCAAACACAAAATGGAAATGCAAATTTTTTTTATACTTTTTCAATGAAAAATACAATGCAAAGTGCAATCTAACATGAACTTTTCACTAATGCACTTTTTTTTATGAACCCTAGGATGCAAACAATGCAAAATCCTAATGCAATGCAAGCTTTTTCCTAAGATGAAATGCAAAATTAGAAGATCCACAAGTGGTCTACGGTCGGTTTTACTGAAATGAACCACCAAAAAGATGATATGGGCAAAAAGGGAAAGAGGATTCCCCCAAATAAACCCCTAGGTTTTTTTACCTAGCAGCTTGGTTTAGGAAGAATGGCACTCTTTCACCTAATGAAATACCTTTTTGGTGATTGCATTCAAAGGGTATAGCTGAATAGGGTTGTGTAGTGTGTGATAAGTGTGGCTAAATGTTGAAATGAAATGGAACTAAACTAGCTACGGAATGTAAATAAAAAATATAAACTATATGCAAACTAAACTAAATGACCTAAGTGTTTGCAATCTAGAAAGAAACTAGAAAATAAAAGATGGTGCACCTAAGAATTGAAACTTGCAGAAGAGGAGTCCTGGAATTTCTTAGAATTTTCTAGAAATCTGCACAAGGACACTTATGCTAGAATGGGTGACCTAGTCCTTCTCCCGGGAATTTTTGCCAGAGTGGGTTTCTAATAAAAGGGTATCTAGAAATGTCAAAACCCTTTTTTAGGCCTAGTATAGGGACAAGGTCACCAATGATGGTGAGCTAGTTCTCCTGGTACTTTTAGGAGTTTCAAGGTCTGAATTTGTAGGGCCCCACTTGCACTTCTTTCTCTGACAGAGACCCGTGTCTGAATCTTCAGAAAATGACCTGCAAGTTGACCTTTTGCTCCTCCTAGGGTTTGATGACTTGATTTGATGTAGATGGAATGATGGCACCCTTTTTAACACTTTAATCCTTTCCAAGTCTGCATACACACCTGCAAAGCACACATTCAAAGACAAAGAAAATGTTAGGGTTAGAGATTACGGGTTTGCCATAGTCAAACCCAAATGAAATAGAAATGGAAAGGGAAGATGATTGAATGAAGAAAAATTGTAAACACTCACCAAACCTTTAGTTGAAGATGTTTGCAACATGCAAGAACCAGCTCAAATGTAGCTTGCTTGAAGTGCCTTGTGCTTGAATGCTTTCTTGAGAAGATTAAGTGCAAGAGTGCTTGTGAAGATGAAAATGATCGAAGGGTGGGGTGAAATGAGTATGAAAGCCCTTATTTATACATGATATGCCCTAATTTCCCAAAAATAACACATGATAAGCCGACCTTAGGGTTTTGGAGGCAAATTCTCGTTAGGTTATTATTTTAATTTCCCAAAAAAAGCACATGATAAGCCGAACTAGTCCACTTGGACAAATTCAAGTGGTGGTTGGGAATTAAGTGGTGTCAATTGATTTTTATCTAGCTTTCCTCCCGAAACACACTTAAGTGAGGCCTAAAATTACATTAAGGGACCAATTTATCATTAAAAAGGGTTTAATTAGTGATAACAAGCCTAGGAAAATGTGAAAGTGCATTATAACACTTTACAACACTTTGGCGCAAGGCTTGAAAAGGGGTAAAAATCAATATTTGAGGTGAATTGTGTTGAAATGGTCTTAGAAAAGTGGGAAGATGTGTTACAACACTTCACAATACCTTTGTAAAACACAGTTAGGTTATTGTTGATTTGCAAGTGTTCAAGGCCTAATGCCACATTATAGCATTAGATGAAAGCAAAATCAGGCCAAAATCCAAGGGAAAAGGCCCATATGACTAAAAAAGTGTCAAGGCTACACTTTTTGGTGACACAACATAAGCTGATTCTAATTTGAAAGATAAGACATGAAAAGGTCAGAAAAATCACACACTAATGTGCAGTCATTATTTTGTCATGTTCAACACATCAAACACCTTCAGTCATTCAAAAAATTGAAACCACTTGCATATGTTTTAATCTGAAATTATATACAACACCCATATGTTGGCTTGGATCAAATCTAGAACCATTGGTGGTAAGTAAGTCAGCTTATAAAAATTCGTTCATATTACTACTATGTCAACCTATACATATTCAGATTTTGAACGAAGAACTAGTTCTTTAGAGAGTTTGAATCAAGACTATAGATATTTGTTTTCACTATATTGAATGCATGGTAGATATTAAACAACCAAATTTTAATAAACACACATGTCCTCAAAATATTCCCTACCAATAGAATGCAATCATTGAAAATTCTTAGACACATGTCATCATACCATAGTTTTGTAGGAATTATCTCTCCACTTCACGGATGTGTAGTAACCATCACATTATCATTAAAAATTCATTGGCACAAACATCATACTAGACATTCACAAATATTTACTTCACATAAACAAAAATGGGAGCCGCATTTACAATTGTGAACAAGAAGACATACAACATATTTCCCTATCATACAACACACCTTCCTTTCATATAATATGCATGTCAACACTTCGCATGCTTGCATAAACAATAATTTGGATACAAAAAGATCCACAAATCATAAAGCTAGTGTGACTCAACCAAATGAATCCAAGTGGCACTAACAAGGATTAAATGGGACCAGCCAACAAACTTTGGCACTTGCACATGTAGTAACTGGATCAGACCGTAAGTGAGGTTGGTGAACAATGATACTGAAGACCTCTTAAGTCATAACATAAGTGACCTAGAACCTCCTGTAGCATCAAAAATTGTCACCCTTGAAAATTTCAAATTAGCTTTAGCTCCTCCTTATGTGCTTGGACCTAATTATGAATTTAATTACCCATTTTATAAATATCTTCAAAAAAATAAACAAAGGGAAATGAAAATGAACATTCAATATCTACCCCTGATACTTTGGGCCCCAAAAAGAATGGGTTTGGTCTAGGGCATCCACGCCCTAGACCACCTCTTTTTGGCTCCAATTTTAATATGTCGGTATCGGTATTTTATTATTTGAATTTTCAATTTCAATTATTGGTTATTGATATTTGATTTTAAGGAAATTAGAAGAATTACTTATAAATATAAATCATTTTCATAATTTTAATCCTAATGAATAATAATAATTTTGGAGAAGCAATTAATGTTTTTGATGTAACCCAAAACCCAGTACAAAATGGTTTAGAAGGGAGCACCGTAACCCAAACAAAGAAAAGTATGTTTCCAATAAGATAAAAACACAAACCAACAACATCCTAACAACAACCAATGAAAGATAAACATGACTACACATGTTGCATCAAACAAACAATCAAAGACCTGAATCCCCTTTACAACCTAGTTTTAACTGGGACTAGAAACCCTTAGACACATAGAGAAACTACCTACATCTGCCAAGCATCAATAAACTAGCCACTCATGGATGACACCACTGAGCCAAGAAATAAAACATACTTAATGGTGTAGGACACCATCAAACCCCTAAGAAAAAATTCCATCAACTCCAAGAATCCCACCTCAATAGGGGAGTTAGAGAGCACAATAGACCAATGGAGCACATCAACCAACTTGTAATAGCACCCCGCCAGAAGCACCAACCCCAAATCCACCTCAATAGGAGGGAGCTCCCCTCTAAAGGAGAGGAAGAAATGAGAGCCCAATCCTCCAAAGTAATCACTCTTTTTCCCACACATGCTCCACCTCGATAGGAACCAGTAGAAGAGATATCTCCCCACCAAGCCTACAACACCCACCTCCACCTTAATAGGAGTAGTCTTCACCTCTATAGAAGACAACAATTGTAGAGCCCGAGGGAAAACTTCAAAAGAGATAGTAGTCACAACCTCCTTTGGTAAAACAAGGAACTGAACCAAGAAAGAGGGAGAATGCACATCCACTAGAGAGAAGCACCAAAACAACTGAGCCTTAAGAGTAGAGAAATGAAGAAGCTTAGTCCATAAAAAACCCATGAAAGGGGCAAAGCAGAACCTCCAATAACATACCTCCAACTAGGTACACAGAGAAAACCTAGCCAACAAAAAGAGATCCACGAGAAAGATCATATATATAGAAATTTGTATGTATAGAGAAAAAGACCCCAACCTCCCACAAACAAAAAAAAGCAAAAGGGCCTTCAAACTGAAGAACTCCATAACCCACAAGGGGAACAAAGTAGCTACACAACACAACAACACCAGGAAGACCAAGGGATTAGAAACCAAACCCTTCAATAGACATAGCTCCCAACTCAAAACCAAAGCCCCTCCACAAAAAAGGAAGCCAGCTGCAAATAAAAGGCCACTCTACACAAAGGAGCCAGGGAAGAGAAAAGCACCTAGCTGAGAAACAAGAAACACCCAAAGTAGAAACGGTCCACAAAAGAACCAAACAGGCACATCAAAGGCCAACACATAAAGAAACATAGGCATAGACCCAACCATAAATATGCTAGCCAAAGTCAAGCCTACCTCACAAAAATCACCGATCTCCACCATAACCCAGATAGAGAAGACTCATAACTAGCACCGCCCTACAGATTACCAACATCATCTTCAAAATTTGTCTCTCCATCCATAGCATATTTCAAAAATACTCTACCACACCCATTCCCACCGCACCTCTCCATTCTCTCAATGAAAAGAAGAGTCGCAAGAACCACAACTAAAAGTCCAGCACAACCTCCTCAAAAATTACCCATGACCAAGGAAAAGAGGGAGAGAGAAGGAGGTAGAAAAATTGCCCATCCTCCCCCAATAGATTTGACACCAACATGCCAGTTGAACCAAGCAACAAGAGCAACCCCCTCAAGTCGTGCAACCTCCAAAAAACCTCCATTCAAGTCATCTTCATCTGCTCCATCGCCTTTTGCAGATTCAAAACTCTTCCCACCCAATGCCCTTGCTCTCACACTCTTGCTCTCCATCAATCCACCTAAATAAATTAATGTTATTATCAAGCATTCAATAGTATTCAAGATCAAAATAATTAGCATTTTAGCAATATTCATTCATGCCAAGCATCATGTCAATCATCAATCATGTTTTATATGTAAGTTTTTCCATGTTTTTTGATCATTTGTTTTTTGATTACCAACACTTGTAGGATTTCAATCAATTAAATCAAATTCTCCTTGAAGGTGATGAGTACATGACTTCAATCGATCAAGGAATACAAATCTGAATGGTGAGTTGTAGCAATATTCAACTCATTACTTGTTTTATCATTTAATCTCTACCCTACCAAGGGAGAGCTCTCTTTATACATCATCATAGTTTTTGTGAAGGTAGAAATATCAAAATAGGGTTTGACTTAGTAAATCCCCTATAAGGCACAACCCTTCCCCCTCTTTCATGTGTCCAATTTTTCAAATTTGAAGCTAATTAGAGGAAGATAAAGGACTAATTTCTCATTCATGCATTCAAGCCTACAAGTTTTCAAGACACAAAAACTATATTTTCTCATCAATAGACAAAGTTCCAACGATGACCCAATGAGAACAAGAGTTATAGACTAGGGACCTCGTGCATGTGTTTACAGATCTTACAAAAAAGGAGGATAGTCTGGGGCACACCATGCCCTAGAAAAACTAATTCAACTTCAAACTTACACACTAGGTTCCTCTATGTCTACTCTTTTCCTTTCTAGATTCTATTTTTGTCTTGTTATATTCAATTTCTCAAAAACCATAAAACACTACTACATTTTCATAGTTTACCTAGGAAGATCATTGCATCATAGAATTAAATCAATCCAATCAACCAAAAAAATAACATAAATCCCCCAAACAAGGATTAGAACCCCGATCCACCATTTTGACTCTCTCATTCAAGTTTGTAGTCAAATGGATTTGAGATCATTTCTAATCCTCAAAATTGGGACAAGTGTTATTTAGGACCTAGATCCCTTTCCCCAATCAAACACCTCTAATAGCTAGTCAAGGATGAAATAGAACATAAAGTTTTTGACCAAGCAAACCCTTGGGGTTTAAGGGAACTAGTGATAGAACCCTACCAAGTACACAAACCCTAGAAGCAATCTAATCTAGACCAGCTAAAGATATTAGATGTAGACCACAACAATCACTACTACTAGCATCCATTAACATATTAGAGAAATTGAAGTAGACAACCTCCATGTCCAAGGCAAAAAAACACATCTTGACATCAATGACAACTTTTACAACACTTCAAACAACATTGGCAGTATTTGTAACAATACAACAATCTCCATCTCAAAGCTCTTGACATCATCCCTTGACATCAATGAAAACATGCATATTTCCAACAATATCCACCTTTTTCATTGATAGCAACACCTAAGATTAATTGATCTAAATATTTATTTAAAGCAAAATTTCAATCTCCCCCTTATGCAAATTGTGAAAATCTATGCTAACTATACTCCCCCTAATTGTAATAACTATATTCTGTTTATACTCCTCCTTTCACTAACTCTCCCCCTTTGAAATCAATGGCAATGGGATATAAGAAGACTCTTTCCACTATTCTTCACCTATGAACCAAAATTTGTACTTTTTCCAACTGTAACTCTTTGCATCACTCCCCCTAAGGGAAATACTCTAGGTATAGAGTAAAGAAGTACTCCCCCTTGACCTGTGCTTTATATTGGTCTTCACTAAAAGGAAAAAGGAGATGTCACTCCTACCTTCTATTTGGGATACTCAAATGTCTCTTGGGAAGGGGTTTTGTAAATATATCTGCAATCTAACCTTTAGTAGCCACATATTCTAATTTAACTTCTTGATCTATAACCTTTTCTCTTAGAAAATGATATTTTATTGAGATATGCTTTGTCCTAGAATGCATCACTTAATTCTTTGAAATATAAACTACACTTGTACTATCATAGAAAATAGAAATAGGTTCATTATACCCAACCTTTATATCCTTTAAATTTTGTTGCATTCAAAGTACTTGAGTACAAAATGACCTACTACAAAAATGTATTCATCTTTTGTTGTTGACAAGGATATTGAATCTTTTTTATTTCGTATACATGACACAAGTCTATCTCTAAGAAAAAATTATCCACCACTAGTACTCTTTTTTATCAAAACTTCCTTCCCGATCAGGATTTGTGTATGTTGCTAGAGTAAAATTGTCACCTCTAGGATACTACATACCATAGTAAATAGTATATTTCAAATATCTATAAATTCTCTTTTTTGACTTTAAATGTGTTTTTAGGTGCTACTTGAAATCTTGCTACCATACACACTACTTGCATAATGTCAAGTCTAGATGTAGTCAAATATAACAAGCTTCCAATCATTGATCTATACAGAGTTTGATTTTCTTCAAGTGATTCATCATCTCTTCTTAGCTTACATCATGTCACTATTGGTGTATAAACTAGTTTGTAGTATTCCCTCTTGAACTTATTCAACATATTATTGACATACTTGGTTTGTGATATGAAAATACCCTTATATGATTAAGTGATTTGCAAACCAAGAAAAATGATAATTCACCAAGCATAGACATCACAAATTATTTTTTCATCTCTTCTACAAATTCCTTGCACACCTTGTCATTGCTACCACCAAAAATAACATCATCAATTTATAGACAAAAATAATTAATTGATACTCACCTTCTATTTTGATATAGAGATTATTATCTACAATTCCTCTTTTGAATCCTTTTTGTTGCATATACTTGTCCAACCTAGAATACCAAGCCCTAGGGGCCTTCTTGAGTCCATATAGTGCCTTTTCATCTTTCAAGTAAAATCCTATTCTTAGACAATTGAAATCCTTCAGGTTGCTCAAATTGCACTACTTCCTCAATATTGACATTGAGGAATGTTGACTTGACATCCATACGATATAGTTTAAAATTCTTATGGACTAGATAAGCTAAGAATGTATTTGTTTCTTACAATCTAGCCGCAAGAGCAAAAGTTTCTTCAAAATCAATACCTTCTACCTAAGCATATCATTTGCAAAAAAATATTTTCTTGTTTCTCATCACCTTCTAATCTTCATTAAATTTCTTTTTGAATACCCACTTAGTTCCAATTATATTCTTATCCTTGGGTCTTCAAACAGGCTCCCAAGTCTTGAGTTCTTTTCAATCAATTTTAATTATTCTTCCATTGTATTAATATAGTTCTCATCTTTTCTAGCCTCTATAAAACTTTTAGGCTCAACCTTAGATAACAAAGAAAAGTTTACATGTTCATTCATTCTTGCTAACCTTCTACTGATCAGAAAACCCTCATCCTTATTTCCAAGAATCTTATTTTCAAAATTATCTCTCTGAACATATTTGGTTGGTTCTCTCACATTTCTTCTTTCTAAATTTTCTTTTGCAACTTCATCTTCATCTTCTATAATTTCATATTTTTTCTTTTGTATTGGTTGATTCTTCAAAATATTGATCCCTTTTAATTGATGAAAAATGATGTATATCTTCATCAAATCTTACATGTGCACTTTCAGTTATTTTGTGTGGTCTCTTATTGTAGCATTTGTATGCTTTACTCCTTGTTGAATAGCCAAGAAAGATACCTTCATCAGATCTTGATTCAAACTTTCCCAAATTTTCTTCATCTCTTTTGATGTAGCATATTCTTCCAAATATTTTGAAATACTTGATAGATGTAGATCTTCCTTTCCATAACTAATATGGTTTCTTGCAATTATTCACTCTTATCTATCCTTTATTAAGGATATATACAATAGTATGAACTACATCTCTCCAATATGCATCAGGTAACTTACTTTAATTTAGAATTGTCCTTACCATCTCCTAAATTGTTCTATCATTTCTTTCAACCGCTCCATTTTGCTAAGGAGTTCTTACAACAAAGTATTTTCTTCCAATTCCATGTTCTTCACAAAATTCTTCAAACTCATTAGAGGTGAAATCCCCACCTCTATTAGACCTTAGGCATTTGATATTTTACATAGCCTTAAAAATATTAAATCTATTAAATGCTTCAAATTTTTCTTTTAAGAAAGTAACCCAAGTCATTATGGTAAAATCATCAATGATTAACATAAAATGCCTTTCAACTTGTAGGTATTTTGTCTTTGTAGTTCCACATAGGTTTTTATGAAACAACTCCAATGGATTTGTAGTAGAATACTCCTTTGTCTTGAATCTTACTCTTGTTTGATTTCCTTGTTGGCATTCCTTGTAGAAGGTGCTTACAGGCTTAGCAATTTTTGGCATATATCTCACAACATGCTTGGAACTAATTCTTTCAATATTATAAAAATTGATGTGACCCATTATTTTATGCCATGTCCAACTCTCATATTATTGACCCAATAGATAACTTCTTCCCTTGACTTTAGTGAGACTATATGAATTACCTTTTGTCCTACTTTCTTCTACAAAAATCTTTCCAGCCTTCTTGATTTCACATTCTTAAGCATGGAATGTGATATTATAGCCTCTATCACACATCTGACTCACACTCAAAAGATTGTGCCTTAGTCCTTTAACATGTAGAACATCTTTTGTCCTAGATCTTCCATACATTCTTATAGTGCCTTTTTCACAGATCCTTGCAATAGTATTATCACCAATTTTTATTGAGCCACATCCATCCCACTTCGTCAAGCTAATCAGTTTAATTTTATCTCCACTCATGTGACTAGAGCACCCACTATCAATCACCCATGGATTTTCTTAAGTATGAAATGCAGTTTTAACAATCATTAATTTTTTCAATATTTTGATTTTATTTCTTCATTTTCCATTCCTTCTTGGGTTCTTCCTTCTAACTAGTAGAAATTTTTAAATCTAATTCTTTTCCCTATCTATGAGGCTTTAGAAATCCACTTCTATAAAATTTTGCCTTGTGCCCAAAATTGTCACACTTATAACATATGATATTGAAATCAACTAAAGGTTGAAATAGATTCTTGCTCACAAAATTATTTATTGTATTTCTTCTACACTCAGCAACCTTATGACCATATTAATTACAAAATAAATAGTACCCAGAGGAGTAATTGAACCTAGTTATCAATGATTACCTTGCAAGAGTTGGACCTCTGAATCTTCTTTTCTGATTGTTGACTTTGGTAAATCCATATTCCTTCTTATCTTCAATCTTCTTAGTTTATTCTATACTTGGTTTATATTTATCCATATTTATCTTCTTAGGAGGTGTGGTAAATTTTAACTTCATTTCATCATTATATCCCAAACTAGACTTGTCAAAGGATACCCTTTGATTTTTTATCATGTCATCAAGCTTCTCTAAACTTTTCAAAAACTTTACTCTTTTCAATTGAGCATTGGATTTCTCTAATTCCTTTCTTAACCACACAACTTAAGCTTCAAGTTTTTAACATAAATCTCCCTTTTCTTAAATACCTATTCTCTTATAAGTTCTTCAATTCTCTTTTCCTCTTCTACTTGAATTTTTAGATCAATAACCATCTTTTCAAATTATCAAAGATTCAACTTTAGTCTTTGATTCTCTTTCCTATTTTTTTTAAGATCACTCTATGCATAGATGGGTTTTCCCTCTAAATATTCTTCACATTCTTCTTCATCGGTATCTAGCATATCTTCACCATCTTCTACAAGGTGATCTTCATCTCCCTAAATATTCATTTCCATGAATAGAACTTCATCCCTTTCTTCTTGAGAAGTACACTGATCATATTTTTTAGATGAGTTGTTGTCCACTTTTGAATAGGGGCTCTTCTTATGTTTTTTATCATTCTTCTTTTTTTTATACTAATCACTAATTTGATTCTAACCAAAAAGACACTTAGAATCATAGTGACCTACTTTACCACAATTGAAACGTTTGAAAGGTAACTTACCTTTATACTTGCTAGAACCTTTCTTTATTTTCCTCACAAATTTAGCTTCCTCATCTTCAAACTCACTTCTTTAATCAGATTCTTCATTCCTCTCTTTCCTAGATTCTTTGAAGGAAAATTCTTTTGTTGATTTCTCCTTACTTACATTCCTCATTTCATAAGCAGTGAGAGATCCAAAAAGTTCATCTGTTGTGAATATATTCAAATGTCTAGCTTCTTCAACATAATTATTTTTGCATCATACCTTTGGGAAAGGGATTTAAGTACCTTCTTTACAATTATTTATTCTTTCAATTCTTCACCAAGTCCTCTAATAGCACTAAAAATTGCATCCACCTGGAGTAGATTGTTGCAAGTATGGATGTGTTTGGTGGTTTTATCATTAATGTTGGCATTGATGTCAACACAGTTTAGGTTGAGTAAATTGTGTTTTTTCCAACTGCTTTTGAGAAAATCTGAAGAAATAATGAAAGCAGTATTGAAGTGTGTTATGAGTATGCTTCGGTATTTTGATCTGTATTTCTTATGTGTTGAGCTTATGCCTAAGTGAATCTGTAGGTGTGTTCATAAGCTTTAATGGAACATATATATTGAGTTTCAGCTTCTGGTTTGATGAAGAGTAGAAGATATGTTCACCGGCATGTGAACTGATTTTCTAGAACTATTTGGTTGACGACTAGGAGAATTTTTTTGGCTCTGCAGTCTTCTAATATTCGGTTTCAGATCTTACAGATTTGGGAGATGAATCTTTTTTATGGTTTCTATGTTCTGACAAATTTTCTAGTGGTTTGGTTCTCCAGAAGACCTATTCCAGAGCTCCTATGTGTTTTTGGTTGGTCTAGTTGGACTGGTGAAGAGTTCTCTAAAAATGAAGTTGGTTGTAATTGTTGTGGATGTATCTTAGTTGTTCTCAAAGATGGTAAAATGACTGGTGAAGCGTGTTGATTAATCCACGTTTGATTATCTTGCTGGAGATGCATGTACTTCAAAGATCATTGGTGTTTTCATTAGGTTTGTCCAACCTAGTGTTTACACACTACATTTGGCTTTTGCATCAATTTGAGAAAGCGTGTGTGAGATTCAAGATGTTTTTTGGGTCTTAAATTAAATATTTAATTGGTCCTCTCTCATTCTTATCCATCGCGAGAATGTTGAGTAGCTGACTTGGTTTAACTTTTTAATTTGAAATCATATAGCCGACCTTGGTGAATGTTTCTAAGGTTGAAGATGGTATGAAAGAAAATTAAGTTGTGGTGAATTTCATATCCACCCATCCATCCATCATCCATGAATTGATCAAGTGAGAGAAGTGTGTGAGCAAGTGCAAAAAGTACAGAGTGGAAGAGCGAATTGAGGCAACAGTACTTTAATGTGTTTGATTCCTAAAAGCAGTGAGTCAAGGGCATTTACAATCTTCTAATCAGGTTGTGAATGTGTGGAACCCTAGTGGTAGATCTTCATTTATCTCTTTTGTTTATTTTCTATAGGTACTGAGCCCTTAATCTGGGTAGTGAACCTTTGTATCTGGGTAGTGAGCCCTCTAGCAATGAGCCTTTATATTCGGTATTGCATTACTACTATATTGTGAGTTAATCCTCACCGTGGTTTTTCCCTCCTTGGGTTTTCCACATAAATCTATTGTCTTTGGTGTTTGCTTTCTGTTATCTGCATTTCATGTTTACACTTAATAACAGATTGAAGTTAGGGTGAAAATATTAAGTTTATAAGTAAAGAGTTTTGATACAACTGATTCAACCCCCCCCCCTCTCAATTGTCTTGTGCATTTCAACACAGCTAGTTTGTAGTATTTTCCTCTTCTTTCATCTTCAGATTTTCAAACTTTCCTCTATGGGTTTTTAGCTTCACTTGCTTAACCTATTGGAGGATTTGTAGGAATAGTATAAGATGTTGATGGTAAAAATAGCACAACAACATTAAACATAATATTTTTGCTCTATTTCTCTTAAAAAAGATAACTGATCTAAAACCACCTATCTTCCAAGGTCTCTGTAGTTGGTTCTCAACTATGTTGTTTCATTATGTAGTCCATGCAACCATAATATTCAAGGGGTCTGCTGGTAAAAGGACACAAACTACATGATATTAACTAATCTAACATTTGAGGGTGTAAAATAAATAGGAAAAGATAGATCAAAGCATAGAACAACAAATCATAAATGTAAACTCCTTTCAATTCAGACATATAAATTTCACCTTGAGCCTTTCAAGTAACTAAGAAACTATAAAATGATACAATCCACAAACTAATCTACACCATTATATTCATTCATAGAGTTAATTCAAAACGTACAACCATCAAACCTCAAAATCAGACAGTAACACATCACTAGCTCCTCATTAATTCATAGATCAACAAACATAAAAGAATCCCATTTATAGATAATTTAATGAAATAGCTTTAAATTCATAATCTTATACTGATTTATATCAAGTAAGAAACACTTATGCACAACATTCACTATCATACGAATGGCTATGGTTCATCAACATTATCATTGAACAATATTCCAGAAATAACAAAACTTGTATTGAAAATTTGTAAAGAAAATGTATCCAAGTGTATGTTGCATAAACTATAAAAAAAAAATTCAAAACTGTAAACTATCTCTTAAGTCTTTTTTAAGGTGGCTAATCTTTCTTCAATGAGCCAACCTTTACAAAGTGGAGAGAAATTCTATATATAAACCTATTTAGCACTAATTTCTCTCATAAGAAATCTAGATCCACAAATTATGGGGCGACTGGGCAATGCAGAATAGGCATCCATTTTTATCTTTCAATTGCTGATGGAAGACTTCTTGTTAAAACCTCTGTTCCAAAAGGAGGAGAATAGACATCTTGAGATCTTCGGTTGATTCTATCTTACCTTCCTACAAAATAGGCGATTGATATACCTTTAGCAAACCATGCCTCCTTGATCCTGATCTGGCTAAGGAATAGATGTATGGGTGCCTTAACCTTGTGCTTTCTGCTCCAACATATACTCATCATAACATGTGATCACTTGTTGAATCATTTCCATATCTATCCCATCTACCCAACTATCTTCAAATTTTATTCTTGCTAGCTCGGTAGAGGCAAACTCTTTCATATCCTTAAGTTTGATAAGTTCCCTTCTGGTAGCCTTGACCTCTTCCTTAATATCCATTAGTCTATCCATCAAAAGGTCATCACCATCATCTCCTTTTTGCATCATCTCTTCAAATCTTCTACTCCATTTATCTTCAATAGGGATATCTTTATCAACAAGTATGGCAATACTTGCTCCTAATTATTCAGCCTGTTCATTAAGATCTTTCCCTACCTGTTGTCCTAAATTCCTGTGAGTAAAAATGAAAGATGACCTAAACCTGATGATGCTAATATTTTTTTCCACAAAGTCTGCATTGTCTTCTTCCAAGATGGATTATTCTAACAAGGTCTACTTGGGTAACTTGTTAATGTTTTTCAACCTCCTTACATGCTTTGAATACTCTTCCTTTTATTTCCCAAGAGTTTCAGCATGTGTGACCATGTCATTAATCAATTCCAATGCTCCTTCATTAGCTTTGCAACCATCCACAAGCAACTCCTCCACTTCTTGATTCAATCTATTAATCCACCTATCCATCATCGCTACCTTATTCCTCATTTCAATCAAATTATCAGCATCTTTATTTCTCAGTAGAATAGGTGTCTCTGGAACAGCTGATTGTGAAGAGATAGAAGAAGAGAGATCCTTCATAAACTTATGTAATTGATGCACTTGTGATTTAAGCTCATCTTTATTTTGCTTGTCCTGGATCATTCTAGACTTCGTAGAAGAAGCTATAATACCAATTAAGTTCATCTATTGATTCCTTGTGGGCTTTCATAGATTGACAATGCCCAATTGGTAATCACTTAATTGCATATCTTGTTTATCCTTGTCAATCATAGGAATGGCACATTCAACAAGAATTTCTCCAGCATCTGTTAGCCTTGTAGAATGAAGAACTCTAGCTCTCTTCTTTGGCCTCTCCTTTTCTATTTCCTTTCTAACATCATCCCAATTAAGGGGTTATGGTTGCACTATTTTCTTCTTCTCAAGATTGAACTTTAGCCATGTTGGGGTAGTAGGGGGAGTTATCATGTTAGTGGAAGAAGATGTGGCAAGAGAGAGAGGTTTCCAAAAAATTTCCTTAGGTTGAGATTCGACCTATTATTGTTTCTCCTTCTCTAGTTTTTCCTTGGCCAATTTATCAGCTTTAGCTTTTTCCTTCCTTTCTTGTTCAACTTTGGCCAATCGTTCTTCTTCTAATCTTCTCTCCTCCAATAGCTGATTTATTTGTTTTCTAGCTCTTCCACCCTTGCCCACATTTTAGCAGCTTCTTGGTCAATTTTGGCCTGTTCGTCTGCCTCCTTTTGCCTCAGCTCCAGTTCTTCTTCTGCTTTCTTTCTTTGGGCATCATCTACTGCTTTATACTTGGCTTCAAGAGCTTCATTTTCTCTTCTTTGTTGAGCCTTCTCTTCTTCCAGCTCATGAATCTTTTAAAGCAAGGCTAACTTGTATCTCTCTTACTTAGCCCTCTACTTTGTCTCCCTTTGTTGCAGTAAAAGGTCTTATTTCTCTTTCTGTTGTCTAGCCAATTCTTCCGCTTTTGCAGCAACCTCCAACTGTTGTTTTTTAGCAAGCAATCAACTTCTACTTTTGCATTTGCCTCTTTTTTAGCATCCTCAAATAATTTCCATTGATCTTCCAGAGTGAGAACATGTTCTCCAATATTTTGGGTAGACATATCTCTAGCAACCTCATCATCAAAATGTGTCTCTTCCAAATCAGTGTCTATGTCATGAATTTCAACCTCAAGCTCTTTTCCCTTCATTTTTTTCGCTTGTTCATGAAGGCTTCTTGTAGGTACTTCTTTTCTTGGCTCTTGAGTAAAGGAAGGCTGAGAAGAGGAACCTTCTCAAATAGTTTAGCATCCATGCCTTGTGATTCCTAGACTTCTTGGGCTAGAATTTCTAGAATAGCATCTCCTCTACATATAGGAAGGAGATATTCAAGTTGCTCTCTAGAGGCAGCCCTTCTCTTAACCCTTTGGTATCCTTTAGTGGCCCCTACTTTCCTCTTCTTTGAACCTTGAGCTTCTGGTTCCTTTATTCTCATGATCACCCATTGAATACTTTTATTCAATACAGTCCTAGAAATCTGCTTGATGTCAACGGATTCTTCTTCCTCCCAATTCATGGGGGCTAAGTCCCTGGTGCCAATCTTTTCAGCCTCATATCTTGGATCCAAGGTCACACCATCATTTTGACAATGTTTCATGAATATCTTCCTTTATTCCAAATTCAATCATCTAAGGAATAGGAAGTCTTTCATAATTCCTCCTTCTCACATCATACTCATCCTGTAAATCACACCAAAAATCTTCTAGCAAATTGTAGTGCTTCTCAAAAATAGTGGGAAGAAATTTATTCATCTTATTCTTTGGGTCAAAATGCTTCCGAGAGGTCTACAATCCCAACCTTAAGTGACTCAATTCATCACATACTTCTTTTGTAGCCACAATATCAGCACAACAATATTCTCCCAACTTCATGGGAAACTTATGATATCCTGTTTTGTGCTTGGTAGCAAATTTACTATTGATTGCTAAGGCTTGGTACACAAACTCCATGAGAACAATCCTGTCACCACAACACCTTGGGATTGAATGGGGATAGTCATCAAATCCTTCCAATCTAAAATATGTGAACTTAGGATATTGGATATACCAATGTCCCCATTGAGATATAAAGGTCATGGAATCTCTGCTTAGCCTAAATCCAACATCCCTTGTTAATTGGTTGATAACAACATAAATAAATGCATCATTAACCCTTCTATGATGCAACTCTAATGTCTACAAAGTGAGTTGATCATAATGATTCTAAACCTTTTGTTGTCCTGGAGCTTCCCCCAACACTCCCACTGTATTTAACTCGGGAAAGATACCCATTCTCGCAGTAGCATATATGACATAGGAAGTCATGAAGAAATTTTTTTGTTTCCCTTACATTCAACATTTGATTTTGTAAATTGTTAGATAGGATCATACACCAATCAAACTGTTGCCTACCATCAAAAATGGCTTCCATGTACGGGAACATCCATTCTTCAAAATATGTAGATTCCCTCTAACCAAATACCCTGGAGAGAATTAAGATCAAATCATCTGATTTTTCCTTGAAGTCACCTCTTTTAGGTTGTTTAGGCATCTTAGTTAAGGACTTCTTCTCAGTCCTTAACCACTTTTTTTATATATGGTATTTGTTGACTTCTCTTTCTATATAGAATATTTTCAATGTCTCAACTTCAGTCAGTTGTCCAGGGTTCCTTGGAGTAGGTGTATTAAGCATAAACCTCATCATTTGTGGAGATAGATCAATGATGAAATTCCCCTGTTGGTCCATGCACTGCCTTGACACTGCATTATAAGCCTCTGCTGCAGCCAAAATGAGTTATGGGAATTGTAACGATAGAGGGGAAAATGCAACATGTGTTATCCTAGACTGGACTATCCTTTATGTTCTACCAATTACTTCTTTTGCAAAGGTTTCTAGAATTGACTCCTCACAATTATAGGATACCAAATTGGTGTTTGTGATATCTAACCATCATGAATCCAACTTTCTAGTTGTAGGAGTAGCATATTTATGCTTATACCTCAAAGTATAAGGTAGATGCTCCACCTTTATCTTCTTTCGCTTCACCTGCTTTGAACTTTCTAAATTGCATTTGTGAAGCTCCTGTAGAGGCTCCTGACATTGTTCACCTCCTGCAAGACCACCCTGGATTAGATCCATAGAAAACATGAAAAGTCATCATTAAAACTTTACCCTTCATACTACCTCATCCTTCCTTAAGTAGCCTTTTATACTTTGTACAATTTAAAATTCACCAAAAGTAGAACCAAGAAAAGGAATCAGCATTTGCTAGCTTTTAATACTAGTGAAATTGGGGTTGGGATCATCCTCAAAACCAAAACTGGGACCAGAACGAAAACTGGACTTAGAACCATCACATAGTTTCAAGTTTTGCCTCCATTCTGGGTTTAAATTTCATCGGTGTAAAGGATGTGAAATAAGGTTAAAAAAGCTCATCAGGTTTGGGTTTAAAACCAGATCAGGAACATTTCAAACAAATGCTTATCGATCAACTCCATTCCTAGACCCAACTCCGCTCATTATTATTAAGCATGACGCAACCTTATCAAAGAATTTAGTAATTTAAAACAAGGTCATATGACGAGCCGAGGAGGCTTAAAGTAATAGCATAAATCGATCCCTCATATGACCAAGGGGAAAATATTAGCTAGGGCATGGTTTTAAATTGAAATGGTGCACCAAAACCCTAGTTTACTTTAATGACAAGCAAAAATTAGGGCATCAAAAACCCCATGCAAAAATCATCGAGTAATACACAAAAAAATTGGGAGAGTGACTCAGCAGATCAAAGACCCTTTAAGAACCCTCAAATCCTTTTGAAAACCATACCCTAAGCAAAGCTAGGGCATGGTAGTATCGATGTGACCAAACATGAAAACGACTACAGTGAGCAAAACAAAACAGAAAAGACACAAAAGAAAACTAGAAACAACAGAAAAAGAAAACCAAAAAGGAAAACGAACACAACATCGTAGAAACAAGAGAAAATTCATGAGAAAGTTCTCGTGAACGCGAGAAGAACTCAAAACAACAAATAAAAATGAAAATAAAAAGCTAAATGAAGTGAGGAAAAGTCCACCTACCTTAAAAGCTACTTAAAAGGATGAAACTTGATCCGATCCCCGCATACATACTTGCTTTCCGATCAAAATCGTGCTCCTCCTCTATTTCGGTTGTGTTTCACTATTATAGTCTAGGCAATAATAACAATAAGCAAATTAACCTTAATTAAGGTTAAGAATTTGATTTCATGCGTGTGGAGGGCCTACAATTAATGCCATTAATACAGTTGGTCGGGTGCACGATCACAATGGGAAAAAGCATACAACCATTGTGTAACTAAAGTAAAGTAAAGAAAACCAAAAAAAAGCGGGGGCGGGATCGAGATCAGAACCGATCAAGGAACTTTTGACAAGTTCTCAATTTGGTTCCAGTTCCGGTTTCGATTTCGACAAAGACAAAGAAATGCCAAAATGAAAGGGGAAAACAAAGGAAAGGGATCAAAACCAAATCGGGAACTGAACCCAAAGAAAATAGACAAGTGAAAACACAAAAAGGCTGGGGCGGGATCAGAATGGGAACAACACTAGGAATTTATCAAAGTTTCAAGTTTGGTTTTGGTTTCGGTCCCGGTTCCACCAAAGGAAAAGAAAAAAAAACAATCAATGAAAAATACAGGGGTTCGGGACCAATATTGAGCTTGTCCAAAATAAAAACAAAGCAACAAGAAACAAAAAAGCAAAAGGAAACAAAATAGAAGTAGTGTCGACACGAAATCAGGACATGGAACCTATGAAAGTTCCATGTCCAGCTTCCATTCTCATTCTGGTTCCGCAAGAACAAAAGAAAAGACAAAAGACTTGTGAGAAAAGAACAACTCCTAAGTCCCAAACAAAAATACCAAGGGAAAGAAAAAAGGGGGACCCATTTTGACCAAAGTAAATATGGGGTGGTTATGCAAGGCATAACATAACCATCCACAATTGATTTCCAAACATCAAACCCTAATGATGTTAGGTATGCTTACATATTTATACTCTATAAGGCATAATTTATCTGATCAAAATGTGGTTCCTTATTTGAGTGGGATCCATCTTGACTTGCCATGTGTTCAAATCCAAGATCTACCTCCAGTTTTTAAAATGCAGCAAGGAACTTAGCTCTGATACCAATTTTTGAACACACAAATATACTAAGGAGGGGGGTGAATTGATATATCATTAAATTTTATCTTTAATCAATGTACTAATGATCATCAAAGAATCATTAAGAACATTAGAAGCAATAATATAATCAATGAACACAATCACACAAGATAACACCATTTTACGTGGCAAACCTAGAGGGAAAAACCACAGTGTGAAAATTTACTTAGATCTACTACACAAATCTAGCCTCACAAGAATAAAGAGATCTTATAATGTTTTGTAGGAACCAACCCACTAGAGACACCAATCCCCAAAATAATTTATAGGAACCAACCTATTGGAGACACTGATCCCTAAAACAATTTATAGGCACCAACCTACTAGAGACACCGATCCCCAAAACAATTTATAAGCAGCAACCTACTAGAGACACCAGACCCCAACACAATTTATAGGTAGCAACCTCATAATGCACTAAAATGTTTACAATAGAACTTACAAATAATCCTCTATCAAAAATACTCTTAGAATAGTATGCATCACTCTAATTTTTCACTTATATTTATCTATATACACAATCTCCTCTCCTTCACATAAACTAATTCTTATTTGAAAGATAAGACATGAAAATCTTGGACAAATCACACACCAATGTACAGTCAATGTTTTTCCATATTCAACACATCTCACACCTCCACTCCTTCAAAACTCTAAAACCACTTGCATAAGTATCAATATGAAATGATAAAATATCCATATGTCAGCTTGGACCATTCTTAGAATAATTGGTGGTAAGGAATTCAGTCTATAAAAAATCTTTCACATTTCTACCATGTCGCCTTGCATAGATTCAAGTTTTGAACATGAAACTAGTCATTTAGAAAGTTTGAATCTAGACTATAGATCTTTATTTTTGTGGGCTTGAATGCACAATGGATATTTAACAACCAAATTTGAATAAACACACACGTCCTCAGTGTTGGGAAAATGTGTCTCAACCTTGCAATTATATACGATTTATTGATAGGATGTATGTTGGAATTTGGTGAATGATCATGCAAAACTATAGACTCATAACAGGAAATGGGGTTCAGAGCAACGCCCTGAAGAAAATTCACAGACACGTCAAGGTTTTTTCCCATTGACACATCAAGGTTTTTTCCTGCTGACACATCAAGGATTTTTCTTGCTAACACGTCAAGGTTTTTCCATTAACAATCAAATGAAAAATGACCTTGTAAAACCCTAATTCTAGAAGGTTCCAAAAATCTTGTTATAAGTGGGTGTATTCTAAGAATTTGATAGCAGTCAGGTTGTCTCTTGATCTCCGATGGTGATACTCCTGTGAGAATCTTTCTCTGAAAGTATATTGTAATGTTTTGATTTTTGAATAATATATTGTACGGATTTTGGAGTGTGGGGTTTTTCTCCCGAAAGGGTTTTCCCCAAGTAAATCATTGTGTTGTGATATGCATGATATCTATGTTTATTTCTATTTAAGTTTTTGTAACTATTAAAGATTTTTAAATTTTTACATTATTCTCCTCTCAAGGTTAGTGTGGGAAGTTGTTCTTCTACCTTAGCTTCCTTACAAGTGGTATCAGAACTTGATCACCTTTGGTTTCAATTGTGGGTTGTTGTGTTTTTTTAACTAATCCATATTTGAGGGGGAGCTTGTGCAAAAGAAACTTTGTGATCTTGTTGTAGGAATTTTTAAATGAAAATTTCATCAGGGAGAATAGAGGTGGAGAAATTTTTTGGAAATAATTTTGAGATGTGGAAGCTAAAGATGGAGGATTTGTTGATAGATCGATATTTGTGGTATGTTGTTGATGAGAATGTTTCAAGGCCTATAGATCCTACTCAAGTTGCTCAATATGATGTTATGGACCATAAAGTAAAGGGTCTAATCAGATTGTTCTTGGTAGACTCTATTTTAATTAATGTCCATGAAGAGACCTCTGCATAGAAACTATGGAAGAAGCTTGGTGAGATGTATCACGCCATATCTTTAGTGAACAAGATTTTCTTGAGGAAGAATTTGTATTCCTTGAGAATGGAAGAGGGTGGATGAATCAAAGACCATGTAGAATCATTCAATATGTTGGTGGCTCAATTGGCATCAATTGGTGTCAAAATGGATGAGGAGGAGAAATGTCTATGTGTGTAGAAAATGTGTAGATTAAACAAATAGTAAACTAACACATCGAGGAGACATTAGATTGAAAGAAAGCTAATCTAAAAAGCATAAATGCAAACTCTCATGGTAGTAGCTTCTTCAAATTCGTCCCATCGTCCTCTATCTCCAAGGATTTGATAAAAGATGTTGGCTCTCAGTTGTGTAAGCAGCAGCTTGTTGAAATGATAACTTTAGGAGAACAAGATTGATTAAAAATGCATGTTTATGACTATATGATTTAAGCTATGGAATTAAAATGCTATGATGCTAAAATGATTTGATAAAACTGTAATGCAACTATAATAACTACGTATGAAAATCTAGAATTTGAGGTCCTTTTCAACTCATAAGACGGCTGTATTTATAGATTTTTGAAGGCAAGAATCCAATTGGCCAGGATCAACGGTTGAGTTCAAACCTGTTCAGATGAATGGTGAGAGATCGAGAATTTGAAAAGAAGATGGAATTTTAAGAGATGGATGGAAGATTAAGAGACAAATGGAAGATGTGTCCATAATTAAAATAGATAATATTTAATTATGTGTAGGAAATGAAAATATTTTTAATTAAATATTTAAAATATTTAATTATGTGAGAGAAATGAAAAGCTTTTTTTAAATTAAATATTAAAAATATTTAATTATTGAGAAGAGTGAGGAATTTAGAAAGTGTTTTAATTAAATATTGAAAATATTTAATTAAATGTGAAATGAAGAATATCATTTAAATTTAGAATTTAAACTTGTGATAATTAATATAAATAAATTGTGAAATCTATTTAATTAATTAAGAGGAAAATAGCATTAATTAAATAAACTCATTTAATTAATTAAACTAGAAGAATTGGAAAAATGAACAATATAAATAAATAATCAAATTTATTTATACGTAGATGACTTAAGAATATTAATTAAATAATTCATATTTAATCAATTAACAGGTTTGGTTAACCATGACAATTTTTAGATGTGTACATTTTGCCCCTCTTTGAAGTGATGTGTTTTACGCATTGCTTCAAAGAAATTTTCCCTAGAATTTTAGAAATTACCAATGCTATATGCCCCCTCGGGTGATGAATCAGATAACGATGATTTTTGGAAATTTTTATTGATTTTCTATCTGATTCATCGACCGATAAAGATGATTTGATGAAAACCCCTATTGAAAGATTGATATGAAGATGAAGAACTTTGATTTTGCCCCAATTGATGATGTTGTTTGATTGATTCAGCATGTGATAGTGAATTTGTGATGATTGATTGATGATAATTGATAAGAATGATAGGATAGATTGATTGAGATTATGCAAATTAGATGTGATGGATATGATAATGCACAAACTAATATGGATGCAATCTATCTAATATGCAAACTAAAATGCAAAGTTGTCATTTTGTGAGCTGTTTTATGCTTTACGTTTCATCATTGAGCCTTTTGATATGTTGGAAGTTAGTACAATCATCAAAGGGTATGTTAGCACCAATGATGACCTGAGTACTGCTTTCATGATGTTTGATATAGCAAGTTAATACAAGCATCGAGGTTTAATTGAACCAAGATGACCTGAGTATTGCTTGCATAAATAGACAAAAGTTAACCATTTTCCTATGCAAATTCTGAAATGTCATCAATGATACATTGTAGAGCATGTCCCACGACAAATTTGCACAATACTAATGATCAACTTATAGAGAGCAAGCAAAGAAAAATCATACTTCTTCCTTGTGATTCTAGTTTAGTACATCATTGAATCACTCCAAAGCTATGATGTCATCAAATATCAAAACAATAATTGTAACTTATTGTTTTAAGTTTATCATTCATTTTATTCAGATTAAGATCATCCAATTATTTTTAAACATCTGACAAAAATAGTCATGTAGGCTCAGTCTAATTGGAAAAATTTTGTTGCTCTAATATTCCGATTCTAGACATATGTTGCCGACTACCTACTAGAAAAGCTCCCAGAGGTGAACTACATGACGATATCGGTGCTCTATTTTGAGATTTTGTTGAAAACCAAGCTAAGGTTCATTAATCAGATTGATGGATTGATAGTTTGACTAAGTGTGTTGAGCCAAACAAAGATGATAATGAACTTGTAAACCGAAGGAAGTTGTGTTATCCTAGAGTAAAATCATTCACAAGATGGTAGTTTGACTAAGTGTGTTGAGTCAAAAAAGGCGATAATTGATTGGATTCGATTGATCAAGATTGATGAAGCTTGATTTGGAACAAAATTATTTTGATGATTTGATGTCAAACTGACACGCAAGTTAGATGTGACTGATATGAATTGTTCAAATTGATGTTCGACGAAAGATAAAGCTTGATAAGGAGCATCTTCTTGTCAAAATATGCCATGGGCTAGTGATTTGGATCTTTTGGCTCGCCAATGCTTGACCAATTTGATTTTACGTCTGCCAATGTTCAGATCACCACATAAGTTGGAAGATATATATCAAGATTCATTCCTGAAGCAAGATGTAAACATCTTCCCCCAGTGTCTAGCAATGTTTGAATGGCCATGGGTGGATTCTTGAATAGGTGTATGGATAGATACTGTAAGCATGCAAAGGATGACAAGGATTATCTTGTGACAAGATAAGGTGTTCAAACAATGGAATGCTCATTCGAATAATGCTTCAAGGCTCAGATAACATTTGGATTGGATAGGATAAATGAAAATTTCCCATGTCAAGATGTTTACCATAAACAAGTGTAAAGTGTTTACCAAAATTTTTCAAGATCAAGATAATGTAAATAGATGGTAATGGGCTGGATAAATAGTTCATGGATGAACGAATGATATGGCTGGAATGTTGGCTTTATTATGGATACGATAAGATGCTTTCTCTTGAATTGGTGTACGCAGATGTTTGATTCTACACATGATGCCTGTTTGCCAGGTTTTCATCATGGTACCTATCCAAAGCACCATCGAAATGGTTTTCGCTAGAGGACGATTTTTCTCTTTACTGTTTCCAATCCTTTTTTTTAATTTATTTATATATATTTTTTGATTTTTTGTACTTTCTGAGAGATTTTAAGTTGATGTTGAACCACCTGGTGGTGTTGATGTTGATGCTTCTATCATAATGTGCCATCGATATCCTACTTGAAGAAGCTGCTTTGCCAAGATACATGCACATGAATGCAACTTTTGAGATCCCTGATCTGCTTTGTTGATACTGGAGTTAACTTCATCTTTGTGCACACATCGTCATAGAGTGCCTTCTGAATCCTTATGATGAACGGTTGTTGCCAACACATGGTCAATGAAAGAATTGGATATCATGCGTGGAGACATGGATGGAGTGCGTTTAGGAATAAAAGGTGGATTAGTTGAAAGTTTGGAACCTTTGACTCTCCAAACTTGGGAAGATGAGCAATGATGAGTGGATATGGAAGTGTGTATGGAATTAGGACCAATTGCTTGATACACTTTGTATGTTGCTTGAGAAGCTTGCTTTTTCCTTTTTGGACATCTTTGATGGATACTTGCCCCTTTTTTATTTTGCCCCATAGTTTCTTTGATTGATGGAGTTTGATAGGGATAATCTTTCTTTGTATTTTTTGGTATCCAAGTGTATTTGATTTGTCTGATATGCTTCTTAGCTTCTTTTTCTTTGATAACGTTCTTCATGATTTGATTCAATTCTTTCTTTTGACGTTGGTCCCAATTTGTGGATGGGGTGATGGGTGGATGAAGATTTATGACATGGCTGGTTGTAGTATTGGCATTGGTTTCATCATAAAGATTCTTCATGCCCCCTATGTTGA
Source organism: Sequoiadendron giganteum (assembly GCA_007115665.2). NCBI lineage: Eukaryota > Viridiplantae > Streptophyta > Pinopsida > Cupressales > Cupressaceae > Sequoiadendron > Sequoiadendron giganteum. Next base: position 828,938,016 of record CM021100.1, on the reverse strand, counting down.
CATTTGCTTGAGACAAAGTTGCCCCCAATTTTATGGAAGTATTACTGATATGTTGAGATCCCTTGATTTTCGAATAACCAAGGCCTTGATGCTTAGGATTTCCAATAATCTGCACTGGTTCTAGGATACCTTGTTCATGTAGGCCTAATCCTCTGCCTTGATAATTCATCTGCTGAAAAAAACTATTTGCAATAGGATATGATTTACCTTGGAAACAAGGTGCTAATCCTTCTTTGCTTTGTGGTGGATCTTCAAAAGTGACAACTTCCTTATTGATAAGATAATTTTCCCTTACAAAGGTGAGTGATCTAAGTTTATAAGTGATAGGATCTTCCATAAGTGGGATGAATGTCTGATTGGTATATTTATCTTGATCTTGTGAGATATCGGATTGTAATGCTCCTTCAAGAGGTGTTGATGCTTCACTGTCCTTGTAAAAGTCTTCCTCATGATTCATTTTTGATATGCTTTCACATGATGTTTCTGATTCACAACTTTTGTAGAAGCCTTCTTCATGACCCATTTCTGACATGTCTCTGGATTTCTCTATATTTTGACCATGTGTATAAATGTTAAGAGTAAGAGACTCTTGTTCCTTGGTAAGAGTATGAGACTCTTGTTTTGAATGACAATCATCTATGTGTCCATCCAAAGAAAACATATTATGGGTAGATGGAGGAGTATGTGCTATATCGATATGATCATCATTTGCGATATCTTGTATAGGTAGGAGAGCTCCCATTAGATTATTGTAGTATCTCAGAGATACAAATCCTTGATCTTGACTAATTCTGGAATTACTTTCGACATGTTTTGGATCAAGTTCTTGACATGGTTCGATTTCAAAGGATGGATTTATTTCAAAGGGTTTTTGGACATCGTCATAAGGCATGGGAAGTGGCTCAATATCCTCTTGATCTTTGAGTGGACTTGGATCAAATGGTGAGTTGAGGATTCTTTCACTGTTCACAATCGTGAGATCGAAGGATGTCAATATGCCTTGGGAGGGACCATTGCTAGACCTTGGTGATAGTTGTTGATCATGCTTTGAAATATGTTCTTGAGATATGTCCTCTAACTTATTAGGCATTGTAGAGACATTTTCAATACGATCATTGGTTAATGGATCATGGATTATGTCAATAGGATCAAATATCGTCAACACTCCTTGAAATAGATCTTTGTAGGAGGGGTCTTGATCATAAGTAAAAAATGGCTCTTGATGAATGTTGATTTTATCACTAGATGGGGTAGACATATCTTCACAGTGCTCATTGATGGATTGATTTTGATCATTGTCTTCAATAGTTATGGTGGAGAAATTGTCAATGTTTTCAACCATATGATCAAATGATGTTGGCGTTTCTTGAAGAGGTGTGATGAGCCCTTGATATGAGGATGATGGGATACTTTGATCTTGACTTGGAAAAGAATAATTAGATGAAAGAGATGGAGTAGCTTGATCATTAGATGGAAAGGAAGATTTGGATAGGATGGAAGAATTGTCATGCTCCTGGGATGTGATTGAGTCATGAGAGGGTATGGATTCATAAGATGGGGTGGAGGGAGGATTTGGAAGAATATTTTGTTCTTGAGATGGAAGAGGATTATCATGGGTGAATAATGAAAGGAGGGGATCATCATATGATTCTTGAGATATGGGATCTTGATCAAATATTGGAAGGGTTTGTAGAATTTTGGTATCATGGGATGGAGTAGAGAGAATTTTTTGATTGAGATGTGTAGATTGAAACGAATCATTGGATGTAGAGGATATGATAGAAGAAGGTAATTGAATGGGATCATTGAATTGGGTGGAAGAACCATGAGGTTCATTTTGAATTATGGGGGATGAAGATAAATGCATGGCATGACAGTATTGGTCAATATTATTTGATGGCTTAGATTTGGGCTTCCCCTTTAACCTTTGCAAAAATTCAGAAACATTGAATTTGGATGATGTTGTTTTTGGAGGAGAAGAGATTACATTCATATTTATGTCAAAGGACTTTTTAGTTGTGCCCCCTTTTATTTCCTTGATTTTCCTTTGGAGTGCTCTTACTTGTTGGGTAAGAGTACTAAGATCGTTTAAGGGAGTTTCATTCTTTTCAGGATTCTCTTTAATTTTCTCCATATTGTAGTCAGAGGGAAAGATGTTGGCTCTTAGTTGTGTAAGTAGCAGCTTGTTGAAATGACAACTTAGGAGAACAAGATTGATTAAAAATGCATACTTATAACTATATGATTTAAGCTATGGAATTAAAATGCTATGATGCTAAAATGCTTTGATAAAATTGAAATGTAACTATAATAACTACGTATGAGAATCTAGAATTCGAGGTCCTTTTCAACTCACAAGAGGGTTATATTTATAGATTTTTCAAGGCAAGAATCCAATTGGCCAAGATCAACGGTTGAGTTCAAACCTGTTAAAATGAACGGTGAGAGATCGAGAATTTGAAAAGAAGATGGAATTTTAAGAGATGGATGGAAGACTAAGAGACAAATGGAAGGTGTCTCCATAATTTAAATAAATAAATATTTAAATATGTGTGAGAGAAATATGAAAAGGCCTTATAATTAAATATTAAAATATTTAATTATGTGAGAGAAATGAAAAGCTTTTTAATTAAATATTGAAAATATTTAATTGTGTGAGAAGAGTGAAGAATTTAGAAAGTGTTTTAATTAAATATTGAAAACATTTAATTAAATGTGAAATGAAGAATATCATTTAAATCTAGAATTTAAACTTGCGATAATTAATATAAATAAATTGTGAAATCTATTTAATTAATTAAGAGGAAGATAGCATTAATTAAATAAACTTATTTATTTAATTAAACTAGAAGAATTGGAAAAATGAACAATATAAATAAATAATCAAATTTATTTATATGTAGATGACTTAAGAATATTAATTAAATAATTCATATTTAATCAATTAACAGGTTTGGTTAACCGTGACCATTTTTAGATGTGTACAATGTCAGATCTTGCTTTGTTCTTTGCTTGATTCATGAGATTCTCTTGTTATGGTTATTGGGAGTGCTTTTGTTATATTGAAGACAAAAGATGTGGTGGGTTCTTTTCTTTCTTAAGAGATGAGGAGGAAGGTATCCATCACTTCCAAGGAGGCCCTAAATATTCATGGAAGACCTAAGGAAAAAGGAAAGAAGAATGAGAAGTGTGACAAATCCAAGCCCAAGGGGAGATATAAATCTCCTGGAAAGTCCAAAGTTATTTGTTGGAACTGTGATAAGCCTAGACATGTTCGTAAGGAATGCAAAGAAGAAAATAATAAGAAAAGGAAGATATTTGATTCTGATTCTAAGTCCAAGAAGGAAGATGGTGATGCATTCATTGCAACTTTGGCAACTCATGTAGGTAATGATGCATGGTTAATTGACTCAAGTGTGTATTTTCATCTGACCTTTAATAAAAATTGGTTTTGTGAATATGAAGAATTTTATGGAGGTAAGTTGTACTTGGGTGATGATTCTCATTTAGACATTGTTGGTCATGGTAAGGTTAAAATCAACTTTCCTAATGGTATAATAAAAAGGATTAATGGTGTGTTGCATATCCCTAGATTAGCATGAAATTTTTTATTTGTGAGAAAACCAGTAGATGTGGGTGTGCAGGTAGTATTTTTTGATGTAGGATGCAAGATGGTTAGAGGTGTTATGGTGATTGCTAGAGGTTTCAGATATGGAACATTGTATAAGCTTGATGCATGCAATCTTGAGTGAAATAGTACTTCTGTGAAAAGAAAATCTGTAGAAGAAGTGATGGTTCACCTTCAGTGGATGGTCATAGATTTTGGGTACCAAAGGGTGCTCTTTCTTCTAAGAGAAAGTTACCTGCAGAGAAAACTAATTTATGGCACCAAGGACTTGGCCACATTGGAGAAAAGGATCTAAGGACCTTGAAAAATAAAAACCCTGTTGAAGGTTTTTCTTATTGTAATCTTGAATTTGATTTTTGTGAGCATTGCATTTATGCAAAAACAAAATTGAGTTCAGTTTTACTCAAGCTCTCATAAATCTTGTGGTGTATTGGATCTTATTTATTATGATGTATTTGGTCATGTCGATGTTCCTTCAATTGGTAAATCCACATATTATGTTTCATTTATTGATGATTATTGTAGAAGGAAATGGGAATATTTTGTAAAGAGTAATTTGAAGTTTTCAATCGATTTGAAGAATTTAAAGCAATGGTTGAATTACAGACTATAAAGAAAATAAAATGTTTGAGAATTGATAATGGTGTTGAATTTTACTCTAATAATTTTGATAGATTTTTTAAAGATTGTTGTATTCATAGATAGAAGACAAGTATGTATTCTCCGCAATAGAATGGAGTTGTGGAAAGAATGAACGGGACACTAATGGATAAGGCTAGGAGTGTGTTGAGTTGTGATGGCATAGAACAAAGTTTTTGGGCTGAAGTTGTTGCCACTGCCTATTACCTGATTAATAGGTCTCCTACATCAACTCTTGTTGATAAGATGCCTATAGAGGCATGGTCAGGTTGTAAACCTTCATTAAGACATCTTAGAGTTTTTGGTTGTGAGGCATATGCACATGTGCCAAAGGAGAAGTGAACAAAGTTAGAGAACAAGGTTGTGAAATGTATCTTCATCGGATATAGTTATGGTGTGAAAGGATACAAGCTTTGGGATCCTATTGCACAAAAGGTAATACATAGTAGAAGTGTTATTTTTAGAGAAACTAAGCCTTCTTTTGTAATATTGCAGCCAGAATAAAGTAAATAGGAATATGTGATTCAATTTCCTTCTACACCTAAGAAAGTTTAATCAAGGCCCAAGGATAGACAAGAAGTTGAGGAGAGATCATGTAGCTTTGGATCTTTAGAAGAGGAGGAGAACCTCCAACTCAACTTGTTTGTAGGTTTATAAGGCATAGACAGCCACCTGAAACGTATTCACCTGATGAATGGAGATATATTTTTTCTTTGAATACTAACATGGATGAACCCAGATCTATAGAAGAGGCACTAGGTGTGAATGATGCAGAATCCTGGAAGATTGTTATGGATGAAGAAATGGCATCTTTGAAAAATAATGATACATGGGATCTTGTACCATTGCCTGAAGGATGAAAACCTATTGGTTGTAAATGGGTGTTTAAGAAAAAGATTGGTTCAAATGGAGGTATTGTGAAGTACAAAGCAAGGTTGGTTGCAAAGGATTACTCTCAAGTTGAGGGTGTTGATTATGGTGAGATATTTTCTTTTTGTAAAAATGACATCCATTAGATTTTTTCTTTCTACTGTTGCTGCTTATGATTTAGAGGTTGAGAAAATGGATGTTAAAACTGCTTTCCTTCATGGTGATTTGGAGGAGGATATTTATATGACACAACCAGAGCACTATGTGGTGAAAGGTAAAAGTAAGTTGGTTTGCAAATTGAAGAAATATTTGCATGGCTTAAAATAGGGTCCTAGGATGTGGTACCAAAAATTTGATACATATGTGTTGAGTTTGGGATTTGAGTGTTCTAAATTAGATCATTATATTTATTATAAAATTGATGGTGATTGTTTCTTGTTTATTGCATTATATGTTGATGATATGTTATTTATTGGTAGAGCGAAGGTATGATTTCAGAACTTAAATCTTAGCTTGTTGCTAAATTTGAAATGAAATATCTTGGTGCAGCTAAACTCATTCTTGGGATGAAAATTAAAAGAGATAGAGTGAACAGAAAGCTATGGCTTGGCCAAAGTAAGTATGTCAACTCAATTTTATAGAGGTTTGATATGTAAGATTGTAGACCATTTTTTGTTCTTGTTTCAGTTGGAATAAATTTATCTATTTTAGATTGTCCAACATCTCCATCAGATATGGAAGACATGAGCAAAGTGCCTTACCAAAGCGCACTTGGAAGTTTGATGTATGTTATGGTTTTTACTAGACTAGACATTGCCCAATCAATGGAAGTTCTTTCTAGATATATGTCTAATCCTAGTAGAGTTCATTGGGATGCAATTAAAAGAGTCTTCAAATATTTGTGTGGTACCTTAGATTATTCCTTATGTCATCATAGTAATATGACTGAAGATGAGATTTCCCTTGATATTCATGGTTATGTGGATTCAAATCGAGCAAGTGATGTTGATAGCAAAAGATTCACTAGTGCTTATGTATTTACTTTTGTAGACATGTAAAAATGACTTGACACCTATCACATAACCTCGAACGGCATCAAACAACACTAAACAACATCGAACTACTTCAAACAATGTCAAACAATATGGAACATCATCTTTGACCATCCTGTAACACCTTAGAATGAATCAGAATCATCTCGTAACACTTTAGAATGACTCATAATCATCTCGTAACACTTTGAAATGACTTGAAATCATCTCATAACACCTCAGAATGACTCAGAATCATCTCGTAACACTTTGAAATGACTCAAAATCATCTTGTAACACTTAGAAATGAATTGAAATCATCTTGTAACACTTCGTAATTACTCAAAATCATCTTGAAACACTTTAGAATGACTCGAAATCATCTTGTAACACTTAATAATGACTCAGAATCATCCCATAACACTTCAAAATGACTCAGAATCATCTTGTAACACTTTAGAATGACTTAGAATCATCTTGTAGCACTTTGAAATGACTCAGAATCATCCTGTAACACTTTGGAATGACTCGGAATCATCCTATAACATCTCAAAATTATCCCATAATGCCTCAGAATGACTCAAAATCATCTCGTAACACCTCATAATAACACAAAATCATCCCATAATATCTTGAATCATCTCGGAATCACCCCAAAACAGTTCAAAATCATCCTATAATGCCTTAGAATGACTCAGAATCATCCTGTAACACCTCATAACAACTTGAGACCATCCCATAATGTCTAGAATCATCTCAAAATCATGCCAAAATAGTTTGAAATCATCATGTAATGTCTTGGATCATCTCACATCATCTCAGAACCATCTTGGAACATCTCAAAATTATCTCGTAATGTCTCAAATCATCTCAAAATCATACCACAACGTTCCTACATCACACCACATCACATCATATCAAAAAGACATCAAAAACCCTAATTCCTCTATTAATTGAATAATACAGCATTATTTAATTAATTGACCTTTTCATCATTTTGGATAAATTTATTGAATCTCATTTATTTAATAAAGTCCCAAAAACCCTAATTCCTCTATTAATTAAATAAAACAACATTATTTGATTAATTCACGTTTTATCATTTTCACCAATTAAATAAATCTCATTTATTTAATAAATTCCTAATCCCACCTTATTTCATCCTGATTAATTAAATAACGCTAATTATTTAATTACGTCGCTAAATCGTCTTATTCCCCTAAGTGGATGAAATTATTAAATAATAATTTAATTACAATACTTTCCCTCCAAAATTTGAATAATTAAATCAAACTATTCAAATCAATTATCAAAAATCAAATCAAACTAATGCAACTTTGTTTGCAAAAGTCAAACTTGATTTGCACTTTCAAATTCCAAAGGAATTAATTAATTAAATCAATTAATTCGTATTCCTCACCCACTTTCTGATTGAAAAAAATTACAATTGTTGACTAAGCAATGTAATTTGTTAACTAATCAATCTATTTTGTTAACTAAAACATCACATTCCTAGTTAAGCCATTACAAACTTGACTGGTCAATCTATTTTGTTAATTGATCAATCATATCCCTGACTGGCCAATCTATTTCCCAATCACACAAATTGTGCAATCCACTTTGCACAATTCTCTCATTTCTAAATCCTTTGAACACACTCCGATTATTGATTTGGATATTCTTCAAAACGATCTTGATCATCCATTTCAAATCTCAATTTCTATATAACAAAACAGTCTCCTCACAAAAAGGGATCAGAGAATCAACATACATTGAGAAATGAAGTGTTGTCAAGATCATCCTTGACAGAGCTTCATCCATTTTCTTCAATCAGCCAAACACAAATAGCATTCATCCACACTTTGCACACGAACTTTGGAGGCTTCGTTGTGATAAGAGCAATCCAACATCAAGCGAATACACTCCACTATAGGATCGTAAAGGCTATCATTTTTATTCATTTCATTTGGTAATTAGTAGGTTCCTCATCATGCTTACAATAGAATAGTTTCAATTTCGTATGTGTAGGAGTTTCTAGATTTTAGATTTTTGGCTGTAGATTAGATTTCTTCGTCAAATTGCTTGCATGTCCTTCTTGGATCATTAATCTAACATCCTTCTTCCCCCTCACACATTCTGGCGCATCTAGTGAGACCATTGTCCCCTCCTCTAACATTCGTTTGAGTCATTTTTGAAGCTACAGGTCTCAAAAACACTTTTTCCAAAGTTTTCACGCGCTCGTCCAGAAGACCTGAGCATCTGTCCAGAAAATCTGAGCATTTGTCTATCAATAAAACTACACATTTGTCAGAAGAATGACACATTTTTTAGAAGAACTGCACATTTTTCATGGGAATGGCACTTTTTTTTGGAATTAGTGCATTTGTAATTTCTTAAGTTAGCATTTGTTTGATAGGGTTTTTTAGCACTTGTTTCTAAAACTGTGCAATTGTTTGAAACCTGTGCATTTGTACTTTTTATTCTGGGTAGTTGTTCTGATGGACAAATGCACCAATCCTACAATCTTGTAATAGTTTTTTTCACTAACAAGTGTTTGTTTTTGGATGTGTAAGCAAGAATTCATAGATTTGATGTAGGATTCCAATGACTCTAACATGTTAATTGTAGGGAAGACGATTGGTCCCAGTTGATTGAGTTACTTTTAATTAACTTAGGAATTTTCATTTTAGTGCTCTAAAAATGAACAACAACAAAATCACACTTTGATTTTGGTGTTATTAAAAAGATTTTTTTAAGCTTTTTAAACTTTGGAATTTTCATTTTAGTGCTCTAAAAATGAACAACAACAAACTCACACTTTGATTTTGGTGTTGTTAAAAAGAACAAATTTTAAGCTTTTTTAACTTAGGAATTTTCATTTTAGTGCTCTAAAAATGAACAACAAAAAACTCACACTTGATTTTGGTGTTGATAAAATGAACAAATTTTAAGCCTTTTTAACTTAGGAACTTTCATTTGGTGCTCATAAAAAGAACAAAAACACTTTAGTTCTAGGCTCTAAAAATGAACACATTTAATGTTTTCATAAGTAGGAACCTTTAATTTTGGTGCATAAAAAGAGTGAAAATGTTTTTCATTTTGTTGACACATGCACATTTTAAATTTGTTGACCAAGATAGGACAAGGGTTGCCTTTCTTAGAAACACCTCTATTGGAGCTCATAAAAATGAAAAAATGTTTTTTGTGATATTTCACCATTGCTATCTTAATTGCTTGATGTCTTGAACATTTTGTATTGGTGCAAGTTAAAAAGAACTTTGTTTTATTTATTCACAAATTTTTGGGGATAACATCACTTGAGGTGTTTAAAATAAATTAAATTGCTATAGATTGTTCACTGTGCATTCATTGATTGGAAAAAGCTAAAAGTGTTTTATCTTCTCCCCCCACACCTTTTGGCGATCTTGGGTGAGCGAAAGAACATTTTTTTGAGAATTGCACTTTATTTTTAAGTTTACCTTAAAGAGGGGGCTTGCCTTGAGATACATCCCACGTTGGAGAACTCATTACAAGGTCTCAAAGCACGTTTACGTGGGCTATATTAAAGGTTGTGAACTCCTAAGAAAGTAGCTTCAATTCATGTTGACAACAGACTGCACCTAATCCCATACCTTAAGTGGAACGAGAACAGTTAAAGAGCCTTATGTGGCCAATGGTTGAGTATCAGATTTTCACATTCACAGTTACCACTAAGAACCAAATTGTTTTAGAAGGCACCCTATTATCCAAAAACATTCTTTGAAAGTGGTGCATTGAAATTTACTTCCGAGAAGTTACTTGCCATCTCCGAGCATGAGGCGGGCCTACCTAAGAGAATGGTGTTTATCCCCTAGGGTTTTAATTGCTAGTTTATGTTAAAAAAGGCCCATTACATTCAAAACAATTTGACATCAAATTTTGTGTTTGATTTAAAGGAAAAGAACACATTCAAAACAAACACTGAATGAGATGGTTAAACCATAAACCCTTTGATTTAGTGCACACTTGTGAGAGAAGCCTTATGTTTTCACCCCTTTGAAAGAATATTTCCTTAAAGTTTTTTAAACATTTTGACTTTGATTTTAGGGTACATTAATCAAAGTAAACATTTGGGAACTATGGCTTGGGTGTTGTGATTTAACAACCTAAGTTATAGACATGAAGGTCACATAAGTTCATGCTTGCTAATTCAGTCCAAGTGTTGTCTTATCACTTGTCACACTTCAAAACACAAAGAAAATTTTGAAAAAGAGTTGTTCACAAGATCATTGTTCGAACTAGAAAAATTGGAAAGACAAAAAGTCAAATAGTCCCACATCCATTATTGTCATCCTACCTATTTGAAATCAAAATCAAACAAACCATTAAGTTCATTCCTCCACTCAAGGAGTCCATGATATTAACAGTTACTTGGGACTCACATATAGTACAAGTAGACTTTCCCACAACATATCCTCTAGATAAGGAAGTGGAATATAGACTTTAGTTCTTCAACATTTTAATTTCCAAGAAGTAGTGTCATCCAAAATAGCACTCAAACCCTAGGGTCTTGAGCTTCACAACAACCATTCCATAAACACCACCAAATTTTATGACCATTTGGCAACCAATTGCCCTAGTTCAACAACTAGATCTTGTAGCACCTATCCTTCAACCTAGTCTCACATATATTGAAGGTGAAAAAACAGACATCATAAGCAACTTAAGAACCTTCATTTTTCAAAAGAATGAAACACCCCACCAATTTCTCACCGCATCAATTGTCCTAGACGAAGAGGAAGAGAAAGCTGACATAGCAATGGAGAGACCCATATTACCACCACCTACATGGCAATAATTATCTCATTCATGATCTCACATAAGGTCAAGATCCCTAAGTTAAAGACCACAGGTCATCATTTTAGACTCAGACATCTAAGTCTGAAAGCTCTCAAGAAACACCTTCGGTCACTTCACGAAACTAGAACTAGGTTGGTATATAACTTATTCAAAAGAGCTTCCAGAAACAATCCAAACTTGTATTCCTTCTACTATTGTCAGAATCCAGGTCTATTCCAACAGTTCTAGTATCTTACATAATCTATAGGACAAAATCAGGCATTTAGAAAATTGAGTCAATTAGAGGATACCCCAATTTCCCATAGGAGACCCAAGTTGTTTATGGCAACCACGAGATCACAACATAGAAAAAATATGGAAGCCAACAAGAATACCACCAGTATCCCACAAACAAACACCATGAATGATGAGAGTAGCCCATGGGGCTATAGGCCAAGTGACCTTGAAACTCCCCAAAAGAGACTAGTATATAGAGACACTTTCACTGAGGAGGAAATAAGCCACAAACAGAAGGAGGTTATGGAACAAGGTAACCAGGACCCAAACCAAGTAATTATAGAGGAGGTAACTGAGGAAGAACTGTTTGAACATTCTAACAACCCCAAGGTTCTCAAACTAATGGATAGGTTATTAAGAAAAGACCCAAACTCCTATTTCTTCAAACTAGCATAAAGTGGTGCTAAGTTACTCATGGATTTCAATGTAGAAGCTCTCAAAGACCCCAATCTTATTCCCTTAGGGTAAAACTTGGTTGTGAGACAAATAGCCCAACCTATAGAGAGGCCAAATATGCCACATGTGTTCTCACAAAATAGCAATCAACCCAAAGAGAACCCCTTGTTCAGAAAACCAACTCAGGTTAAACAAGCAGTAGTAGCACAAATGTATCAAGGGGGGCCATCTCAATATATACCTCAGAATACCTCCAACATTGATCCTTCCCAAAATAACTAGTATCTTCAACAGGGTGGAACATAAGGGCCCCCTTAGAATAACCAATATCTTCAACAGGGTGGAACATAAGGCCCCCCTCAAAATAACTAATATCTTCAACAAGGTGAAACACAAAATCCTCCTTAGAACAACTAGAAATACTATCAACAAGGTGTCCCACCAATGCATCATCAAGGTAACCTTTATTTTAGTCCTACCCAGTAGGGTGTGCCATAGAGTGCCCTCAATTAGTCGTCCCACCAATGCATCATCAGGGTAACCTTCATTTTAGTCCTACGCATCAAGGTGTGGCATAGAGCACCCTAGACCAGTCATCCCAACAACAAGGTTTCCCACCAACACATCACCAAGGTAACCTTAATTCTAATCCTACCCATCAGGGTGTGCTATAGAGCACCCTAATTCAGTCACCCCAACAACAAGGTGTCCCACCAACATATCATCAAGGAAACCTTCTATATATTCCACCCCCACAACAAGAAGTTAACCCTCCTTATACACAACAAGGAATTAACCCTCCTTACATCCCATATGGATATCAAGGTCTTGTACCTTCACAATACCCAATCTATAACCAAAACTTGATAGGACAACAAGGTTATTACACGTAGGGTTTGCAAACACATGTGACAAAAATGGAGATAGAACTAAAGCTAGATGTGGTCACCTAGAAAATATCAGATATGCACATAGGAAAAAAAAGGAAGACCTACACCATGTAGGAAATTTTTCTATTCCCATTCGATCATTCCATCATGACACTACCCTTTCTAAAAAACTTTGAGATGCCCAAGTTTGAAAGAAAGTACAAAGGAGTAAGAGATCCGATAGAACATGTATGAGAATTCTCGATATCATGTATGGAGTTTCAAAACAATTATTCCTATCTTATGAGGCTCTTTCCACGTAGCCTTATAGGTCATGCTATGGAGTGGTTCACTGGTCTACAACCTAGAATCAAAACTTTTGATGAGTTGTCTAGCAAATTTATAACCCACTTCACATTTAATATAGAACAAGATGTCACCATGACGAGTCTATCCATGATCAAACAAAACTTGGGAGAGTCCTTCACCTCCTACTTGCAAAGATGGAGACACAAAGTGAGTCAATGCAAATGGCACATTCCAAACAAGGAGTTGGTGGATATGTTTGTCATGAATGTTTTTCCTAAAATAAACTATCAGCTCACTATGCTATGTTTTGTAGACTTCAAAGAAATGATTAAAAAAGGGTTGCATATTGAGAGAGATCTCATAGCAAGAGGAACCTTAAAGACAAACAACTCAAAAGATAATCCCTCTAGCTTAAATGAAAAACCAAAAATATGGGCTAAGAACAAAAACATTACAAATGATGGAGTGGTAGACGCTAGAGCAGTATGGAACACACAAAACAAAAAACAGAATAAACCACAGGTGGCAAAAACAAACTATGGTCCCAACAACACACAAAGCAACCAAAGCACCTATCCCAAGAACAATCAGCTTGTAAACCAACAAACAAATTAGGGAGGGAAACAGAGGCAATATGATCAACCTAGAAGGCAATTTACTGTATTAGGTGAGTCACTTGATATCATCATGCACAAACTAGTACAACAAAACCTCATCAAAACAAACAACCGCCCAAATTATGAGGAACCTAGCTTTAAGACACCATGGTACAATGAGAAATACTTGTGTGATTTCCATATGATCAAAGGACATACGACTAATAATTGCATGCACCTCAAACATATCATTTAGGACTTGATAGACAAAGGGGAAGTAGATGTTGATCATCGGCCTTGAAATAAGGACCTAAAAATATACTCAAACCCAATCCCAAACCATACTAAGAGGAGCAATAAAGGAAAGGGACAAGATTACCATAATGCTAATTACACATACGGTGACACAGTTTTGGGAACCTTCTCACAAGTTGATGACAATAGGGAAAATGTAGTAATTATTAGAGGAGACAACAATTGCAATGTAACTACCCACCATGAAAGAGTTACAATACAAGGAGCACCTCCCAAACCCATAATCAAGTCACCAAGTGACTACATCATTGTGGAATAATTAAAGAAGACACCTGCCCTTATCTCAATCCTAGAACTATTAAAACTATCACCTGCACATAGGGAGATATTGGAAAAAGCTTTGGAAATGTCAATCCCTAATGACCTTGATCCTAGTTAGTTCCAAGCCATGATTGGAAAAATCATTGCAAGTAATCACTTAGTATTTTCAAAGAAATATTTACCACAAAGAACATTCCACAATCAAGCTCTATACATAGACATTGGTGTTCATAAAACCATGGTCAAAAGAGTGTTGATAGATAATGGTGCAGGTTTAAACATTTGTACCTTAAAATTTATAAAACAGATAGGGTATTTTGATGACATGATTGAAAAAGGCAAGAGTATTACCATAAGGGCCTATGATGACTTGGAGAGAAATTCTGAAGGAATAGTCAAGTTGTTGATGTAGATAGGACTAGCTGTAACAAAACTACTTGTCAAGTATTGGATCTTGAATTACCATACAACCTACTCCTAGGACACCCTTGGATCCATGCATTACAAGCAGTCCCTTCCACTTTCCATCAATGCCTAAAGTTTCCACATGAAGGAAAGGAAGTAACACTATATGTTGATCTTGAACCTTTCCATTTTTGTGCGAAGTTGGAGGAGAAATACAATAAAATCCAACATGTGCCTAGCAATGATATAGCCTTCAATTCATTTTCTTATCTTGACCCTTCCATGCTTCCATCAACCTCCACCAAAAGCACATCAACTAAACAACCAAAAGCAGAAGCCAAGATCCAAGTACTTGATAAGGGCAATGGGCACTACCATTTTAACCAACCATTTTGCATTGGCATGCTCCCACCAACACCTAAAGTGTATGGAGATCCAAAAGAGATAAAAATAGTACAAATGATAGCCAAACCCACTATTTTTATCAAATGGGGAGACATGAAAGATGAAATATTTAAGGAGGACCTTTCATTTATGATCTACAAGAAGGACCAAATAGAACTCAAAAAGCCACAACCCATTTTAATTGATCCTAAAACAAAGGGGTATCAATTAGTCAAACAAATGGGATATGATGGAATAGGTGGCATAGGGATACACAAACAAGGCCAATCAGATCCTATCATAGTGGAACAGAGAAAGAATAATATGGGGCTAGGTTATAAACCAAAAGATGTGGTCATTCCAAAAACTAGACGAACCTCTTGGAAGAAATGAGAAACTTCTGCTAGCGTCAAGGCGCTAGATATCTACCATGTCATGGACAAAAAATTACCCATTGAAGATTTACTTGACAACTTTAGAATTGGCAGGTTCCCTCTCCAGTATATGGAAACCATTCCCAACATCTATAACCATTCTAAAACGAACTCTAACGAATATGAGTGGGATTCCCCTTCCTTCATCATAGGATATGATTCCCTCAACTCTAGTAATGACGACCTAGATACCTAGTGGGAAAAAGACACCAGAGCCATATTGAGCCTTTCACCTACTTCTATAAGCTTTGAAAACCAAGATGATAGTCTCCCACTCTGTTATCCACAACTCATAAATTGGGATCAAAAACAACATGCACCTGTTTTGGATCAATTCTAGAATGATGAGGTCATTGTAGAGTTCATGGGTCTTTGAATGGACATACCAATAAGAGATCACAAAGTAGGGTTCATCATGGAACTGGAACAAGAGGCATACTTCGGAGGAGAGATTGAATTTTCTAGTTGCAAAAATGAAAGAAAAACATAAAGATGTGATCCCATAGAGAAAACCACACTGTGGCTCTATCAGATCTAGAAAAGAGAAAAACAAAGAATGCATCTAAGGGTGAAAACCTCCCAGAGGCACCCGAGGATGGAGGATTCAATCTCCCCATATCCAATATCAAGAAAGATCAGCACTCCTTATAAAGGAAATGAAATCCATAAATGTAGGTACAACAAAGGACCTAAAGATAACATACCATGCAATATCACTTGATCCTGAGGAGAAATCAAACTTCACAACAATGATCAACAAGAGAAAGATAAACTTTGTATGGACCTATGTCGACATGCCCGGACTAGATCCAACATTAGTGGTGCATCATCTAGCCGTCATCCCTAGAGTGAAGCCTATCAAATAGAAACTTAGAAAGATGCATCCCCAGATAGCATTATTGGTGAAGGTAGAACTAAAGAAGTTACTAGATGTGGGTTTCATTAGACCCATTGACTATCCACAATGGATATCGAACCTAGTGTTGGTGTCTAAACCTACTAGAGGCATAAGGATATGTGTAGACTTCAAGGACTTGAACAAATCTTGTCTCAAAGATGAATTTCCATTACTAAGCATTGACATGATATTAGATCTAACAATGGGGCATGAGATGTTTTCCTTAATGGATGGTTTCTCAGGATACAACCAGATAAAGATCTCTCCAGATAACCAACACAAGGTAGCATTCACTTGTGCTTGGGGAACTTTTTGTTGGAATGTAATACCTTTTGGTCTAAAGAATGTAGGAGCAACCTATCAAAGAGCAATGATGACCATATTCCATGACATGCTACACACAATCATGGAGGACTATGTGGATGACATCCTAGAAAAGTCAATCAAAAGGGCAGATCACTTGACAAACCTGGCAAAGGTATTTGATCGATTGGAGCAGTATAATATGAGACTCAACCCTAAGAAATGTGTGTTTGAAGTAACCTCTAGAAAGCTATTAGGGTATATAGTGTCAAGAAGAGCGATAGAGGTGGATCCTTGGTAAAAGCTATAATGGAAATGCCTCCACCAAAGACACTCAAACAACTGAGGATCCTACAAGGTAAGCTACAATCAATTAGGAAATTTATCGCACAATTGGCAGACAAATGTCACCCTTTCAATCATCTCCTACACAAGGAAATCACCTTCAAATGGGATGGGAGATGTGACCAGGCATTTCATCAAGTAAAGGAGTGCCTACTTACTCCTCCTATACTCATGCCACTGATTCTGAAAAGGAGATAATACTTTATGTGTCTACCACACAAGCAACATTTTTATATCTCTTGGCACAACTAGATGATAAAAATAAAGAAAGGGTAGTATACTATATCAGCAGAACACTGGTAGGCCATGAACTGAACTATTCACCCATTGAAAGAGCCTATCTATTACTCGTGTTTTCAACACAAAAGTTGAGACATTAAATCTTAAACAAAAAATTGAAACTGATATCAAAGGTGGACCCACTCAAGTATTTACTAGCAAAAGAAGCCTTAACAGGCCGAATAGCCAAATGGGTGATGATCTTGAGTGAATTTGATATAGATTACATAGATAGGAGAGCTATAAAGGGATAAGTCATAGCAGACCAATTGGTTGAAGCACCCATAGATGATCATAAACCTGTCATAGTGGATTTTCCAGATGAGAACGTCTTGATGACAGAACAGATAGGCCAGTGGACTCTATACTTTGACGGGTCCCATACTCAACATGGTTCAGGAGCAGGAATATTATTTCTCACACCACAGGGAGATAGTATACCCAAATCCTACAAGATTGCATTCCCCTGTACAAAAAAAAAAATCATAGTATGAAGCTCTTATCATGAGGCTCAAAATGGTGATCAAATGGAGAATAAAAGAGCTACATGTCTTTGGAGACTCCTAGCTAGTAATCAGACAGGTGAATGATGAGTACCAAAAAAAAGATGATAAATTACTACCATACAAAAGAATGGTGGATAGCTACAAGGAGTACTTCATCAAAATAACCTTTCAACAAGTTCCTCAGGTTAACAATAGAGTTGTTGATGCAATGGCCACAATAGGCTCGCTACTAGATATTCCTCAAAATGTGCCTAAATATGAATTCCTCGTGGAACAACTATTGGTGCCTGCATTCGACATTTGAGAATCATAAATGGTATGTGTTGTTGGTCCTAACTCCCCATGGTACCAAGATACTTTTTACTACATCCAGAATGGTATCATACCACCTCACTTAATGACTACTCAGAAGAGAACCTTCACTCATAGGACCTCCTGTTTTATGATCTTAGGAGAAAACCTATACTATCATACCCTAGATGGTATGTTACTACGGTTCCTTAATGTAGAAGAAGTAAAAACGGCCTTACAAGAGGTCCATGAAGGTATTTGAAGATCCCACTCTAGCAGACCTAACTTAGTCCAAAAGCTACTCAGAGCAGGATACTATTGCTCTTCCATGGAGCAAGACTACATTCAACATTCTAGAAGGTTTCGATGATGTCAGCAACATAGTGATCTAGTTCATGCACCAGCACAAGAGGTGACACCCATCACAACACCATGGCCTTTTTCTCAATGGGGATTAGACTTGGTAGGTAATATATCACCTGCTTCATCTAACGGGCATAAACTCATTATCACCACAAAAAAATACTTCACAAAATGGATAGAGGCAATTCCATTGACCTATATCACTGGCAAACAGATATCAAATTTTATTTTGAATTATCTCATTTGTAGGTATGGAATCCCACAAAAAATTGTAACAGACAATGGCACCCCATTCAAGAATCAAGATGTCTAGGAGCTCTATTCCAAATTCTCAATCCAACATAGATTTTATATGCCCTACTATCCTCAACGAAACGAGCAGGAAGAGGCATCCAATAAAACAATCCTGAAAATATTGAAAAAAGACTATCAATCAGTCATTATTGGAATTTGTAGCTAAATCTATCCTTATGGGCTTATAGAACCAGAATTCATACACCTACTGATGCCACACCTTTTTCCTTGGTCTATGGATCAGAAGAAGTGTTACCTATCGAAGTCGAAATCCCCTCATTGAAAATCTCACTAAAAGGCATGGTAAGCAATGAAGAATACAAGGTATCCAAATTTAATGAATTAGAGCTCCTAGATGAAAGGCGTTTGAGCATGTTAAACCATCTGCAGGTTTATCAGAATCATCTCAAACAAAGCTATGATAAGATAATCAAAGATAGAAACTTTCAATTTGGTGACTTGATCCTCAAGGAGAATCAGAAGATACAATTAAATCAAGATGGCAAGGGTAAATTTGAACCTAACTAGTTAGGTACATTCATCATAATAGCAAGTTATGGCTCTAGGGAATATCAGTTGGCTACTCCCAAAGGAGAACCTCTAGCCGAACCATTGAACAACAGCCAGCTCAAAAATTTCTATACATGAAACGTATTAGAATACTCCAGGAAAAAGGGTAAAAATCCAAAAAATGAAAAAATAAAATAAAAGCAAGAAAATAGTAAAGAGAAATAAAATGTTCTTTGAGTGAAAACCACTTTGTGGGGCTCCTAGAACAGGTACCATAGTGAAAACCTAGTAAACAAGAACTATGTATGAATTAAACATACATTATTATCTATCAACAATTTTTCACAACATCCACCCATCCATTTCATGAATCATGTGTCCAATCATGACTTGTCACTAATTAGGGTAATTCATTTTATTGGGGGAAACTTCCCAAAGCTAGTCGTGATTTGGATATGTTAAAATTCAATCAAGGTCATAAAACAACAAAATTCAAAAACACTATAGAACAACAAAGATCAAAAACATGTAGAAAATATCAAAACAAAACAACATCATTGGGTTATTCCTTCACTCAAACAGTCTAAGATATCAACATTTGCTTGAACCTCATAGCTAGTTCAAGTGAATTTCCCACAACATATCCTTTAGACACAAAAATAGTATATCAATCCATGCTATCGATGTTGTTTACCCAAAAATAGTTCATTCTTTGAGTCCAATAGTCGAACTACGTGGTCTCTGTGTGTACAACGTAGGAAATGATTTTTAGCCCCGGAGACCGTAGGTCAGTCCCCTTAGGTTTCCAACATGCTTTATTTCACTTAGTCAAAAAATACAAAATCCAAACAAATACAAAATACAAAATCCCAAAAACATTCACAAAATAGAAAAGGTAAAACCAAGAGAACTAAAAGCCTCTACGTGGACAACGTAGGCAAGGCTTATCTTTGATGAGCCCTCGAGGCCCCAGGTTAGTCCCTTGAAAACAAAACAAAAACAAAAATATAAAAACTTAGAAAAAAAAAAGGCTCATCCTGTCATCAACGTCCATAATAAACAAACCATCTCAATCACCTTCTGACAAAACAAACAAATAAACAAAGCAAACATCAACAGGTAGAACTTTTAAGGAATAACAATCGCATAAGAGTTGACTATAAACAGAAAAAAACAATGCCAAAGTATCAACTACCTATCTTTTTGAAACAAGTCCCAACAACATCCTGAGATATGTCTTAACGGATCTATTCCTACGATAGAAATGATCAACAACAGATAATAGCCCCACCCTAAACAAATATGGCAAGTGATACTGCGACTGTTTTTTTTGTGGTCTTACTTATGTGATTTATTTATTGACTCATTCCTAGGTTCTCTCAAGGATATCCATAAGGATTTAGAGAAGAAGGAATGGGGGCAATTGAGCATCATTTTGATTTGTTGTTTGTAAGATATGTTTGTAATATTACCATGGTGAATACTTCCTTTATTGAGTATGGAAGTTGTATTAAAATAGTTTGTGAAGCAGTTACATGTTAAGTGTTCTATACCTCTCTGTGTGATTGGTCCAAAACATTTTTCACACAATCCCCCCTTACTTTAAACAAAATTTTCGTATGTCTGGTATGAACAAAGATACTCTTTGTTTGTAGAGTCAAAGTCCATGTATTAGATACAAAGTCATCTTGGTAATTCATACCCCGGTGCATCGTATCTATTTTGCTACATCAAAAAGGATTATTCAAATAGCAAAGTATCTAAAGTGAAGAAAATTCACATCATCAATTCTATCCATCGTTCTACTAACTAACAAACATCATTTTTTCTATCTATCATCATAATTCTTCTAAATTAACAATCATCTTGCATAACACATCATCAGTACCATATCCATTCTATATCCACAAATGTTATCAAAACATATCATGATGATAATAATCCAATTAAAAATATTATGTATCATGTATAGGGCATTCATCTATCAACATCCATCACATCATAAAATGAGACAAAGTATGATTCCTACATCTACATCATATCCATACATCAGAATAACACAAAAACATATATAAACATACATCATCATATATCACCATTACATAAACATACAATGAGGTTGAAATGAAGAAGGTATATCTCATATATATATCATCATCATCAAAAAAGAATGTCATAAGTACATCCACAATGACATAAGTGTGATAGGAAAGTACAAAAATCATAACATATATACAAGTTCTCGATTGGACCAATGAATATGTATAACAAACATGTCTACAAAATGCCTCTACACCATGAAACAGCATGAAGATCAGGTATCACAAATGGTAAAACCCCGACAGGATGGACATAACACTATTGAAAACCAAAATGATCTGGTTGTCTCACAGAATGATCACCTACACCGACACCAGCATCGCCACCATTGTTTCTCACAGCACTAGGCTCTCCAAATTGTGGATGTTGAGAGGCCTTAGGAATGGTAGCATCATATAAAGATTTATAATAGGTAGATTCCTATAGATACCTATCTCGCTTTGCTCGCATACCATCATGCTCTGTCTGGAGAGTATCTCTCTTTGCTATGAGTAACAATACTTGAGCCTCTACAACATGTTGTCTACCAATATCACTCTCATGATCTGCTCGAAGATAATCTCTCTTTGATATCAGTAATACTACCTAAGCCTCTCCCTCATGTAGTCTACCGATCACACTATCTCGCTCAACCCTCATAGTATCTCGTTCAACCCTCAAAGTTTCCAGCAAAGCCTCTACAGCATATCATCATGCAACCTCTACACCTCTGTCCAAAGTCATCTGAGCTAGCAACAAATTAGCATCCATAGTTGGTGGAGGAGGATCTGGAACATGTCTCTGACCCTGTGCACAAGGCACCTGCTCATCCTAAATATCCTATGCCTCATCACATCAAGCTCAACCCAACTTCTCTACAAGAACCTTAGCATGTTTTCACTCACTGTAGATGACCTATGATTCCAGCTCTGCCCATAATAGGACCACTTCTAGGATTAGTAAGCCTCAAAGGCCTATGTCATGTCCACCACTCCTCATAATCGCAAGTAGTACCTAGGTCTTCCACTCCAACTGACCAACCCCAACCAACTGGGGCAATTCCTATAAACTCGGTAGTAACGGTATATGCATTAACCTGGATGCCCCATATATAGACCTCCTGACAAGTCCAACCAA
Organism: Sequoiadendron giganteum; assembly: GCA_007115665.2. Lineage (NCBI taxonomy): Eukaryota > Viridiplantae > Streptophyta > Pinopsida > Cupressales > Cupressaceae > Sequoiadendron > Sequoiadendron giganteum. The sequence goes on along the minus strand of CM021100.1, from coordinate 828,915,759 downwards.
ACCGAGCCTCATAGGCATCAGGAATCTACTAGGTAGATAATGCTCTATCACGGATGATGAATGAACAAGCAACCAACAGGTCTTTCGGTAGTACACAAGTTGATCTACATCCTCTGGCCAAACCTCATAGCTCATGTAAGGTCTCCATACAAAACCAAGCATCTAATCAAAGACACGACACCAATAATGTAGATCCCTAGGCAAAGTGTAGTGAATAAAATCCCCATAATGATAATAGTATGGATCACCCGGAGAACAATCCTGAATCCTGTCAGGACAAGTCACTACAATATGCTCCCATGCCCAAACATGCAAAAGGGATACACTTGCAAACAATGACCTCCTACCCCAATACACCACCCCATACATATCTTGGTAAAGGTGAGCAAGAAAACAAGCACCCCATGCATATCTTGTACCATGCTCAATCATACTCTCAATACATACACCTCAGCCCATTGCAAACTATTGACCTCATGTATCAAGAACAACTAATCTTGACACCAAGCCACAAAGGACAAGAATGATAGGGTTTCTACTATTTTCAAAATCAGATAAATCAATCTCTACATCACAAACATTCACATATGGCACACCTAACAATCACTGCATAGCATGGGAACCTCATTGAATCTGGTATGTAACAAGCTCACCATGAATAGGAAGATGAAGAATCCTCCACACATCCTCTAGAGTAATGGTTGCCTCCCCTATAGGAAAATGAAAAGAGGATGTCTCAGAGTGCCACCTCTCCATGAGAATGGTCAACATTGTCGTATGGGTCCTGATAGGAGGCATGTAACAGATATGATACAAACCCACTACATCAAGAAAGTCTCGCTCCAATACACCAAACTAGGCAATCAGATCAAACAAGTAATGAGGATGTCTCTCTCTCATCATGAGCGGTCAAAGATTCACATGCAAGTGGCATAAACAAAGACCTAGGGTTTCACTCTAAACAAGAAAAGAAACATAAAATGACACATGCTAGATGACAAACTACATGTATGACGCTAAACGGAGACAAGCTAGGGTTACAACATAGGCATGGTAACAAAATGATGCTTAATGGAAAATGAACATAAGCTAGGGTTTCACTCTAAACAAGTGAAGAAACATAAAATGACACATGCTAGATGACAAATGACATGTATGACACTAAACAGACACAAGCTAGGGTTTACAACACAAGCATGGTAACAAAATGATGCTTATAAAAAAAATGAACATAAGTTAGGGTTTTAATCTAAACAAGAGAAGAAACATAAAATGACACATGTTAGATGAAAAATGACATGTATGACATTAAAAGGACACAAGCTAGGGTTTACAACATAGGCATGGTAACAAAATGATGCTTAACAGAAAACAAACATAAGCTAGGGTTTCACTCTAAACAAGCAAAGCAACATAAAGCGGCACATGCTAGGTAACAAATGATAGTTTAGATGGTAAACAGACACAAGCCAAGGTTTTAGAATGCAAATATGATGAAGAACAACATTCATGATAGTAAACGGACACATGCTAGGGTTTAGAACAAAGCTAAGAGAAAAATCACAGACAGAGAGTCAATTACCAGGTTCCAGGACAAATTCTCAATAGAATATAGACAAAAGCACCATTTCAGGACAAAACCGTAGTTTTAGGACAATTGCACAAAAACTTGGGTGCAATTTCCTGACAAGTGTGCAGTTTTAGGACAACTACGTAATTTTCAAACAACTACGCAGTTTCTAAACAACTGCTCAAAATAAATGCACCAGTTTTAAACAAATGCATAGTTTTTGGACAAAAAAACTTGACAAATTGAGACAAATGCACCAAAACCTCAAAAACAACACATTTGTCTTACAAGACTTTGCACATGCAAAATGATAAAAAATATGATGAAAACAAAAGGAAAAAAGGTACATACCAGGGCACCAATGTTTGAAGGTTGTCTATACTCTCAAACGATCTTGAAATGATGTGGGGCAACCTCGAATCTCAGCATTCTACCTCAACAACTGATGAAATGTGGAATCCAGAGACAAGAATTAGCAAAAGGAACCAAGCACAAATGATCCAGTTTGAAGAAAAATTTCCTATATAACACCTCAAGGAAACCCTAATTATGCTTAGGAAATCTTTCTACTTACAAATTAGAAGCTTGAAAATGAGAAATGATGTACATTAACATAGAATATTTCAACTGAAGACATCAAAATGGTAATACAATAGTGTCAAGAGCCTGACCTCAAAGCTTAAAATTTTCAGTCAACCTCTCGAGGGGGCAACACAGATTCCTACCATCATTCCACTAAACACTGAGGCATAGTGTGGCATAATTTTTTGAAGAAAACTTAATCTTAAAACCAGAATCTTTGAAACTGAGCAACCAATACTTTGTATCAAAGAGGGGAAAAATGTAGACATGTAAAAAGGACTTGACACCTATCACACAACCTCAAACCACATCAAATAGCACTGAATGGAAACAAACAACATTCAACGACATCATATAGCACGAAACAACATCAAACAGAACTGAACGACATCAAACAACATTGAATAGCATCAAACAGCACTGAACAACATCGAACAACCTCAAAAAATTTCAAACAATATGGAAGATCACCTTCAATCATCCCATAATACCTCGAAATGACTCAAAATCATCTCCTAACACTTTGAAACGACTCAAAATCATCTTGTAACACTTCGAAATGACTCGAAATCATCTTGTAGCACTTTAGAATGACTCGTAACACTTTGGAATGACTCAGAATCATCTCATAACACTTTGGAATGACTCGAAATCATCCCATAACACTTCATAATGACTTGGAATCATCCCATAACACTTCAGAATGACTCGGGATCATCTTGTAAAACTTTGAAATGACTCGAAATCATCTCGTAACACTTCAAAATGACTCGAAATCATCTCGTAACACTTTGGAATGACTCAGAATCATCTTGTAACACTTTGGAATGACTCAAAATCATCCCATAGCACTTTGGAATGACTCAGAATCATCTTGTAACATCTTGGAATGACTCAAAATTATCTCATAATGCCTCGGAATGACTCAGAATCATCCTGTAACACCTCATAATAACTCAAAATCATCCCATAATGACTCAAATCATCTCAAAATCACCTTGAAACTGCTCTGAATCATTCTGTAACGCCTCAAAATGACTCGAAATAATCCTGTAACACCTCATAATAACTCTGAATCATCCCATAATGGCTTGAATCATCTTAGAATCACCCTGAAACAGTTTGGAATCATCCTCTAATGTCTTGGATCATCTCACATCATCTCATAATCGTCCTGAAACATCTCAAAATTATCCAGTAATTTCTCGGATCATCTCGAAACCATACCGCAACATTCCCGCATCACATCAAAACGACATCAAAAACCCTAATTCTTCTATTAATTGAATAATACAACATTATTTAATTAATTCACCTTTTCATCATTTCAAACAAATTTAATAAATCTCATTTATTTAATAAAGTCCCAAAAACCCTAATTCCTCTATTAATTAAATAAAACAACATTATTTGATTAATTTACGTTTCATTGTTTCAACCTATTGAATAAATCTCATTTATTTAATAAAGTCCTAATCCCACCTTATTTCATCTTGATTAATTAAATAACGCTAATTATTTAATCACGTCACTAAATCATCTTATTCCCCCAAGATTAAATTATTAAATAATAATTTAATTACAACACTTCTCCTCCAAAATTTGAATAATCAAATCAAACTATTCAAATCAATTATCAAATCAAACTAATGTAAATTTGTTTGCAAAATTCAAACTTGATTTTCACATTCAAACTCAAAAAAAGAATTAATTAATTAAATCAATTAATTCATATTCCTCACCCACTTTCTGATTGAGCAAATTACAATTGTTGACTAAGCAATCGAATTTCTTAACTAATCAATCTATTTTGTTAACTAAAACATCACATTCCTAACTAAGCCATCACAAACTTGACTGATCAATCTATTATGTTAACTGATCAATCACATCCCTGACTAGCCAATCTATTTCCCAATCATACAAATTGTGCAATCCACTTTGCACAATTCTCTCATGTCTAAACCCTCTCAACACACTCTGACCGTTGATCTAAATATTCTTCAAAATGATCTTGATTGTCCATTTCAAATCTCATTTTCTATATAACAAACCTCTCTCCTCACAAAAAAGGATCAAAGAATCAACGTACATTGAGCAACGAAGTGTTGTCAAGATCATCCTTGAGAGAGTTTCATCCATTGTCTTCAATCAACCAAACACAACAAGCATTCATCCACACTTTGCACATGAACTTTAGAGGCTTCGATGTGATAAGACCAATCCAACATCAAGTGAATGCACTCCTCTATGGGATGGTAAAGGCTATCATTTGTATTCATTTCATTTGGTAATCAATAGGTTCCTCATCATGCTTACAATAGAATAGTTTCAATTTCGTATGTGTAGGAGTTTCTAGATTTTAGATTTAAGTTTTTTGGTTGTAGATTAGATTTCTTCATCAGATTGCTTTCATGTCCTTCTTGGAACATTAATCTAACATCCTTCTTCCCCCTCACACAACTTTATTTGGTGGTGCAATTAGCTGGATGAGTAAGTGATAGATTGTGGTTGCTTTGTCCACTACTGAAGCAGAGTATATGGCAACTACTCGTGCTTGTAAAGAACCCATTTGGGTTAAGAGACTATGTTCAAATATGGAACAAAACAAGGTGCAATTACATTTTATTGTGATAGTCAAAGTGCGATATGTCTAGCCAAGAACCCAATGTTTCATGCCAGTACCAAGCACATTGATGTACAGTACCATTTTGTTAGAGATGTGGTCAAAGATGGAAGGGTGAAGCTGGTTTAAGGTAGAGACTTTGACGAAAGTTGTTGATTCTTTAACTAATCCTATGAGCATAGAGAATTTCAGATGGTGTTTAGAGACTATAGGCCTTTTGGCCCCTAGTAACTAGAGATGATGACACCCTTTCGTTTTCCTTGCAAGGTGTTTGACAAGTGGGAGATTTGTTGGGAAAATTTGTCTCAACCTTGCAATTATATATGATTTATTTATAGGATGTATGTTGGTATTTGGAAACTAATCATGCAAATATTGTACACTCGTAACAAGATGTGGGGTTTGAGGAAACACACTAGAAAAAAAATTCACTAACACATCAAGGTTTTTTCTCATTGACACGTCAAGGTTTATTCCACTGACACATCAAGGATTTTTCCCACTGACTCGTCAAGGTTTTTTTTGTTAACACGTCAAATGAAAAATTACCTTGTAAAACCCTAATTCTAAAAGGTTCCAAAAATATTGTTATAAGTCAGTGGGATGTATGTAGATGTGGGTGTATTTGAGAGTCTAATAGCGGTAAAGTTGTCTCTTGATCTCTAGTGGTGGTACTCCTATGAGAAGCTTTCTCTACAAGTATATTGTAATATTTTGATTTCTAAATAATATATTGGACGACTTTTGGAGTGTGGAGTTTTTCTCCCAAAAGGGTTTTCCCCATGTAAATCATTATGTTGTGGTATGCATGATATTTATGTTTATTTTTGTTTAAGTTTTTGTAATTGTTAAATATTTATAAATTTTTGCATTATTCTCTTCTCAAGGCTAGTGTAGGAAGTTGTTCTGCTACCTTAGCTTCCTTACACTCAGAATATTCCCTATTGGAATAGAATGCAACCTTTGAAAAGTATTGAATGCTTGTCATCATCCTATAGTTTTGTAGGAACTTCTCTCTCCTCTTCGTGAACGTGCAATAGCCATTAGATTATCGTTGAAAATTTATCACCATAGATGCCATCCCAGACATACACCAATATTCTATAGCTTTGCACAAATAAAAATGGGACCCACCTTTACCATTATCAACAAGAAGACATACAACACATGTCCCTACCGCACATCATACCTTCCTTTCATCCAATACACTTGTCAACACTTCACATACTCATGTAAATAATACTTTGAAAACAAAAATCTCTATGAAGAAGAAAGATAGTGTGACTCAACCAAATGACTCCAAGTGGCATTGACAAGGATTAAATGGGACCGCCTGATGAAATTTGGCACTTGCACATGCGGTAACCAAATCAAACTGTAAGCAAGACCGGTGAACAACAATACGAAAGAGCTTAAATTATAACTTAAGTGACTTGAAACCTCTGATAGGAAGTCAACGATGAAATAGAACATAAAGTTCTAGACCAAGAAAATCCTTAGGGTTTTAAGGAAATTAGGGATAAAACCCTACCAAGTGTAGAAACCTTAGAAGTAATCCAATCTAGACTAGCTAAAGACATCAAATGTAGACCACAACCATCACTATTACTAGCAACCATGAACAAATTAGAGCAAGGTAAAAGCACAAACCTGTGTCACACTTTCAACCAATTAAATAGTTCCAAGAAAAATAAATTCTCCCTAAATAGTTTCAAGCAAAATAGTTTTTCCTGAAACTACATGGCTTATACGTGGCACATAAAGTTTTGGGCGAAACCCTTTCACCCAAAACAACAAAATATTTTTTTTCCTTTGTTGATTTAAAATCCAACTTAAAATTTTTGCATGTAAGTTTTCGACTAAAAGGGTTTCGGTCAAAATAATTTCACCCAAAATTGTCTATGTGGCATCCTTGTTGGCAATGACTTCATCTTTTTTCAGAAATTTCTGAAAACTTTCACTTCAACATGAAATTTCTTCAATCAGAATGATTTTTTTCAAAAAACTAAAAATACCCTTTTGTAGAGCTCGAAGTCAAGAATTTGAATATACAATTTGTTTGATATTTTGTTTAGTTTTAAGATGTTTTTTTAATAATGCAAGTAGGTTGTTAAAATAAAAAATGAGGTTGATTAGAAATTTAAAAAATATATATATACTAAAACATTTTTTTAAAAATTGAAAAATATATGGTGCACTGGAGGAGAGAGTCATCTCCAAAAAGGGTATAATTTTTTTTTTAATGATAAAAATTTAGACAATATTTTACCTCAAATGAAAACTATCAAATTATGGTATGTTTGACTTTAAAATGTTATTATGAGAAAAGCATACATCAAAAAATTTAAATTTTTTTCCATGCACTAGATATTGAAGTTATCTATTTAGAAAAAAAATCAAGGGAAAATATTTTTTTCTATTTTTTCTTGACATCAACTTAACATCACTTTTTCTTGAAATTTTCATAAATTCAAAATCTACTCTTAAATTTAAATAAAAATATATATCAAAACATTTTTTTTTTAAATTAAAAAATTACAAGAATAATTTTCATCAAGAGTTATACATTTCACTAGTTTACATCATTTTGAAATTCAAAACATAAAGACCACTTAAATTATGCAGTCAAAGTTGAAAATTTTTGTTTGTGTTGGTCGATTCCTTTATAAAAGTGTGACATAGGTTTGCAATTTAACCCAGCAACTGAAGTAGACAACCTTCATGTCCAAGGCAATAAAACACATCTTGACATCAATGAAAAATTTTGCAACACTTCAAACAACATTGACAACATTTGTAACATTGCAACAATCTTCATCTTAGAGATCTTGATATTAGCCCTTGACATCAATGACAACAAGCATATTTCCAACAACTTAGAAATCCCATTGCTTGGGAAATGTCTACCCTTGTATATACCATCACATACATAAATCTTCCTACCACACTTATGTCTAATAATTATGGAGTGAAGATCTTGCTTTCTCTTATCAACTTCGCTAAAAAGTCTGTAATGATAAAAGGAAAATATTTAGGGAAGTCCAAATTTGGCCCCACAACCAACCATCATCGGTACTTGTGCATTGGCAATGTGGAAGGAAAACCTTCAAATGTCATTATTCTTCACAAACTTGGTCATGGGTGTTTAAATATTTTCATTAATGGGCTCATGGAGATTGCCTTTTTGGATTTAACTCCTGAAGTGTGTGTCGTGTATACAGTCTTGATTTCCTAGAGCCTTTTTGGTTGGCTTAAAAGAAGAAGTATTTGTGAGACCTCTCACATTTGCAAAAATTCTAATTTTTTTCTCTCACAGATTTCCTAGTTTTGCAGGGTGAAGAGCAGTGATATGGGTGGTGATAGGGTGAGGATGGAGTCAGACAATTATGGGGAATTCTGCAAGGACCCACTGGTTTGGCACATTTGTGTCAAAGGAGGGCTAGCGCCTTTAATGGAAATCTTGGTTGGTCATGATCTGAGGATGTCGACACAATTCATGAGCTCCTGGAAAGAAAGAAGGGTTACCATGGGTGGTGTCACCTTCGAGGTCAATGAGGAGGTGATTGCATAGGCGATGGGGCTCTCTTGCATCGGGAAGAAGTACCCTAAGCACACCAAGGCTCAAGACAATGAAAGTTGTAATGCACTCTTTAAAGCAAATGAAAAACCTGTCCACTCCCAATTTGGCTTTGAAAGAGAAGCTCTCCTATGATCGTGGGACTAGGGTTGTCTCACTCTCATGAAGTATGTCATCTTAGAGGGTAGATATAAAACTTTCTATTTTTATCATTTTCCTCTGTTAAATCACCTCTGCCATAAAATTTTGATGAGATTCCCATTTTTCTTGCTCATTGATTTAGAAAGTTCCATTGAGAAATTCTTAGACTCGATTACCCAAAACCCTGAGGATTCTCCTCCCCTGCCTCTCCACCAAGGCCTCATCTTAAGGATTTATCATTTTCACCTTGCACTTTGCCCACCCAAACCCATATCTAATGTTCATATCGAGGAAGTCGAACCCCCTGCTCAAACCAATATCTCTTTAGCTAAGTCTAAGGGCCCCAAAAGGAAAACCCCTCCAGAGAATACTGAAACTCCCAAGCCTAAACCATCTACCAAAAATAAAAAGGGGAGTGTGGGGATTTCCCAGTTGAATGCTATGGTTGGGCTCTATGAGCTCAAATCCACTGCTAATAAGACTGATAGCAAACTAGCAACTAAGAAAAAGGTGAAAGAAGAGGGGATTGGTCTGGTGGAGCCGCAAGCCACTGAAAGAGAAGGGAAGAATGTGATGGGAAGAGACTCCAAGGGGGATACTATGGTTTCTGCTACTGTGGAGACTAGGGTTAAAAATACTAGAATTAGATCTGGTAGGCTGGCAAAAAATATTAGGAAAGTGCAAGTTAATAAAATTTCTATTGATGAGGAGTGATTTGATAGCAAGGGCATCAAAAATGAGGAAGACACGGAGGAAGAGGAAGAGGTGTTTTTTGAAGGGCCTGGCCACTTTTCCAACCTCAACAAAATGCTAAAGGATAATTTGACTTCCTAGTCCTTTGACCTTCAATCTATGGAGTATGAAGACATCGCGAAGACAGTTGACAAAGGGGAGGATCATCGCATGTTGTTGGAGTGGGTGGAGAAGCTCGAGAAGAAGTTCACTGGTTTGGCTCAGTTCACTATCAAGATGGTCCACCATGTGGTTGGCGCCCTTTCCATTGTACTTAAGGATGAAATGGATAAGAAGGCTACAGAGGAAGGCCCCAACTGCATTGGGGGGATGTTGTTTTCCTCCACTCTTAGAATTGGGAGAATTCTAGTTAGTCTATTGTTGTTGTGTCTGGTCTAGGTCATTTTTTTGTCAGTTGTTTGTCTATTGTAACTATGTTTTGTTTAGGTGGTTTTTTGTTATTTTTCTATGGACTTGATCTATTTTGGCCCCTGAGGTTCATTGTGTAAAGGGTACAACACCCTATAAATATTTCTTATATTATCAAAAATATGCCAATTGTTCACACAAGTAAAATTCCTAAGTTTTCACTTTTAATTAATAAACTATGTTTCATTACCATCGCCATTATAAAAAAATTATTTTCAAAAGGATAACAAATGAGTACAAATGACATAAAAATTCCATTCTTTAATTTAATTTCTAAAATAATATTTCACATATTACAATATTTGCAAAGGTTGTATACAAATACATACATAGCTAAATTGAGCTTCAAAGCCATATATATAGATGGTCCAGGAATCTCCTTTCAAATCTTGTTTGCTAGTTGAGGAGGAAAGGATCACCCAAGCACTTTTCCACCAACCACAGACTCAAATGTGGTCACCCACACATCTATCATCTGATAGATGGCCCTTCCCTTCGATGAAGAGATTGGTGGAGTAACCTTGTAACGACAACCACTCTGAGCTTAGCATTGTGCCCTACATAACTAGAACTTGTAGACACTACAATCCTGAACTAGCATGCATAAAAGGAACACATTGAATTGACAGTGGATCCAAAGGTGATCACACTACTTTGGCCAAATTATTCTCACTCAATATCTCGAGTGACAGTCATCCTATTCACATACACTACTCTAGCTCAATTTTACTCTAGGCCATTATAAACTATGTATAAGTAATTTCCTTCAATAGGTATTCATTAACCTTATAAATAACCTATTCCCTTTATCCAAAACATAATGGTACTTCTACCTATTAGAACTTCTAAAATTTGCAATTTCACCATCCTGACAAGCTTTGAACCCAGTACGTGAAATTCCTTGAACTTTTAAACTATCCAATTTCCATAAATGGGATCACCTTGTAAATCAATGTTTAGGTCTGACTGACATTGAAAATCCCATATAAATCCAAAATTCATCATATATTCCTTAGTAATGCATAAATGCCTAAGCCAATTATCAAAATATGCATAAGCTTACCCTTACAAAATTTAACCTTGAGCCAATAATAAAATGAATTTTACCATTATCCCATTAAAAACCTATCACCCAATATCTTATTTACCACAATAATTGCTCAGGTGGGCTCATAAATGTTATTGAATAAAAAATATGAAATAGCTCAAGTCAGGGACACTACACTATGTCAAAGCGATTTATTTCATGGTCCCTTCGATAATCCGACAAGACATCATCGAGGACATAGTAAAATGTTGAGAGGAAATATTTTGGAGTCCCTTCAATGCGATGATGTGTGTTAAAACAATAATATTCATGGCATCGACTTTGAAAGTATTGATATGACGGGCTTCTAAATATGTCAAAGTAATAACGAAATGTTGAAGGGAAACTTTTTGGAGTCCCTTCGAAAACTTGACAAATAGAAAATGCATATATCAGGAGGAAAGATATATATTGCGAGAGATAATTAAGGGTCCCTTCAAGGGAGTGATATATGTTGCAGATATGACATTTATTGAATTTATAATCTCATCAGCCAAAATTGAAATGCATCGGAGTGACAAAGAAATATTGAAAAGATGGTGTAATAGTAACCCAAGAAAAGGTTCAATGGGACTTTGAGATATCAAAGTGAAATTTTTTAAAATCCTCTCGATATCCCAATAACAAATAAGCATATCAAAAGGAGATGTAAATATTAGTAGGAACATAAAATTAGTCCCTTCAAAATCCCAAAAGATAAAGAAAAGTACAATATTGATGAATCTATCGGGAGAGAGAGATGAATATCGATAAGAGTACATTATTGGTCACTTCAATGCAACAAAAGCATTAATTCACCTAGGTGACAAGACAATGATATCTCAAGGAAAGAAGTGGTGGCAGATAACACAAATTCACAAGTAGAGGGGATGTTTTCTTTGGAATTCACCATGAAGGATTTGATCACTGTGACTGACACTTGGACCAGTTTGAAATATGTTGAACATCTCTCTCATGTCAACATATTCATCGTGCGAGCAACACAAGGACAAAAACCTCATCAAGGTCACCAAACATTCAAGCATTCTATCACGAAGAGGATGACCTTAACACATCGAGATGATCATGGGTCATCTACATTGATTAATGGGTTTAAGTGCATTATCAATGTTGTGGACTTCCAATCAAAGTCATTTACTTTCTTATCACTTGTTTCTCTTAATCATGTTTCAAGTAAAACTAATGTCTAGTTTTCTATGAAAGGGCATGAATCTTAAAAGGTGCCTTATTTTGTAATGGCCTGAAGCTTGTTGCTTCTCATATATAAAGGGAAACCAAGACTGAATTTTGATCATCATAGAATTGCCATCATCATGATATAGCCATTTTAAGATAGGATGCATGAAAAGACTTCTGATATAGTGTAAAATCATTTGAAGCAATCAATTTGGAGAAGAAATTTTAATATGGTGGCCAAAATTCTGGTGTTCAATTATTTGTTAATATTGATTCATAGATGTTATCTTGTTGTCTCCAAAGTGATCTTTCCTTGGTATTCAAATTGAATGAATCTAGCATACATTTATTTTTTCAAGACACATTTGTAGCCTTTATGTGATTCATTTTGATTGGTTTCTACAAGAAAGAATTAAACTCCTTTTAAGTGATTCCTTTTAATTGGTCTCTTTCAAGAATTAAAATCCTTTTAAATAAGTAATCTTAATTGGTTCCCTTCAAGCAAGAATTAAAATCCTTTCAAATATCACATTAATATGGGAAGATATCATTGGGATTTGTAAGAAGAGCCTGGTAACTGACAACCTTGGGCGTTTATACAAAGTATAAATATTTGAAAGTGCCCAATAATTTGAGTTAATCTAGAAGTAGGACACATACATCATATAGATCTTGAATCCATTGCCCAATAGGATAAGACATTGATCAATTTCATTTAAAACAACATTTCATAAACTTCTTTCATACATTTCCAATTTCCAACTTTTAGGATTAACAGTTAGAAGCATTAGTTAGTTTAAATATTTAGTTATGTATTTCAAACCTTATGCCATATTGGAGTAGATAAAGAAAAGGGGGATTTAATTTCCATAAATTCAATCTGTTTGATATCCAATCATAGGAGTTTACATTTATTAAGAAATTGAGGTACACCCGCCTAGGTCTAGTAGAGTCTGAAGAGTAGGGAATCATAACCACATTGGTTAATTATGTTCATTGGCCAAAACATTTTTAAACCTTAACATAGAGCCTGACATACTATTAGGGTTTCAATTTACAATTTTGAGAACCAACACTACCAATAAATCATAAACAAAAGAATATGTTACCCCCTTTAATGGATATTCTAATCCCAAGTATAATATATGAGCTTTCTAAGTCTACAAATTAACTTTGCATGCAATGTCTCAATACGTATTCTTATTTCGTCAATCCTAGTATGTAATACTATAGACATTAATCAATCACTCCTTATTATGGATTAAGTACAAACACTTTTAAGGAAAACATATCAATATGTCTTTTCCTTTCCTATAAGCATATAGAATATAATTCTACTTCAAGCAAACAATGCAATTTTCCAATTTAAACACACAAGGCAAATAATCTTTCAATTAAAAGATAAAACATGAAGAGAATAGAATCTCATGCTTGATTTATGCTTTTCCAATGAATCCACTAGATCTCAAGCTTGACCTCCTCTTAAAATCAACTTAGTAATAAACCTTCTCAATTTCACTCACTAATCTTCCTCACAATAACTCTCAGCAATATAAGAAACTCTCTTAATGAAATATACAGTAGAATGGAGCAACATAATTATGAAAAGAATAAGTGTCTCCAAATGAGATGAGAATACCTCATATTTATACCCAAAAACCATCTTCTACAACCTACATTCAATGTTTAAGCTATGACACTTCTCATCCAAATACCATCAAATCAGCTAAATAAAGAAAAGGTGGCAGATCCCTATCATAATATTCATCAAAACTATATAGCAGATCAACCCTATGCTTGCCACAATAGTTTGACTATTTCATAATGCACATGCTTTATTCAAGAAATCGACTTTCAGGTTTAAAATACTTCCAAAAGACAAATAGAATTCATATTATGGCACCATCTATTCAACTCATTTCCTATTCATAAGCTTGCTATTTAATACAGAGAATAAGTCAAACTCCTCTTGGTTGTGTATCAAATAGTCAACTTGGTCATAGACTTAGCGATCAACACTTATCAATGAATCAACCTCCTTCTATATAGTGTTGTTAATGATTTGACTCAACACGCCTCTTATTATAGTTCACAATATTTTATTCCTTCCGTTCAATAATCTTACTTAGCAAATTTATTATTTATGTTTTTCAGTGACTATTATCCATAAAGATAAATGTGGTTTCATTACTTAGCATTGCACTGCTAAATATATCATTACATTCATATTAAATCGACCATGGCCTTTATCCTATAAATCAACCATTATCATAAATCGACCATTAGTTAATATATAATATATATATGTACATAAATATATAATATCAATAAATAAAATTTAATGCTATATATATATATATATGTATATATATTCAAATATATATTTATTTATATATATTATTTGACAAATATTTTTTTCTAAATATACACTTGATATTTGAATGAATGAGATCAAATTAACATTTCAAATACAATATCGTTTGTATATATATACATGTATATATATTCATTTCATTCTACAATCAAACACATAAACAATTGTTATCTTATCGATAGATATATATACATGTCATTTATATACATATATACATACGTGTCTCATTGTCCTCTTGATATCACCATGCCCATGAGCAACCCGTTCATAAGTATGTGTAGGTATGTCTACCTATATACTCTCATGTACGTGTTATCTCATGTGTATGGATTATCATCAACATGCATATGTATACATATATACATTCATGTATATTTATCCCATCAATCAAGTATAGTAATATTAAGAACTCACATGCACTAATCACTTAAACACAATCCAAGAAAGCTCTTAATAGAAATCAAGATCCTTCATAACACAAACACACTATACTTAAGGATGAATTACCAATTCCCAAAACTATGACTTGACTCAACCATTCTATTAGTAAGTGTGTGTGTAAGCTCAGTTAGGTTTCATTACAGGTTACCCAACCAAGTTCTTCTCCTGAGTGATACTTCCTCACACTTTTGGAGGATTGAATCCGAACGTGCATTCAACTTAACACATTTTCTTGGTAGTCAACGATTCATCAAAACAAGCATTTACATTTCATAGTTACAATATCAAATTTAATAACCATTCATTCCATATATGAATTTCATCATATAACATCAAATGAAATAAACATTCATTCATAATTATCTGATTTAATCAAATTGTAACCTTATATTTCCAACCAGAATCCCAAATACATTCACAAATGCAATAATTTACCCTAACATAGTAATAGTAAATAGGTAAAAGTACAACAAAGTGTAACAACTTACATATTAAACATTGTACATGTTATCCAAATCCTTTGTATAGTTAGGACATTTTTCCAAAGATGATTTAGTGCCTACTAGTAAAGTGATACTTATCGGTTCATTGTCATGCATTCCAAATCTTTGTAAAATAGTTTCAAGATATTTCCTCTAGTTCAACCAAAACTTCTTATTAGTCCTATATCTATGCATCTTCATACTAAATATAACTATTTCAACCTCTAAGTTCTTCATGCCAAACTTTCTATACATAAGTATTGATCTCCTTAATTCATTTCTTATCATTTTGAGTTATCAATAGATTAATTAATAATTAAAAGGTGGTCATCAACTTATTTGTAGTATACACAATGATCAACATTACTCCTTCGAAAACTAAGTATAATTAATATGCATCAAACTTTTGATACCAAATATATTGTGACTTTAAGACCATATGAATTTTTTTCAATATATAGACTAGGTCTTATTTTCCCTCCACCTTGAATTCTTCAAGTTGACTCATATAGACTTTCTCCTCTAAATTTAAATCTAGGAATACCCTTGTGTCACTAAATTTCCTTGTACCTTTCCAGTATACCATCTATGTTATGGTTTTTTTATATGCCCACCTGTAGCCAATGGGATTCCTTTCATCAAGGAAATCAACCAAGTCCCAAGTCTTCCACTACTTCAATTCCAAAATCTCATCTTACATGGAATTTCTCCAAGACTTTATTTGCTTAGAAGAGAGAGCTTCTCCTATAGACATTAATTCATCATCAATTCATGTTATAGAAAAAAAAATAGAAATTTGGTGGACTATACATATCAAGTAATTTTTGATGTCGTATAGACCTTCTCACAATAACAAATTAGAGATCAAAATTGCATTATTCTTTAAAATTTATACCTAATGCACCTTCTTCCTTTACATCCACATTGTCTTTTCCACTAGCTTGTTCATTTGTAGATGCATATATGTGCTCTATTTTACATTCAAAATGCATATTTTGGATCTCATTTACCTTTGATTGTTCCTCCATGGATAAAAATCTAAGTTTCCTAAATATGACATCCCTTGAATAGATAACATTCATTGTTAGTAGGGTATGAAGCTTATAGCCTTTCACATATTCACCATAAACTATGAAAATACACTTCTCAACATTAAAATAAAACTTTTAGAAAAAAAAATCAGCACAAAAATAAGTACCTCATAGAAAAATAATACTAAATATCTAACAATGGTCTTCTTACTTGTCCACGGCTCATTAGTGTCTTCTACTCAAGCACAAAAGTGAGAGACCTATATTTCAAGTAACAAGTATCATTAACCATCTTAGCCTAAGAATCTTGTCCTACAACAACACTACTTAATAGGCATGTGGCTTGATAAAAAAAAGGCTTTGTTTAACCTTTTAGCTAGTCCAATCTATTGGAGTGTTTAAGGTATTGTTATTTGTCCAACAATTTAAGCATTCTTTTGGAATACTTTAAACTCGTTTGAGAAATACTCTCCACTATTATTTGACCTTAACACATATTTTATTACTATTTTGATTCTCTACAAGTGCCTCAAAATCTTTAAGCTTGTGAAAAAAATTAGACTAATTTTTCAAAAAATGCATCCAAGTATGTCTAGAATAATCATCTATAAAGGAGATACAACAAATAGACTTACCAATGGAGTACACGTCCACATGATCAAATTGATCAATGTGAATCACTTCCAAAATATCTATAGATCTAGCACTCCCTAAAGCAAATCTTACCCTATTTTATTTCCAAACATAATATGCTAATAAAAACTCAAAATCAATAAAATAATTTAAAAGACCTTCCACCACATTCTTTTTTCGCAACGTTTTCATGTATTTTTCTCCTGTGTAACCCAACCTATAAAACCACAATATTCTTGATTTAGGTTTAGTTACATTGACTAAACTACACAATCTTGATGCATCTATCCTAAAGAGAATTCAATGCTTGATACCTTTAACCAACATCAAATTTCCTCAATCCAACCTACAACCCTTCTTGTCAAAAGCAACCTGCATTCTATAATCAATCATATTATAAATAAAAATAAGTTTTCTTGCAAGGCCTAGTTATGAACAACATAAAAAAGCTCCCTCACTTTATCATCACTATAGGACACCTTCACCTTTCCCTAACCAACTATGTGAAAAACTAAACATGCAGAGAGGTGGTGACATTTATAATGCACCTCAACTAAACAAGGAAAGTACAAATCTTATATACAACCTATCCAAGCATATACCTACTTAAGAAATTTTATCATATCTTGGGTGCATATAATGCAATAACATAATAAATTAAATGTAAGGAAAATAAATTATACCAATAGATATTCATTCCTATAGGTGAGAATCACCAACCTCTCATTTCCATTATTATTCCCTAAAATATCTATGTGATGACAAGGAGAAGAGTTAGCTTGGTTTATAGCCTATAGTTTAAAATTGACCAAAATTCCAAGAAGAATGGACTTTGTATAGAAAACTTCATACAATGTTAGACAAACAAGTTATTGAGAAATTTGACTTGTTCTCTTATTTATACTTTTTATTCTATGCACCAACTTTGTTCAATTTGGATCAATAGAGATTTCTCTAGCTTGGACCCCCAACTAAAAAAAAGGATGAATATGGCTCTAGTACTTTGGAAGTGGCAAAAAGCTCTCCCTCTCTCTCTCTCTCTCTCTCTCTCTCTCTCTCTCTCTCTCTCTCTCAAAAATAGGGTTTATTCAATGAGTGCTTTGTGCAATGAGCATTTATTTAATGAACAACCCTCCACCCCCTTCTCTCTCTCTTTTCCCTAAGAAATAGGTTTTATTCAATGAGTGCTTTGTGCAATGAGCATTTATTTAATGAAAAACTAAATAAATTTGTTGGTATACTTCTTATTAAAAATATCTCTCTTTTCCCTAAGAAATAGGTTTTATTCAATGAGTGCTTTGTGCAATGAGCATTTATTTAATGAAAAACTAAATAAATTTGTCAGTATACTTCTTATTAAAAATAATGGTTTTGCATTTAATCATTTCCTCTCTCTCTCATGGCAATTCCCTAAGAATGGGGTTTATTCAATGAGTGCTTTGTGCAATGAACATTTATTTAATGAAAAGCTAAGTAAATTCATTGGTATGCTTCTTATTATATAATGATTTTGCATTTATTCATGTCTTGTAATAATTTAACATAGCAATGTCACACTAACCAACCAATAAGACCAAATAATTAGTAGTTAAAAATGTGAAGGCTATAAAATTTAGATAAAAAAAACACAATAAAAAACGTTGATAGATCAAAGAATGCATCCAAAATATTGATGTTTAACAATTATCACACAATTAAATTGAAAAACACTCATTTTAATAAAAAGATGTTGACAAAGATAATGAATATATAATATTATATTTTAAGAAAAAATACATTGTAAACCATTAAAAAAACAAAACAAAACAGGTAGTAGAGAGCTTCTGATTCCATGGTTGTCATGGAACACCAGCCTCCCAAACCAACAATTTCCTTCGAACATCTTCACAACCAGATGGACATATGACCCTCCTCTCACAATTATAAGCTCTCTCAAATCCTAACTGATGACTGAGAACCGACCTCCCTGATTTGGAAGAGAAACCCCTTATTCATATTCAACACTGGAAAAGAGCACTTAGGATGAAGTCTTGAGAGGCTTAACAATTTCCCAAGTGAAGTCAGGGTCATCTCTGCCAAAGTGACCATAAGCAGCAGTCTTTTGGAACCTCCCATTTCCACCCCTCTTCAAATCGAGGTTAATTGACATCATACCGGGCCTAAAATCAAAAGTGTCCTTGATAATATTGAGAATTTCCTTATCAGGAATTTTACCAGTACCATAGGTATCCACAAACACAGAGAGAGGCTCAGGCACACCAATGGCATAGGATACCTGTACAATACACCTCCTGGCAAGCCCAGCTGCAACAACACTCTTGGCAGCCTGCCTAACAATGTAGGCCCCACTGCGGTCCACCTTGGTGGGGTCCTTTCCACTGAAAGCCCCTCCTCCATGAGCTCCCCATCCACCATATGTGTCAATGATAATTTTCCTTCCTGTCAGCCCTGCATCTCCATGGGGCCCTCCGATCACAAAACGCCCAGATGGATTCAAATGGAATATGGTGTTCTCATCCAGGTACTTTACAGGGATCACGGGCTTGATCACATGCTGTTTCAGATCAGCAGCAATTTGATCATTGGTCACCGTCTCGTCATGCTGGGTGGAGATGAGAACAGTGTGGACACGCAGGGGAACCATGGCGCCCTTTTCATTTTTGTACTCGATTGTGACCTGGGTTTTTCCATCAGGTCTCAACCAGGGGCAGACGCCGTTCTTTCTGACCTCTGTAAGCTTGGCGCCCAGCTTGGTAGCCAAGACATGGGTAAGGGGCATGAGCTCAGGGGTTTCGTCCGTGGCGTACCCGAACATATGACCCTGATCCCCTGCCCCAATTTCTTCAGGGCGCTTAGTCAGATGACCATGAACACCCTGGGCAATGTCAGGGCTCTGCTGTTCAATGTTGACAAGCACTCTGCACTTGTCAGCATCGAGACCCACATCGTCGGAGATGAAGCCAATTTCTCTGCAGGTCTTGCGGACGATTTGCTCGTAATCAACATTAGCCTTGGTGGTGATTTCGCCGAAGACCATGACCATGTTGGTCTTGGTGCAGGTCTCGCAGGCGACTTTGCTGTCGGGATCCTGCTCCAGACACGCATCTAAAACTGCATCAGAAATCTGATCGCACAGCTTGTCTGGGTGCCCCTCGTTCACCGACTCCGATGTGAACAGAAATGTCTCCATGGCGTTCTGCAACAAAATTCACAGCAATTAGTCGATGTAAATTGAAATTTTAGGGAAAGAAAAACTGGGTTCTGAGTAAGATTGGGAAAGTTCCCTATCCTTTCAAAATCTGGCTGCTCAGAATTCTTGAAAATCTCATGAATGATTCAACAGCATTAGGTATCACTTACCTTGGCAGATTAATTTCTTGCTCTGAAGAAGGTTACAGTGAGAGTTGCACACAATCAAGAAGCCATTCGACTCCGCTTTAATAGACAAACGAATCATTTACCTGGCCTAGATTTGCGTAGTGGGGAGAGTTGTTGGGGGTAGGTGTCATCAAAATTGTTTTTGAATAAATCAATTTAAATATTTATTATCAGTATTTTTTAATACAGATTTCTACTCAGTGGATTAGGTTAAGTTTAGTTTTTAAGCGATTTCATTAAATTGGATTTTTCTGGACGGTTTCTAATTTATATATACACTGTTTTATAATAATTTTAAATAAATTATTTTAAATATTTGTTGTAATCAATTTTATTTTTTTTTACGAGTTTTTAAGTTGGATTTTATTTTTATGTGATTTTGAGAAATATGATTGACTGAATGAAAGAAGGATTTTAATAGCATCCACTAGATCAAAGTAGTCTATAGAACCAAGAGCAACAACAAAAGAGTACCCTCTAAGCCTTGGTGTTCGCTATCCAGCCATCAAGATGTATCATGGGCATCCTGTACCCCCATATTGCATTTAATTGCAGCATGGGAGTACGGCCATCAGGATGCACATGGCCAGATAGCCAATGTCGTAAGTCTTGCTTCAAGACCCAAGGTAACCAAACTTTTAAAAGATTTGTAAACTCCTCTTGATGTGACATTGGATTCTTTCATTTGTGACAATTTAATCAAGAGATGACTTACTTTTGATTGTATAGATATTTCTCATAATATTTTATAATAAATTATAAATATTATTAACCAATACTTTTTGATAATGAACTTTTTTGGATGTGTAATTCAATGAGGTTAGGTTTTTAAGTGATTTTGATGGATTGGATTTCTCTATTCGTAACACTTTAATCAAATGATAACAAATCTTAAAAATACAATTAAATCATATTCAATTTTTAATTAATTTTGATGAATTAAATCCTCTTATTATATTCTCTTAATAAGATTATAATCTGCTATTAAAAAATCAATCAATTTATTTGATTTTATATTTTTTCACTTTATTTGCTCTCTACCTACCTTCCTTTGAAGTCTAAATCTTTCCTGTCGTATACCCACCAACCCACCAAATTGTTGGTGTGCCAATCATCGAATAAAACCAAAGCTTATAGTGGACTTGTGTCAAAAAAGATAATGAAATTTGTTAAACCAATTATTTTAGTCCCTGGGATGTCATGTTTAGGTGAGAACAGCGTGAAATGTCATGAAATTGTGATTTCTATTGGGGTGGGTGAAGGGTCGTGAGTCTCACCTAAAAAGAATCGACTTTGATTTGATTTAATATTTTATTCCAACTACGCTTAGTGTATTAAGCACTCTTTTAAGTCAATGTGGGGAATACCACATACACCAAGCGGGTAGTTTAAAGGCCGTTTTTAAGAGGGAATGTTTAGAGGTTTCGATCAAGTAGTTAAAGTAGCTAGAGATTTAAGGTGGGATTTTAAATATCTGTTTAAATATTTTATAGTCTTAAAGAGTTTATGTATAGTATTACTTGTAAAAAGTTAAATATTAGTATTAGTTTGTTTAAATGTTTGGTTGAATTATATTTATAGATTATCATTATATTTTAAAACAAGAGAGGGAATGTAATGTGTTTTTTGGTTCATAAATTTTGTTTGGTAATTTTAGTTTTAGAATATTCACATCATTTTTAATTTAGTTTTGTGCTTAACTTGAGGTACTGTCTTAATACATTGAGAGCGATAAATGGCATGATATTATGCAAAGTTGGGTTCATTTCCTTAGTCTCCTCTTTGCCCATTTACATATACATTTAAACCTACCATATCCATTTACATGCACACTTCTTAATGTTCATCTTATATATGAACGTTGATTGTGTCTAGCTATGCACTTACTTCCATTGAATCATTTGTCACCTAGATCTAACTATTATTCCATTTCAAACAAGTTTGTGAATGCAGGAGTGACTCCATAGTCACAAACTTGTCTATTTCTATTTTGAATTTGATCAAATAGCCCTCTTACCCTTCTAACTTGAGCGGATTAAAAACATTTTTGGTACAATTTGATGTTGTGTGCTAGTATTTAAAGACATTCAAATCATCTCCACCAAGCATTTGAAAGTACATTATCCTAGAGAATTGGAGGAATCAACAATTACACAATTTGGTTTGGTGCAATTTAAAAAGAGAAGAATTTGCATATTAGGTGCTCATTTGTTGTTTTTAATAGTTTAATTTCAAGGGGATAATCAAGGCACAATGTCCTTGTAACTCAATCATATTACAACCTAATAAGGAATTTATTAATACTACCAACCCAAACTTTTAAAAATGGTACAACAAAAGACATTGTATCAAACAAAGTTCCAACAAAAAAATCTATCAATTATGTAGATGAATTAATGGCATAGGTACAAATGTGGTCACAATTTTCTCTAATCCCCTAAACTTGTCCTCAAACAAGGCAGAGGTTCGACATAGAATCCTAGGTAATTTCACTAATAAAGAGGCATTGTTCCCAAGTCTAACAATACATAGATTTCTATAATCTTATTCATTTTTCATCTTTCTTCAATTGTCAAGCTACTTATATTACCTTCAATCTCATTCAATTTTCAAGCTACTTTAGTCGATTTTCTATCCTCAACTATGTAATGACCTCACTTGATTATTAAGTAGGAAAACACCATAAAAAATAATAATATTGAACGCAATTACTCAATTGCATTCTATAATAATATCAAAGTAAGATAAATAAATTAATCTCAATAATTTACTCATATTCTCTATCATTTGGTTTCACTGGACATTCTTTGCTACAAATGATGACAAGATAGTAATTGAGTACTTTCCATTATAATGATACTTGAATACTTCAACTATTCAATACATAATATCAAGAATTAAATATAATGAATGTCAATATATAGACATGAGGTACATGTTATTAATGATGGTACAATGCCAACTAAAATCAATAGCACGTTATCTCTAATCAATCATGTTTTTAACATTTCAATTACAAGAGGGAGAACATCACTTGATTTTTTTCCTCTAACCACAGAGTAGTGGTCCCCTGCACACCTTCCATCTATAAGTGGCCCTAACCTTCACATGAGAGTAATAGATCCAAGAGACTTTATAGATCACCATGCTATCTGAAAAATTATGTTGTGTACTAATATAAATAACCCATCATACTTGATTCTAGATACCCTCTAGCTAAGTATAATACATCCAATTAATTTGTAGCTTTAGTCACGATGAGTAGATGATGCAAGTAGTGATTTTACATTACTTTGGCCAAAGATTTATAAATAAATAAACACGTTTCATGACAAAATACATGTCTCGTATGTTCACACACATCTATCTCAAACTAGTTATCAATAATAATTGTTTCATATACCACAGCAAGAAAAGTCAACACACATTTCCAATTCAATAGAATATTTATTCCACTCTTTGAAAGTCTCATATTTTCAAGATAAAATCAACACATGCATATTATTTGCATTCATTCAAGTGCACACACACTCATACACTTATATGTATATGTGTATGTATATATACATATATATGCATATACATGTATATACACATTTATATGCATATATACATATATATGTATATATAAATATTGAATTACATATACTTGTATGTATGGTTGTACTCAAAATCTATTGAGAAATTATAAATAAGATATTGCAATTGATACACAGATAAAACATAAACATTTTATCATTACTAGACATTCATCTTTTCAACAATGATATATTTTTATATAATGCATCAAAGTACTTGTTTCTCAAAATCACATAATTTTTCTCAAGATTTACCACATGTGAGGTTATAACAAATCATTACATCTTTTGAGAATATAACTGTGTATGTGTGTGTTGAATACATCAATTTGAAACAGAATATATTTTCAAGAAAAAGACTAAAATTTACGCATTTAAACATACTATCTTTCATATTTAAATATATTGTCAGGCATTAAGAATAGAACAAGACTATTTACATTGTTAATTTCTTAACATGTTAACAAATATGCTTATCCAAACCCATTACATGTTCACTTTCGAATATGCCATCTCTTTCATAACTACTACCCATTGAATTCATAATATTCTCTTACTTGTTCAAGACAAAATAAAATATGGTATCAATTTTATAAAGCCCCATTGGGTTTAGTAGAGTGTAACCATAATACTTACTTATTTAGTCTCCTAATTTTTCCTCAAGTGCATGCAAAAATATAGGTTTTTTTGGGTTAATTTTTCCTCGAATTTATGCAACAAAATATACCCTATTAGGTATTTCTTTCTTTCATAGTGATATGCCTTAACAAAGGCCAAATCAATTCTCCCTCCCTACCTAGATAATTCTCCTTCCCTCCATCCCTACCCCTCTCTCTTTGTCCCCCCTCCCTCTCTCTCTCAGGTCTCTCCCTCCCACCCTACCTAGATCTCTCTCTCTCTCTCTCTCTCTCTCTCTCTCTCTCTCTCTGAGGTCTCTCCCTCCCTCTAACCCTCCCACTTCCCCTCTCTCCGGGCAAAAAAATTACAAAAAAAGGTGGCATGTCCGAGCATGTGTCCTCTACTTATATTGAAAGTTTCAAAAAATAATTATTATTTTCGTGTACTTAGGTTGGCCAGACGTACACCTGCTTTTTATTTATTGCTTGAAAATTTAGTACTACTGCATTGAAATTTTAAATTTTCACCAAATAGATTATTTTTTTCCAAAAAAGGACTAGTATCTTAGAAACTATATTTGATTTGCTACAAATTTTGTTCTTACATATTTTTCAAATTATGTTCTTACATATTTTTCAAATTATGTTAATAACCTATTCAAATTTTTATGTCAAGTTTCCTAACTTTGTTTTTTGAATTTTTATTGCCACTTAAGGGCCTAGTTTGGACCCCCATGATCTTGCACAGACCCCTTTATCCTTTCGGTCATTTTTATATTGATTTTGTCTTTATTATGCTTTTGATTCATTACTATAACATTGTAATATCATGCTACTTAGAGAATATTCACCAGACATACCATTATTTTGTATAAAAAGAAAGTGGTATAACAAGGGTCACAACCCTATTAGATAGCAAGCCTAGAGTCAAAAAATAAAAGGTCTACACAAGGCATTAACATAAAAAATAATAGAGACATAGACAAGAAATAAAACTTAAACAACACTAGACTAGATAGTAGAAAAACTAAAACTTACTCTGAGGGAGGAGACCTTCCACCAATCTTCATGTAGGAACTTGTACATCTCTTCTTTATTGGTCTTTTTTAATCCTAATTGGGGATTTTGTCACCAAATTTTCTCCTATTATCTTTCTTTATAGATTGAAGAAATAGGAGAGTAGCAACAAACCTAACTAATTAACAACCTAGTACATATTTTCTTTAAGGATGGTCATTCTATATTTTAGAGAAGCCAAAATTTTAGCATTGGAATCTAGTGGAAATAGGGGATCTCCTTAATATAAATTTTCTCCTCCATCAAAGGCCCCACTAGATTATTGTTAGTCATAGTTAGTGTAGGGAACATTCATTTCTTCAAAAATATTGAGACTAGTCAACCTCATAGTAGCCTCCCCAGGCATGACTTGTTTGGGGAAATCATCCTCTAAATTCACAATCCCACTAGCAACAATACTATAAATAGAATCATTAGTGGATTTCTCCTAACTCTCAAAGGTTGAGCTTTTATCACTATACTCACTTATATAATTTATATTGATACTAATGGGTGGGGTGGTATGCTTAATAACTATGAGCCTATTGGAACTCTATAGACTTGTGCCCTGAGCCTTATCTTTTTTATTGACCATAACCTTATATTTTGCCTCCTTGGACAAATTACTAGTCTTTCTGGTGAGCTACTCTTCGTCAAACAACACTGCTCTAACCTTTTTAGCCTTATTATGAAGGGGGAGAGATTTTCACATAGATTCATTATCTTATAGATCTTGGAATAAAAATTAGAAACTAGATGCTCTTTATACACCATATTTTAGTAAAGAATCTATATAACCTTAGGGAGACACGATTATTTTCACCAACATCATCAATCTGTGGGATTGATTTTAATGTTGACCATAGAACCCACCACTTTATTAACCTTGTGAAAAATATTCACAACCCTAATATGAGAGAACTTAGCAGAAAATCCTTTAATATTATTGATATAGTCCTTAATATTCCAACTAGTGTTAGTGTAATCATCAATAACCAGTTTACAATCTCCCTCAACCATGGGATTTTGAATTCTCAAATCATAGGCTAATTTAATACCCAAAAAAGTAGCAACTTTTTCTTGATTATTGTAATTAGCACCAAGGTTTCTCAAATATGTCACAATCAATTTTCCACTTAATGAGATCCTATGATATCCCCACACTAGAAAGACATGGGTTCCCCTTTGAGGCACCATCAAAGTTCAACTTTTTCGAACCAAAAGGAAGTGATTAACAAAATATGTTCTTTCTAAGTTTCTTCTTATATAAATTGACATCATGAAGATCCTTGCAAATACCCTATCTTTTACCAATTGTAATTTCCAAAGGAGAGGATAATTTTATATTTTCTCATTGTGGCATTACTCACATTTTCAACAAGAGAGTAAGAGAAGGAATGGGCAATTTCATTTGCACCTTTGGGAGAATCCCTAAAAATATAAGATTACTTAATAATTGGGTGAAAAAATCTTAAGAACCAACCATTCATAATTTCAACCATGGAATTTTGCATGCCCAACATATCTCAAATTTGTGAAAATTTATATCCCAAAATTTCTTGGAAAACTCACATTGAAAGAAGAGATGATCCATTGACTCCCGCCCCTTGGTGCATGAGATACACCTATTAGAATTTGTGTAAGTTATCTAAAGTAATATAATTTTGTTATGGGTAACATTCCACCAAAAGGATACACTTATTAGGATTTCTATAATTAAATTATGGGTAGCAACCTATAGTTCCATATATTTTTCCAAAAGGTGTTCATGGTAGGTGGATCTAGGAGCAAGGAGTAAGCTAAGTTGATAGTGAAATCCCCTTTTCCTCATAAGTACAAAGGGGCTTATCTTCTTTAGGAAATATTAGCAGCCTATAGGAGTCCAATTTTTGTTATAGGTCTACAATATTATTAGCTAGCCCATTATTGATGTGACCACCCTCTTGAATATTTTTCCATTGAATAGTTAGGCCTTGTTTAGTCATATAACCCTTCACATATAGACCAAGATAATTGGTTAAAGGATATTATAGCATTTCAAAGGCCCAAAAGAGGGGTGAAAGTTAAAAGGGGGTGTTTGTCTAACTTGTAGTCGTCCTAAAACCTCATTCTGAATCCATTTCCAAATTTTAATTACAAACCTCTTTGAATAAGGCTTTTGGTATTAAGTGCATTATTCCATATAACTAATTCTTTGGGGATAAAATTTTTAGACATACAAGAGTTCACCTTCTCCCCATTTAGTTATTTGTCCTTCAATATATTAATCTACTCTTTCCTTTCTTTCATCAATCTCCATCATTTATTCTTGGCCAACAATACCTTGTTATTTGAAAATATATTTTTCTTATGCCTAGCCCCCAATCCTTAGGTTTATAGACTTTGTCCCAGTTGACCAAAGAAATCCTCATTTTCTCTTCAATCGTTGTCCAAGAAAATTTCTTTGTATTTGTTAAATTTTTAAGCTAAGTATTTAGGTATTAAAAAAAAATATAATAGATGGGTATACCTTGTAGGGAGGCTTTGAGGAGCTAAAATTTCCCTACTTGGCTTAGAAGCTTTCCTTTTATGTCACTTGTTATTTGTTAATTATAAGAAACCTTGTGTGGCCAATCTAAACACCCTCAAACTAGCTATTTAGACTCTCTTCAGTATTTGTTGAGATTGAGGTATATTTTTGGTTAAGTTTTCAAAAATTTCTATTCATTGATGAAATTGGAATGTGGGTAAAATATCTTCTTTTTTTTAGTTTATTTTATTTCTATATTTGTCTTTCCTTCCTTTCTTTCTAATTCTATTTTTTGATCTAGTTAGTATAGGATTAAATTAGGATTTAAAAATTACATTTTGATTTTATAGAGTTGAAATTCCATAAATGAAAGTTGTTATATTATTAGTTATAAGCTAAAGACATATTTATGGCAATATAGGTTTGGATCAATTTGCTAATGTATTGTAAATTCTAAAAACTAATTGTTTATGTACAAAGTGACCCTTGGATGTTATAAATTTTATCAAGTAATGTTGACCCCTTGATTAAAACAACAAAAATATGAGTCATTGATTTATCCAAAAAGTCAAGACCTAACTACAAAGACCTCGAGCATAGTCAATTTCTATTTGAAATTGACTTCTTTAAGAAGAGGTGGGATTTCATCTTAGATTTTCACTTGAGTTGATAAGTGTGTTAAAACACACATGTGCCTCATTTTTTGAGTAAATTCAACATTTGATTATAGACAAATCTCCAACAACTTGGATAAAGAAGCAAGTTAGCATAAATTATCTAGATCATTAACCCTAGAGGATATCAAACATGACTATAACATGAAATTTACATCTATTTTTCCAAATATGTCTAATAATCAAATATCTTATAGATGCAAAGAAAAAATATAGAGATATTAACAATGAGAAGTGCATGTTTCCAACTAATATTAGAGAGAAAGAGAACTAGGAATTTATATTAAACGAAACTCCAAATAAATTAAACCCATTTGATAGGTTTGCATGTCCAAAGACATATTTAACGATTTTCTTATGCTTACATAAAGTATAATTGATCTTTACCTATTTGAAGAATGATGTACAATCTTTGAATGAGAGATTCATAGTGAGGTGAGAAAATGAACTCCTTTGTGCCACACTCACATTGTAAACACTAAACTATACTTACATTTAATTTATCCTTGAGTCTAATATTTCTATATACTTGACCTTTAAAATTTGTAATTTCTTTATTTTCAACCTGAATTGGAGTAATTTTAGATTTTACCTTATTCTCAATATTTTTTCCATCCCAAAATTATCCTTATCAACCTTCCCCTCTTCTCCATGAACTCCAATACTAAATTTATCAAATAAAGCACTTCAAATTATATTTATGACTCATTACAAAGCCATGTGTTCCTATTATTGAGTTATTCATTGCTACTATTTCATTAATTATTGCATGTGGCCCTCCAATGTGGATATTTATCCAATAAAGTATCTTTGCATCCTTATTTATTCCTTCCACTAATATATTCCAATCTTTGAATTACAATGAAGTATTTTTTTATTGTATAAATAACTTGTCACTATCATATAATTCAATTCCCCGTGGTTAGTAATCTACTTTGACATCAAAGTAATTTATAAAAAAATTATCAACTATTTATCAAATTATGAATCATCCAAATTTAGTGTTTTCTTTGATTAAAACTATCTTATGAGTGAGTTTGATTAATTAATAAATAATAAAAAAATCTAAAATACATATTAATAAATAATAAACAATGTCTAAAACACATACATATAGATGATACTAAAATTTTACCCTAGAAAAAATTCAAGATGGAAGAAAAATTAGTTAGTAGCAACAAATAACACACCTACCTAATTATATTTATTATAAAACAAGTTATAAGGAGTGAATTTTATAATATTATCACTGTTTCTTACTCTTTGTTAAACTTCCTTTGCTCAAAAACTAAGTTCCCCTTGTACTATATGAATATAGTCCAATGATCCAACCTTCGGGCCTTATTTATTTCACTTTCACACCCTCACAAAGAATATTGGAAGTCTTTCTCATGCATTGGAAACCTCGTCAAATGAACTAGAATGCAAAAATTCTTGATTGTTTTTTTCCCAATATGTTCCTTATGTCATGTCATAATCACCACTTTCCATTAGTTAAACCCATCCTAATGATAGTGAAGTTTTTGGTTACATAAAATTGGTGGTTTCAATAATGTCAAAATAACATACTTTACACATTTTGTAAATTTTTTGAAAACTTTTTTTTTTCAGTTATTTTTGTGATCCTTATGGATCACATTATGTCTTGAGTTAAATGTTTGCAAGTTAAAAATAAGAATTTGGTTTATTTCTTTAGATACAAATTGAAAATATTTTTCAAAATGAACATATAAGTATGCCAAAAAATTATCAAGAGAATACATTTATAAAAGATTAAATGACTAAATACTATTATAAACATATTTAAGATTAACTAAGATAATAGATCTCATTAATATTAAAATAAACATTAATTGAATGGAAACAAATGCAACCTATTTATATTTCTATATTTTCTTCCATAGACTATTTCATAAATTTCTTATTTGTTTAAGATTTGGATGGCTCAATGATAAGATACCAATATTAAACAATTTTATATATTTTTAAGATTCACAACAAAATTTAATTATCTAATAGAATAAATAGTTTTGTGAAAATTCTTTTTAATAATTAAAAGTAACTTTTTTCTTACAATATATTTGATTGTTTTTTATTTTTTATCATAAA
Source organism: Sequoiadendron giganteum (assembly GCA_007115665.2). NCBI lineage: Eukaryota > Viridiplantae > Streptophyta > Pinopsida > Cupressales > Cupressaceae > Sequoiadendron > Sequoiadendron giganteum. The sequence continues at coordinate 828,884,957 of CM021100.1, read as the reverse complement.
ACATAAATCTAGAAAAACAAAACAAATTAATTCCAATTTTTTGAAAAAATCTTTGACCTTTTGATCAACAATTTTTTCCCAACCTACAAAAAATGTGAATAAAATAATGTTGATTTTCGCACAAAAAAAAAACAAAAAACAAAAAACCAACCATAGCTTGTTGTTTACTATTATGCTTTGATGATTTTTTCCAAGCATCCATAGCTTGTTTGAAAGCACTTGTTTTAGGCTTTTAGCCATAGCAACAAGGTAGTGAATTGTTTGATTAAATGCTTTGGTAGACATGTATGAAAAATGTGTTAGCATATACAAGGTAGTGTGATCCAGACAATGAGTGGATTGTTGGTGATGAATTTCTTGAGGTTGAGGATTTTGAGATCCTAGCGGAGTCCAACTTTGATACGTATTTGACTAAACGACTTAGAAGAGGCAAAACCCTAGGGGCTTCATCATAAGACCTGCATCCATCTAGCATAGCTCTATTGATAGGAGCAACTAGCAAGAGTTATTGGCTATTTTTGATTTTTTGAAACTTTGTACTTAGTTTATAGGTTGACTTTCTGCAAACTATATTGTAATTGAAATTTTTTTGTCTATCAATTATGCATTGTGAACTAATGCTTTGAAAGATGTGGAATGTAATGTAATCATCGATATGAATATAAATAACAAAAACTATTTTTTATGATTCATTAGTTAAACTCTCTATTTTATTTCTCTCTATAACTCTATTGCTATGGAAATGCCTTTCAATTTTTTAAAAAAACAGTTTTTGTCTCTTATTCTACAATTTTCTACATTTTTTTAAAAATCCGATTTTTTCCTGATTTTTTCCGGATTTTTTCACAAATTTAATTTTCAAACTTTCATGCTTTAATAAAACTCTTTTCCAATGAACACCATGAAACCAAAGTTTAATGTAAAAATACATCATATGACTAAAAATCAATAGAATATAATAAAAGAAATTCAACTCTTTTTCATCCTGATCATAATTCACATCCAAAACATTCATACAAAAATATAACATACAACTTAATCCACAATAAACAAACGCTCACAAATATTCCAATTTTCATCAGAGAAAGAGCAAAGAAAGCTTACAATGAGAGATAAACATAATATTTTTTTTTTTTTCCTTAGAAAGATCACATTCAAAATCATGAGCATACAAAAACCGAAGAGTGCTACATGAATATACTTCTTCAAATAGAAACACAATCACCTTTCCTCAAACATCTTGACCCTGAGATGGATACAGCACGCTACAATGGGCAAGACAAGTTTTAATGCCCAATTCTTGGAGTTGTTGAGCAAACCAGGCTTCCCCGCAGTTGAAACTTAAATGGGTATTGCCTAAACAGCTTATTTATACTTGACATTGGAAAGAAAAGCCTCAAGCTGAGGTCTTGAGAGGCTTAACAATTTCCCAAGTGAAGTCAGGGTCATCCCTGCCAAAGTGACCATAAGCAGCAGTCTTTTGGAACCTTCCATTTCCACCCCTCTTCAAATCAAGATTAATTGACATCATACCGGGCCTAAAATCAAAACTGTTCTTGATAATATTGAGAATTTCCTTATCAGGAATTTTACCAGTACCATAGGTGTCCACAAACACAGAGAGAGGCTCAGGCACACCAATGGCATAGGATACCTGCACAATACACCTCCTGGCAAGCCCAGCTGCAACAACACTTTTGGCAGCCTGCCTAACAATGTAGGCCCCACTGCGGTCCACCTTGGTGGGGTCCTTTCCACTGAATGCCCCTCCTCCATGAGCTCCCCATCCACCATATGTATCAATGATAATTTTCCTTCCAGTCAGCCCTGCATCTCCATGGGGCCCTCCGATCACAAAACGCCCGGATGGGTTCAAATGGAATATGGTGTTCTCATCCAGGTATTTTGCAGGGATCACGGGCTTAATCACATGCTCCTTCAGATCAGCAGCAATCTGGTCATTGGTCACCGTCTCGTCATGCTGGGTAGAGATGAGAACAGTGTGAACACGCAGGGGAACCATGGCGCCCTTTTCGTTTTTGTACTCGATTGTGACCTGGGTTTTTCCATCAGGTCTCAACCAGGGACAGACGCCATTCTTTCTGACCTCTGTAAGCTTGGCGCCCAGCTTGGTAGCCAAGACATGGGTAAGGGGCATGAGCTCGGGGGTTTCGTCAGTGGCGTACCCGAACATGTGACCCTGGTCCCCTGCCCCAATTTCTTCAGGGCGCTTAGTCAGATGACCATGAACACCCTGGGCAATGTCAGGGCTCTGCTGTTCAATGTTGACAAGCACTCTGCACTTGTCAGCATCGAGACCCACATCGTCGGAGATGAAGCCAATTTCTCTGCAGGTCTTGCGAACGATTTGCTCGTAATCAACATTAGCCTTGGTGGTGATTTCGCCGAAGACCATGACCATGTTGGTCTTGGTGCAGGTCTCGCAGGCGACTTTGCTGTCGGGATCCTGCTCCAGACACGCGTCTAAAACTGCATCAGAAATCTGATCGCATAGCTTGTCTGGGTGACCCTCGTTCACCGACTCCGATGTGAACAAAAACGTCTCCATGAAGACCTGGTTGCAACCGTAAACACAGTAACGAAAATCATCAAATCGAAGTCAAAATCTTTAAAACTAAATTATTTAAAATGAAAAAATACTCTACTGTTCAAGGGATTGTAAAATTTAATTGGTGAGGATACAATTTTTTAAACAAATAAGAAGGCGGCAAGATGAGGAAGAGAAATTGACAAGCAGGGTGAGCCAAACAGATTGTGTGTCAATTGGTGAGGATGATTGCAATTGATCAGGATGATTGTGTGTCATATTATAAGATACAAATCATTTCAGACAAATAGAATTAAGGTAACATGAGTCAAAAAGATTGTGTCAATCGATAAAAATGATTATGTGTCATGTTATAAGATATAAATCTATCTCAAGACAAATACAATGAAGGCAAGATGAACCAGAGAAATTGTGTCAATTTGATGAGCATGATTATGTGTCATAGTATAAGATACAAATCATCTCAGAGAAATAAGATGAAGACGAGGTGAGTCAGATAGATTTATAAACTACACAAATCATTGGAGAGCCAGGTTTGTCAGATTAGCTGAAAGAGATTTTAAAAACAGACGTACAAAACATTAAGAGCCAACTTACATACAAAATTCTGAGGAAATTCTTACAATCTCTAAATGACTAAAGCCAATTTCAATGAACATTGCATGTACCTGAGGAGATGGGGGATCTGAATCTGAAGAGGAAGGAAGGAATTTTATCGCTTGAAGAAGGTTGATTTCATCTCAAAACAATATACACTTATATAGATGATCTTGGGCAACGCACGATTGAACAGGGTAGACATCATCAATGAGTATGCCAATAGTTTTCTTGCTAAGTGATGTAGATGGTGGATTAGCAAATTCAAGAGTATGTGGGGCTGTACTGTAGTTGTTGGGGTAGGTATCCATGTCGTTTTCTGAACACTCATGTATTTCTTTATATTTATTCAATTTTTTAACTAAGTATCTAGGTATTTAAAAAAAAATAAAGATAATAGATGGGTATACCTTGTAGGGAGGCTTTGAGGAGCTAAAATTTTCTTGCTTGGCATAGAAGATTTCCTTTCATGCCACTTGTCGTTTGTTAATTATAAGAAATCTTGTGTGACCAATCTAAATACTTTCAAACTATCTATTTAGATTCTCTTCATTCTTTGTTGAGATTGAGGTGTATGTTTGGTTAAGTTTTCAAAATTGTCTATTCATTGATGAGATTTGAATGTGAGTAAAAAAGTTTATTTTTCCTTTTTCCCTTTTCTATCTTTGTCTTTCCTTCTTTTTTTGGATTTCTATTTTTAGATCTAATTAGTATTGTCCATTAAATTAGGATTTAAAACTTACATACTAATTTTATAGAGTTAAATTTCATATATGAAAGTTGTCATATTATTAGTTATAAGTTAAAAAGACATTTTATGACAATGTAGGTTTGGACCAATTTGCTAATGTATTGAAAATTCTAAAAGTTAATTGTTTACATATAAATTGACCCTTGGATGTTACAAAGTTTTTCAAGTAATGTAGGCCCCTTGATTAAAACAACAAATACATGAATCACTGGTTTATCCAAAAAGTTAAGACATAACTACGAAGACCTTGGGGATAGTCAATTTCTATTTGAAGTTAGTTCCTTTAAGAAGAGGTGGGAGTTCATCTTAGGTTTTCACCTAAGTTGAAAGTGTGTCAAAGCACCCATCAACTCCTCATTTATTGAACAAATTCAACAGTTGAATATAGACAAATCTCCAACAACTTGGATAAAGAATCAATCTAAAGAAGCAATTTAACATAAAAAATTTGGATCATTAATCTTAAAGGATATCAACCATGACTATAACAAGAAATTTACATCTATTTTTCCAAATATGTCTAATAATCAAATATTTTAAAGATGCAAATAAAAAATATAAGGATATTAACATTGAGAAATGCATGTTTCCAATTAAGATAAGAGAGAAAGAGAACAATGACTTCATATTTAATGAAATTCCAAATAAATTAAATCAATTTGGTAGATTTGCATATCCAAAAGCATAATCAACAATTTTCTTATTCTTACATAAAGTATAATTGATTTGTAGCTCTTTGAAGAAAGATATACACTCTTTGAATAGGCTATTCATATTAAGGTGAGAAAATTAATTCCTTTGTGTCATACTCACATTATAAACACTAAAATATACTTACATTTAATTTAAATCCTTGAATCTAATATTTCTATATTTACTTGACGTTTAAATTTTGTAATTTCTACTTTATTTTCAATTTTAATTGAAGTAATTACGCCGACGGCGTGTCTTTATTTGAGTTTCACGAACTCATTTTTCCCATGAATGGTTGAAAAGCATCGAGAGGTGCAATAAAATTAAATGGATCTCAATTGTTCATCATTTTTTGCCCATTTTTTTATTGTTTTTAGCTGCTTTTTACTGCTTTTCCCACCGCCATTAATTTTTGCTCCTCCAAACTCTTCCTCGTCAGTATTGACCTTTCACTCCTCCAATTTGGTGAGCTGCAACCTCAAAATAACGTTTCCATGAGGGTTTTAGAGTATGTTTATTAAAATGAAAATCATGGCCAAGATCCTCTCACATTTAGGTTTTAACGTTATGGCATCCTTTACCCTATGTAAATTTAATATATAATGTAAATTTTTAATTTTATATAATAAAAAAATAATTATAATATATAATTATATTATTTATTATTATATATTATATTCTTTAACATAACTATTAAATATCTAGATATATAATTTTTATAATTATTGATTACTAATTATTATATTTTTATGTAATACGAAATATAATTAATATATTGTATATAATACAAATTAAATTATATAATATAATTATATTTATTATTATATAAAATAGTATACATAGGTTATATTATTATTATATATTATATTCTATAATACAAAATATTAAATATAAATATGAAATTATTATAATTAATAATTAATATATTTCTATATAGATCAAATTAAATTAATTTATAAAACATCTCATAGTTTAATTGATCTTTGGATAGATTAGGAAAAAGAAAACTGTATGTATGTTAATATGTTAGAATATGTGGTGAATATAATAATTAATACATAAAATAAAATTAAAAAATATATAAATATTATTATATAATAAAAATATAAAATAAAGTTAATATTTGGCGTATTTTGTGTTGAGAGTTGGTTGTAGAGGAATGGCAGGGGTTTCGAAAAGTCTGGTGCTCGCTGGTGTGAAACCGTCTCAGGGTTTGTCTACGGACATGCATGTTCGGGGGATGGATTCCTCTTTTGTGGGGGAGAGCTCTAAGCTCAAGAAAGTCAATGGTTGTTTGTCAAGGAGTCATGATCGTCTAGTCCTCGTTATTTCTTCGGAATCGGTTCAAGAGGACTTTTCTTATTGGAGCCAACATGTTCTGATTTGCAAGTTCTTGGAAATTCGTGTTCCTTTGGTGGCTTTGGAATCTTGGATTTGTTGGTCTTGGCAGGTAGAGGGTGATTTCGATATTTTGGTGGCGGGGAATGACTATTTCTTGGTTGACTTTTCTTGCATGTCAGATCAAAATCGAGTATTTGAAGGAGGGTCGTATTTTTACAATCATATTGGCTTGTTCATGAAGCCCTAGCATGGAGGATTCAATGCGACAAAGGACCTACCTACACGGGTTCCTGTTTGGGTCTGTCTGCCATGGTTGCCGCTCAAGTTCTAGAGGGAGGATATTTTGCGCCAGATTGTTGCTTTGTTGGGGAAGTCGGCTGCCATCACTCAGAATATTTTGGATAAAAAGGTATTCTCTTATGCTCGCATTTGTGTTGAAATTGATTTAAATAACCCTTTGCCAGATTCCTTGGAAATTTGTATTGGCTCTGCCTCGTGGATTTAATAGTTGGATTATGAATCCCTTCCTTTTCATTGTCACTTTTGTCACGAGTATGGACGCCTTCAACGCCAATGTCCTCGAGCACCCAAAGTAGTGGGGGTTTCTTCTTCTCCTTCTTCTAGGCCTTCAATGGAGAAGGGGGATAAAGGCAAGGTCCCTGTGGTGGAGGGTAGACCTGATAAGGATGGCTTTATTCCTATTAAGCCGAAGGCTAAAGGGAGAGGTCAGAAGCGAGCCTATAAGGATAAACAGAGTGATCAGGGTTTCAATTGTTTTGAGGTCTTGGATAATCAAGCTTTGGAGGAAGGGATTCTTGTTGAGATTTCTTGTGGGGCCACTAGTTTGTATATTGGGTTAGATACAAGGCTGGAGCAGGCAATTATTGTTTAATATAAGTCTCTGACTTTGGAGCAGGGGATTTTTGAGCCTCCTGGTGCCTCTGCAGATGTGCAGGATGATATTGTATTGACAAATTTAGTTAAGGAAGTGTTCTCTTTAGGTAAAGGTTGGGGATTGTCTCCTGCTTTGGGGGTGCTGCAACACCCTCTCAAGAAGGGGCATTTTGAAAACTTATCTAAAGTTGGTCGTAAGAAGGATGTGGACAAAATCAAATCTACTTGGGATTTGTTGGTGAAATATGGGTTTGTTAAGAACATTGAGGCTCACTTCTCTCAACCTTTCTCATGATAATTATTTCATGGAATGCAAGGGGGTTGAATAGCACCTCCCATCAAAAGGCTATTCAGGATTTGGTTGTGGTTCATTCTCCAGATATCTTTTGTGTTCAAGAGACTAAGCTTCAGGTGGACCTCATGCTTCAACATGCTCCTTGTATGTGGTTTTCTGGCAAGTGTCAGTGTATTGGTTCTAGGGGAAACTCTGGAGGTCTGGCTCTTTTTTGGGATCCACATAAGGTTGTTCCTCGTTGGTGGATTTCTAGCCAGTCTGCTATTTCTATGGTAGCTTCGATTTTGGAATTTTGTGAGACTATTTTGGTTAGTAATGTTTATGCTTCGATTGACATCCGTGGTAAAATCCAATTGTGGGCTCATATCAGGTATGTCAGGTCTTGTGCACCTCTTTTGCCTTGGATCTTAGCTAGCGATTTCAATTATGTTTTGAGTTTGGAAGAGAAAAGAGGAGGGTTGCCTAGGATTGGTCCTGCTTTAGATCCGTTTCAGAACAATGCGGATTATCTTGCTCTAGTTGATGTTAAACCCTCTAACAAAATTTTCACTTGGAATAATAGACGGAGTGGGCTTGAAGTGATTTCTGAGTGGCTTGATAGATTCCTTGTCTCTAGTTTTTGGGTGGGCGGTAATTTGGTCACTTGCTCTGAGATTCTTGATTGGTGTGGCTTTGATCATTGGCCAATTAAGTTTTTTGCTTCTACTTTTCCTAGTCCAAAGAATCCACCTTTCAAATTTTAGCTTATGTGGCTTCGTGATTATTCTTTGGGTGATCTTGTTGCTCAGTGGTGGTGGGATGGAGCCCCTGTGTATGGCACAACTATGTATTCTCTAGTTAAGAAGCTGCAATATGTCAAGTATCATCTTAAGCGATGGAATAGGTCAAGTTTTGGTAACTTTCAGGCCAAGAAAAGAGAAGTGCGGGATTTCCTTGCTGTTATTACTCGATAAATTCAGGATTTGGGTTTCTCAAAGGCTCTTGGGCTTGTTGAGGCCTAGGCTTTGAAATTGGTGGAGGAGTGGGAGCTTCGTGAAGAGATTTTTTGGAAACAAAAGGCTAGGATTGATTGGATTCAAGAGGGTGACAAGAATACTACTTTCTTCCATCATTCGGTGCAAGCTCGTCGGAATAAGTTTTTATTTCTTCTCTTGTTAATTTTGAGGGTCTTTCGATCTCTTCGCAACAGGCTCTGTCTAGAGAGGCTCGTCATTTATACTCTAATCTGTTTATTGAGGATTCACTTCTTGCGGAGGCTAAGGAGAATATGGTCCTTGCTTGCATTCCTTCTTTGATCTCTAATGATGTGAATGCCTCTATTATTTGCCCAATTAATTTGTCGAAAGTGGAGGAGGTTGTGTTTGGGATGAATAAGGGGAAAACTCCTCGCTCTGATGGGTTCCCAGTTGAATTTTTCCAAGAGTTTTGGGATATTGTGAAGATGGATTTGTTGGAGGTGGTTCGGGAGTCCCTTCATAGCAAGCAGATGCTTCATGCCCTGAATGCTACTTTTCTGGTTCTCATTCCTAAGAAGGATGGTGCTGATAGGCTCAATTTCTTCAGACCTATTGCGCTTTGTAATGTGGTGTATAAGATTATTATAAAATTGATTGCTGAGAGGCTTAAATCTTGTTTTTTTGTTGTCATTTTTGAGGAGTAAGGTGGCTTTGTGGCGAGTCATCAAATTCTGGATGGGGTGGTGATTGCATCTGAGGTCATTCATTCCATGGCAACCTCTAAGGATAGGTCTATGTTTATTAAGTTGGATATGCCCAAAACTTATGACAAAGTTAAATGGAGTTTTCTTCAGAAGATTTTGTTGGCCTTTGGTTTCTCTTCAAATTGGGTGAGCTGGATTTTGAGTTGTGTGACTTCTTCCTCCTTTTCGTTTATTGTGAATGGTGAACCTTTAGAGCTTTTTGGGGCTACTAGGGGCCTTCGTCAGGGGGATCCACTTTCTCCTTATTTTTTTATTATAATGGTGAAAGGGCTAGGTCAATTTCTTAAATCTCAAGTTTCTCAAAGCTTGATTCATGGTTAGCAGTGGGGGTTGGGCTTGCCGACGCTTTCTCATCTTCAGTTTGTGGATGACACCTCTCTTATGGGTTTGGCTCGTATTCGGGAGGTTGAATCCTTTAGGCAGGCTTTGTATATCTACCTTGTGGCTTCAGGCCAAAAAGTCAATGAGCAAAAGTCTTCTATCTTCTTCTTTAATATTCCTTAGGCTATCCAGCAGTGGATTGCAGCTATTTTGTGGTTTCAAATAGGGTCTCTTCCCTTTGTCTATTTGGGTATTCCTCTTGTTGTTGGTCATCAACCCAGGTCCTCCTGACAGTTATTGATTGATAAGATAAGGCAAAAGGTTACTCATTGGACTCATAGGTGGTTGTCTACAACTGCTAGAGTGACTCTTCTCAAGTCCGTTATCTAGGCCCTTCCCATCTACAGGTTCTTTGTTCAAGCGGCACCAATGTACTTCCTTAAGGAATTTGATGCTCTCTCATGTCAATTTCTTTGGAGCGGTAATTTTCTTTCTTCAAAGTGGAGCCTTGTTAAGTGGGAATCTGTGTGTAAACCAAAGCAGGAGGGTGGTCTTGGTTTACGCTATGCTATTTTGAACGGGAAATATCTTGCTGCCAAGCTTTACTGGCGATGGTGTACCAATCAACACTAGTTATGGGCTCATATTCTCAACCATAAATATCTTCGTGGTGCGGCTTCTTTTGAGGTTCCTCGCTATCCTCTGGAAGGGAGTGGGTCTATGATTTGGCATACTTTGAAAGTGGGGGCACAGTTGATTAAGCGTGTGCTTTTTTGGATCTGTCATTCGGGTCTCAGGCTCTTTTTTGGTTAGATTCTTGGGATGGTCACCCTCCTATTCTCTCTTCTTTTCCTCACCTCCAGTCCCTTTGTGATGTTTTTATTGTGGCTAGTTGGGATACCGTGGAGCATTATAAGGTTGCACAACATTGTGGATCGGTTGTGAGTTTTTGTTGGAAGCATCCTTCTGAGTTCCCCCCTGGAGGGTCTAAGGGGGATAGGCGTGAGCTTTCCCAGCTTATGGTTTCCCGTGCTTGTAATTCTTTGAGGGGACTTGATGTTTTGGCTTGGGATGGTTTGGATTTGTCCGGAAAGTACTTTGTGTCTGTTGGTTATAAGCAGTTGGGTAGGCAGTTGTTGGGGGACATTGAGGTCCCTTAGTGGAAGCAAGTTTGGCACAAGTTGTCTTGGCCCAAGTGCAATTTTTTCATGTGGCTTGTGGCTCAAAATCGGTGTCTCACTTGGGATAATTTATGTAAGTAGGGTTTCCAAGGCCCTTCTATGTGTGTTATGTGTCGTGGTTGTGAGAAGAGTGTTTCCCATAGCTTCTTCCAATGTTCCTATGCTAGGGAGATTTGACATTTCTGGTGGAGGGTGTGGAATACAGTCTGCTAGCATGTTTCCTCGTTGGCAAAACTTGTGGAACAGTGGGGCAAGGCCCCTGTTTCTACCTCATTTCTTCATATTGCTTGGGCTATTGGCCCATCCTTTATTATCTGGAACCTGTGGTTGGAGAGGAACAGGCGGATTTTTCAAGTTGCATTATTGATGGCCCCTCACCTGTGGTGGAAAACACTACATTCTTTGGGGGAAACTATTGTGGCTAAGTGTGATATGACTATGTCGGTGGACCCTCGTAATGTTGGTTGTTGTAATCATCTTCATCTTCCTCCTCCGCAAAGGCAACTCATGCACAACAGATGTAGACATCCTACCCCAAAGGTGAATAGGGAGGGAAGATGGTCCCCTCCTCCTTAAAGAGTCCTCAAAATCAACTTAGAGGGCTCTTCTTGTGGAGATCTGGGTCATGCTAGAATTGGTGGTGTTGGTCGAGATAGCTCTAGAGATGTTCAGTTTATCTTCTCTGTTTATAAGGGTTTTCATTAAAATAATTTAATGGAGGCTCAGGCCATTTTATTGGTTGTGGAGCGGGGCAGTCAATTGGGATGGCGAAGGATCATATGTGAGTCTGACTCCCAGGTTGTGGTGAACTTGTTGAATAAGCAACACTTAGATGATGTGAGCTGGTAGTTGGCTTTGATTGTTGAACAGATTCTCACTCTCCGTGCTTCTCTAGAGTATATTAGTTTCACTCATATTCCTAGAGAATGAAATGGTGTTGTTGATTGCTTGGCTAAATGGGCTTTTGATCATATTCATGATTGGAATTTGATGGATCGAGCTCAACTACCCCCGGATTTGTCTCAATAGTTGGATCACTTGGTGGAGCTTGATAGGGCTATTTAATGCCCTTGCTTTGTAACTTTTTCCTATTTTAATAAAAAAATTACCCCTCCTTGATATTAAATAATAATAATTTTAAAATCACACCTAAAAGAATCATTTTTAAAATGACCTACCAATTGACCTCATGTACTACACAAATGAATGGAAAAAAGGGATGGATCTATCGACCCAACAATGCGGAATACATTCCCTTAACACTAATACAACAGGGAAGAAGAGCAAAAATGAGTTCTAATAGCTTCTAAAACTATTGAGATGAATACAAACAGCATAAAAGAGATAATAGAATAAGCATTCACAAATTGACACAAGTATTTACGTGGGAAAACCTTTTCAGGTTAAAAACCCACCACACCAAGCAAAGACAATTTTGTATTACAACAATAAAATTATTACATACAAAATTCTTCAGCCTTCACTCTCTGATCATCTCACAACAGCTCTCAAGTTAAAACTCTCATTGTTACAATACTTCTCTCAAAGTATACAATGAATTCTCACTCCATAGTTTGAATCACTCACTCGCATCGACTTGCAACTTACATGTACACATCTGTCAACCTCACATTGACTGTACAAGTCTTACATCGCATTTACACTTTCTAGCCAATCCCATGGCCTCTATTTTCATGCATCGATCATTCAAGCAAGCAATCGATCTACACTAATTGCATTAAGCCACCCAAGCAATAACTTCACCACCCAAATTGGGTTCCTGTCATCAGCAGAAGTCAGCCTGCAATAACTGCATTTCACTGTTTCGGTCTTTGGCCAATCAGACTGTTGTCTTGAAGCCACGTGTTCAAACTTTATTCGCCTGTCTCTTTGACTTTCTATTCAAACTGGTCAAGCTCGGCTGACTGAGCTTCGAGCTCAACCAAGCTCTTACCACGCTACTGCCGAGCTCACTGACTCACCTCACGGTATGGTGGTGAGCTCATCCACGCTCACCCAAGTCTTCACCGAGCCCAATCACTCTCCATCGTGCTATCGCTGCTCCATTCGAGTTGACCCGTGGTGTGGCGGTGGCCACCAGCAAGACCGCTGGCGGTCATACCGTGCTACCGTGGGGCCGCTAGGCGACCTCGCAATAGGGTGGTAACCACCAGGCCGACCGTTGGCGGTCTCACCATGGCCACTGTGGTGAGAGGACTCACCATCCGTGGTCGGGCGGTAACCGCCAAGCCCACCGCTGACGGTCTCACCGCGGTGAGAGGAACCATCGCCTGTAGTATGGCGGTAACCGCCAAGCCCACCACTGGCGGTCTCACCGCAAATACCACGATGAGAGGAACCACTGCCTGCAGTATGGTGGTAATTGCTAAGCCCACCATTGGCGATGAGAGGAACCACCACCTACGGTATGGCGGTAACCATTGAGCTAGGCCGCTGATGGCCTTACCACGCATGGTAGGGCGGTAACCATCTAGACAGTCACTGCGGTACTGCCAAGGCCAAGCCAGACAGCCGCGGTAAAGCGGTAAAGGGTAGAAAAAAGAATTTTTCGCCAAGTCCAAAGTATGAAGAGGCCCAGAACTGAAAATTGAAACATGAATTCCCAACAAGCTCCCACTTTGAGAAGATTTCCAGCTTCCTCTTGACTTCAAAAAATCACTGACGGTCATAGGCCCCAAGGCCCATCGATTCTGCGCACCATCTGAACTTGTTTGTGCTCACGGGCTTTGTCAATACATCTGCAACATTCTTCAAAGTGTCAAACTTTTCAAGACAGACTCTTCCATCTTCCACCATGTCCCTCACGAAATGAAACTGCACATCAATGTGCTTCGTCCTGGCATGGAAAGTCGGGTTCTTTACCAAACAAATGGCAGTTTGACTGTCACAACAAATTATAATCTGCCCTGCATTAAAACCAATGTTTGAACACAAACGCCTCAACCAAACTGCTTCCTTGCAAGCGTGAGTTGTTTCCATGTACTCTACCTCTGTCGTGGATAAAGCAACTATAGCCTGTCACTTGCTCATCCAACTGACTGCTCCACCATTTAGCATGAATGCATATCCACTGGTGGATCTCCTGCTGTCAATGTCCCCTGCCCAATCAGAATCAACATATCCCTGAATGCCGAGTGTTCTTTGTGATGCAATCAAACTGCCATGGTAACACAAAACATAGTCTGAAGTCCCCTTCAAATGCCTGAACACTCTCTTCACAACATCCCAATGTGATCTTCCCAGATTTTCCATAAAACTGCTTAGAACTCCCACTGCTTGGGCAATGTTTGGTCTTGTACAAACCATCGCATACATTAAACTGCCAACAACACTTGCATAAGTTACACTGGTCATGTCCTCCATCTCAGTAGCAGATTTTGGACAGTCTTCAATAGATAGTTTTGTTCCCTGCATGACTGGAACAACTAGCTGCTTGCAATCGTTCATACCAAATCTTTCCAAAACAGTGTTCACATACTTACTCTGACTTACCCAAAGCTTTCTACTTGTTCTGTCCCTGGTTATCTCCATTCCCAGAATGTACCTTGTTGCACCAAGATCTTTCATTTCGAACTTTGTAGACAACTGAGATTTAAGATCAAAAATTATAGACTTGCTATTCCCTATGAATAACATATCATCCATGTACAGGGTTATAACAAGCACATGATCATTTTTAGATTTATAATAAACACAATGATCAGATTTTGATCTCACAAATCCCATAGACAATACAAATGTGTCAAATTTATGGTACCACATTTTAGGAGACTGCTTCAAACCATACAAAAATTTCTTTAACTTATAGACCAGATTTTGTTTACCTTTTTCAACAAAATGCTCAAGCTGGGACATATAAATTTCTTCTTCCAGCTCACCATGGAGAAACAATGTCTTCACATCCATCTGCTCAATTTCAAAGTCATACAGAGCTACCAATGACAACAAAAATCTGATGGATGTCAGCTTTGCTACAGGGGAAAAAATCTCTCCATAATCAATTCCCTCAATTTGGGAAAATCCCTTTGCAACCGGTCATGCCTTATACTTCTCAACACTGCTATCAAGACCTATCTTCTTTTTGAATATCCACTTACAGCCAATAGACTTTCGCCCTTTAGGAAGTGGTACCAAATGCCAGGTTTCATTCTTCTTCAATGAATCCATTTCTTCATTCATGGCTTCCAGCCAAGAATTCGAATCAATCATGTTGATTTCTTCTTTAACAATCCTAGGCTCATCAGTGCTAGTAATTAATGCATAGGCACAGTTTGAATATAACATTGAGAAACCATACCTTTCAGGTTGTCATTTTTCTTGTGTAGATCTTCCTACAGGCTGAGGTTGTGGTTCTTCATCATTAGAACTTCCAGAGCTGCTTGAACTCTCCTCAATCTCAAGTACACTATGCGACTCTTCCCTTTATGGAGTTTGGGGAATCTCAACTGCATCCTTTTCCTTGTCTCTCTGATCTGTCTCAAGCTGTTGATCACTTACTGAAGGTTTCATCTCACGAAATATCACACTTCTGTTGTACAAACCTTCTCAGTAATGGGGTTCCTAAGCTTGTATCCCTTCACACCAACTCCATAGCCGATGAGAATACATTTGACAACCTTGTTATCCAATTTTGATCTCTTTTCATTTGGCACATAAACATATGTCTCGCAGCCAAAGACATGAACATGCCTCAGAGAGGGCTTCTTACCAAACCATGCTTCCAAAGGCGTCTTATCAACAAGAGCAGAGGAGGGATAACGATTTACCAGATAACATGTTGTAGCCACAACCTCAGCCCAAAACTTCTACTCCAGACCAGCACTGCTCAGCATACTCCTTGCCTTTTCCATCAGCATCCTGTTCAACCTTTCAACAACTCCATTCTGTTGTGGAGTATAAGGTGTTGTTTTATGCCTTTTATTTCCATGATCTATGCAATACCTTTCGAAATCTATAGAGAAAAACTCACCGCCATTGTCTGTCCTCAAACATTTAATTTTCCTTCCAATCTAATTCTCTACCAAAGATTTAAATTCTTTAAACCGAGTGAACACTTTTGATTTACTTTTAAGAAAGTATATAAATGCCCTTCTCGAATAGTCATCAATAAAAGAAACATAATATCTAGACTTCGATAACAAAGGAAAATTAATTGGACCAAACACATCAGAATGAACATAATCCAGTATGCCAGAAGATTTATGAGGACTCGAGTAAAAAGAAACATGGTGTTGTTTTCCATAAATACAGTGTTCGCAGAAATCGAACTCAAGGTTACAATCATCAAACCCTTCTACAAGATTTTTATTCTTCAAGGTTTTTAAACCATTTTCACCTATGTGACTAGGTCTATGATGCCACAACATAGTCTTCTCAATTGGGAGTTCTACCTCTAAAGCATTTGCAGGCAGAGAAGAGTCTTCATCTTCCTCTATAGGAGGAGCTTTGCTTGACTTTGCAGAGGCATTGCTACATTGAACAAGACGTGCATCCAACTTATATAAAGTGCCAGTACGAACACCCTTAGCGAGCACCATTGCACCTCTAGCCATTTTACATCCTTTACTTGAGAAAGAAACTTCTACACCAGCATCATTTAACTTACTGACAAAAAGAAGATTTCGAGCCAGAACTGGTATGTGTAGTATGCCACCAATCCCTTTGACTCTCCCATCAGAAAACTAAATTCTGACTCTTCCTCTACCAACAATCTCTAGCGTTGAATCACTTGCTAGGTACACCTTTCCACTGTCATACTTCTCATACTTAGAGAACCATTCTCTATGGGATGTCATGTGAAAGGACGCACCTGAGTCAACCAACCAGACATCATCTGATGCCTGGGTTGTCAAGGCTGCTGCAATGAAGATGTCTGCATCACTTTGAGAAGAGTCATTTTCTGAAGCGTTCTTCTTCTTCTTCTCCTTACAATCCTTTCGAATATGACTAGGTTGCCCATAGTTCTAGCATCTCACCTTGAACTTTTTACTAGGAGATTTTGATCTCCCTACAGATTTAGATTTGGACTTCTTGTCCTTCTTCTTGCCTTTCTCCTTTGGTCTACCTCGAACAACAAGAGCCTCTTTGGCCATCTCTGAAGACTTCCTTCACATCTCTTCAGATAGAAGCGAAGCAACCACGTCATCCATCTTGCATGTAGTGGTCGTGCTTCTAATAGCCATCACTAGATGATCCCAACTGTCAGGTAACAAACACAATAGGAGCATGCAACGATCCTCCTCCTTAGTCTTTACACCTACGAATGCCAGCTGAGTAACACTCATGTTAAATGAGTTCAGATGGTCTGCAACAAATGCACCTTCTTCCATTTTCAAGGAGTACAACTTCTTCCTCAGGAATAACTTATTTACCAGAGACTTTCCCTAATAAATATCACCAAGCTTCTTCCATAATGAAGTTGCAGACATCTCCTCATGGACGTTTAGGAGTACAAAATTGACCAGACTCAGTCTTATCAGACCTCTTGCTTTTCTATCAGCAAGGTCCCAATCCCCTTGTGTCATACCTTGTGGCATAGTTCCAGACACTGCTATCCAGAGGTCTCTATCCACAAGCAAGTCTTCCATTTTAAGTTTCCATAACTCCAAGTTGCTGCCATTAAAATTTTCAATCTCTACTCTACCTGATGTACTCGCCATCTCAAACAGAAACAAGTTTCAACAATGCAAGACTCCCACTAAAACAGTATTAGCACAAAAAACTGACCTTTTCCAACAAGGCTAACACAACTAGCCAGACTCTGATACCACTTGAAGGGAAAACAGGGATGGATCTATCGATCCAACAGTGTGGAATACATTCCCTTAACACTAATACAACAGGGAAGAAGAGAAAAAATGAGTTCTAATAGCTTCTAAAACTACTGAGATGAATACAAACAACATAAAAGAGATAACAGAATAAGCATTCATAGATTGACACAAGTATTTACGTGGGAAAACCTTTTCAGGTAAAAAACCCACCACACCAAGCAAAGACAATTTTGTATTACAACAATTAAATTATTACATACAAAATTCTTTAGCCTTCACTCTCTGATCAGCTCACAGTAGCTCTCAAGTTAACAATCTCACTGTTACAATACTTCTCTCAAAGTATACAATGAATTCTCACTCCATAGTTCGAATCACTCACTCGCATCGACTTGCAACTTACATGTACACATCCGTCAACCTCACATTGATTGTACAAGTCTTACATCGCATTTACACTTTCCAGCCAATCCCACGGCCTATAGGTTCATGCATCGATCATTCAAGCAAGCAATCAATCTGCATTGATTGCATTGAGCCACCCAAGCAATAACTTCACCACCCAAATCGGGTTCCTGTCATGAACAGAAGTCGGCCTGCAATAACTACCTTTCATTGTTTCGGTCTTTGGCCAATCAAACTGCTGTCTTCAAGCTATGTGTTCAAACTTTATTCGTCTGTCACTTTGACTTTCTGTTCAAACTGGTCAAGCTCAGCTGACCAAGCTCTGAGCTCAACCGAGCTCTTACCGCACTACCGTCGAGCTCACTGACTCACCTCGCGGTATGGTGGTGAGCTAAGCCGAGCTCACCCAATTCTTCATCGAGCCCAGTCACTCTCCACTGTGCTATTGTTGCTCCATCCGAGTTGACCCGCGGTGTGGCGGTGGCCATCGACAAGACCGCTGGCAGTCATACTACGCTACCGCGAGGGCCACCAGGCCACCCCGCGGTAGGGCGGTAACCGCTAGGCCGACCGCTAGCGGTCTCACTACGTCCACCGCGGTGAGAGGACTCATCGTCCGCGATGGGGCGATAACCACCAAGCCCACTGGTGGTCTCACCGTGGTGAGAGGAACCACTGCTTGCGGTATGGCGGTAACCGCCGAGTCCACCACTGGTGGTCTCATCACGGACACCGCGGTGAGAGGAACCACCGCTTGTGGTATGACAGTAACCATTGAGCCCACCGCTGGCAGTCTCACCGCGGACACCGTGGTGAGAGGAACCACCGCCTGCGGTATGGCGGTAACTGCCGAGCCAAGCCACTGGCGGCCTTACCGTGCCACTGTGGTGAGAGAACTCACTACGCACAGTAGGGTGGTAACCGCCTAGACATTCACCGCGGTACCGCCAAGGCCAAGCTAGACAACAGTGGTAAAGCGGTAAAGGGCAAAAAAAAGAATTTTTCGCCAAGTCCAAAGTATGAAGAGGCCCAAAACTAGAAATTGAGACATGAATTCCCAACAACAAATGTGTGTAAAAAAATAATAAATATTTTTTCCTAATTGACCTTTCACACCTCTTCGACCTACCCATTGCACACCAAGGTGCCATTGCTAGTTTTAAATTTTACCTTATTCTTCTCAATATTTTTTTCATCCCAAAATTATCCTTATCAACCTTGTCCTCTTCTCCATGAACTCTAAATTTATCAAATAGAACACTCCTCATTATATTTATGACTCATTACAAAGCCATGTGCTCCTATTATTAAGTTATACATTGCTACTATATTCCAATCTTTGAATTACAAAAATGTATTTTTTATTGTATAAATACCTTGTCACTATCATATAATTCAATTCCCCATGGTTAGTAATCTACTTTAATATTAAATTAATTTGTAAAATTCTCATCAAGTAGTTACTAAATTATGAATCACCAAAAATTTAGTGCTTTCTTTGATTACAACTATCCCACAAGTGAGCTTGATTGATTAATAAACAATAAACAATGTATAAAACACATATTAATAAACAATAAACATTGTCTAAAACTACATATAGATAACACACAAATTTTTCCCTCAAATAATTTTAAGATAGAAAAAATAGTTAGTAGCAACAAATAACACACCTAACTAATTATATTAATTAGAAAACAAGTTACATGGAGTGAATTTTATAATATTATCACTATTCCTTACTCTTTGTTAACCTCCTTTGCTCAAAAACTAAGCCCCCCTTGTACTATGTGTATACAATCCAATGTTCCAACCTTTGGGTCTGATTTATTTCACTTTCACAACCTCACAAATAATATTGGAAGCCTTTCTCATGCATTGGAAACCTCCTCAAATGAACTAGAATGTGAAAATACTTGATTCGTTTTTTTCCCAATATGTTTCTTATGTCATGTCATAATCACCACTTTCCATTAGCTAAACCACCCTAATGATGTTGAAGCTTATGGTTACATAAAATTGGTGGTTTCAACTATGTCAAAACAACACACTTTTGCATATTTTGTAAATTTTTGAAAACCTTTATTTTTTCTAGCTACTTTCGTGATTCTTATGGATCACATTATATCTTGAGTTAAATGTTTGCAAGCTAAAAATATGAATTTTGTTTATTTCTTTGGATAAAAAATGAAAATATTTTTCAAAATAGACATTATAAATATGCCAAAATTACCAAGAGAATAACAATTCTAAAAGATTAAATGATTAAATACTATTACAAATATATTCAACATTAACTAAGATAATAGATCTCATTAATATTAAAACAAACATTAATTGAATGAAAACAAATGCAACTTATTTATTTCTATACTTTCTTCCATAAACTATTTCATGAATTTCTTATTCGTTTAAGCTTTGGATGGTTCAATGACATGACAACAATCTAAAACAATTTTTTATTTTTTAAGATTTATAACAAAATTAAATATTTAGAATTTAGTTAAATAAATAGTGTTGTAAAAAATATTTTTAATGATCAAATAGTTTGATAGTTAAACGTAAAATTATTTTATTTAAAAATATGTTGATTATTTACTATTTTTAATATAAATAAAATGAATGATGAAATGGTAAACTCCATTTTTTTCCCTCAAAATAACATAAAAATATAAAACACAAAATATCACAAATTTAATTTTCAATTTTTTTATGCTTTTAAAAAAATTCCATCCCAATGAACCCCATTAAACCAAAGCTTAATGTAAAAATGTTTCATATCACTAAAAATTGACAAATCCAATTTTCCCTCATAAACAGAGCAAAGAAAGCTTACAATGAAAGATAAACATAATATATATTTTTTTCTTAGTAAGATCACATCGAAAATCGTGAGCATACAAAAACAGAAGATTGCGACATGATTCTACTTCTTCAAATACAAACACAATCACCTTTCCTCAAACATCTTGACCCTGACAATGGGCAATTCAAGTTTTAACTCCAAATTCTTGGAGTTATTAAGCACAACAGGCTTCCCCGCACTTGAAACTTAAATGGGTATTGCCTTAATAGCTTATTTATACTTGACGTCGGAAAAAAAGGTCTCAAGCTGAGGTCTTGAGAGGCTTAACAATTTCCCAAGTGAAGTCAGGGTCATCCCTGCCAAAGTGACCATAAGCAGCAGTCTTTTGGAACCTTCCATTTCCACCCCTCTTCAAATCGAGGTTAATTGACATCATACCGGGCCTAAAATCAAAAGTGTCCTTGATAATATTGAGAATTTCCTTATCAGGAATTTTACCAGTACCATAGGTGTCAACGAACACAGAGAGAGGCTCAGGCACACCAATGGCATAGGATACCTGTACAATACACCTCCTGGCAAGCCCAGCTGCAACAACACTCTTGGCAGCCTGCCTAACAATGTAGGCCCCACTGCGGTCCACCTTGGTGGGGTCCTTTCCACT
Organism: Sequoiadendron giganteum; assembly: GCA_007115665.2. Taxonomy (NCBI): domain Eukaryota; kingdom Viridiplantae; phylum Streptophyta; class Pinopsida; order Cupressales; family Cupressaceae; genus Sequoiadendron; species Sequoiadendron giganteum. The sequence goes on along the minus strand of CM021100.1, from coordinate 828,863,926 downwards.
GAATGCCCCTCCTCCATGAGCTCCCCATCCACCATATGTGTCAATGATAATTTTCCTTCCAGTCAGCCCTGCATCTCCATGGGGCCCTCCGATCACAAAACGCCCAGATGGGTTCAAATGGAATATGGTGTTCTCATCCAGGTATTTTGCAGGGATCACGGGCTTGATCACATACTGCTTCAGATCAGCAGCAATCTGGTCATTGGTCACCGTCTCGTCATGCTGGGTGGAGATGAGAACAGTGTGGACACGCAGGGGAACCATGGCGCCCTTTTCGTTTTTGTACTCGATTGTGACTTGAGTTTTTCCATCAGGTCTCAGCCAAGCACAGACGCCATTCTTTCTGACCTCTGTAAGCTTGGCGCCCAGCTTTGTGGCCAAGACGTGGGTAAGGGGCATGAGCTCAGGGGTTTCGTCAGTGGCGTACCCGAACATATGACCCTGGTCTCCTGCCCCAATATCTTCAGGGCGCTTAGTCAGATGACCATGAACACCCTGGGCAATGTCAGGGCTCTGCTGTTCAATGTTGACGAGGACTCTGCACTTGTCAGCATCGAGACCCACATCGTCGGAGATGAAGCCAATTTCTCTGCAGGTCTTGCGAACGATTTGCTCGTAATCAACATTAGCCTTGGTGGTGATTTCGCCGAAGACCATGACCATGTTGGTCTTGGTGCAGGTCTCGCAGGCGACTTTGCTGTCGGGATCCTGCTCCAGACACGCGTCTAAAACTGCATCAGAAATCTGATCGCATAGCTTGTCTGGGTGACCCTCGTTCACCGACTCCGATGTGAACAAAAACGTCTCCATGAAGACCTGGTTGCAACCATAAACAGAGTAACCAAAATCATCAAATTGAAGTCAAAATCTTTAAAACTAAATCATTTAAAATAAAAAAACACTACTGTTGAAGGGATTGCAATTCAATTGGTGAGGATGATTGTATGTCATATTATAAGATACAAATCATCTCAGACAAATAGAATGAAGGCGAGCTGAAACAGAAAGATTGTGTCAATTGATGAGCATGATTATGTGTCATAGTATAAGATACAAACCATCTCAGACAAATAAGATGAAGGTAAGGTGAGTCAGAGAGCCAGGTTTGTCAGCTTAGTTTAAAAAGACAAACAAGACCTTAAGAGCCAAGTTTAAGTCAGCTTAAATACAAAATTCTGAGGAAATTCTTACAATCTTTAAATGACTAAAAGCCAATTTCAATGAACATTTCATGTACCTGAGGAGATGGGGGATCTGAATCTGGAGAGGAAGGAAGGAACTTTTTCGCTTGAAGAAGGTTGATTTCATCTCAAAACAATATACACTTATATAGATGGTTTTGGGCAATATGCCAATAGTTTTCTTGGTAAGTGATGTAGACGTTGGATTGTCTGTGGGGCTGTGCTGGGGTTGTTGGGGGTAGGTATCCACGTCGTTTTCTGATCACTCATGTATTAAGTTAATGTTTTATAATGGTGTTCAGTATAGATTATGTCATTCGTGCGTGTGTGTTGTCTGTGGGGATTAAACAAGTTTAGAATGGAAATAACGTTTGAATTGCAGAGTAAACAAAGTTTGAAGTGGAAGAGTGGGGCCACACTTGAAGATTTATGCTGAATGATCACACCAAATTGTTTGGTAGGGTGGAAGCCGTTCTAGTGGTTGGTTTTCCTTTCTTTTCCCTCCTTGCTTTTGACTTACCCACTATCCATAGACTTCTTCTCCTCTTCATGACTTGTTTACCCACCCTCTCAACAAATGACTTATCAACACATCATCAAGCCATGAACCAGTAAGACCATAAGCTTTAATATATATGTGAATGATTTAAGCATAAAAAAAATATAGAGAACATGTAGCAAAATTAACAAGAATGGGTAGATTAATTGTATGGTCAAACTATCACAATTTATACAAGTATTGTCAAATATTTTAACAAGATATTGTCAACAGACTTCATATTAAAAATAATTTTAAAAAAATCAAGATTTATTTGTTATCATATGATCTTAAATTATTAGTATCTATTTTAATAAAATTTGAATGTGTACGTTTAACACATATTCATTGAACTAATTTTTCTTAAGAGATTAAACATGTTTGAAATTGAAACAAACTCACCAACTTGAACAGTACTATCAATATATCAATTTGTTTAGTTAAATTATTGAAAATCTTAAACTCACATAGAGTTTAATAGTCTTTTATTTTTGCTAAATACAAAGGTAAATAGATATGAAGATTTAGGAGCCCAACTAATTTGTTTGTTCAATTAGTTTCTATATACTAATAATGTATCATGTTCAGTAAACTTAGTTTATTCAAAAAGATGTAGAGGAGAAAAGTGTATACTTCACTCCCTTTCTCACTTGTTTTACACTCACTTTGGGCCTTGTCTTAATATATGCTTTGTTAATATTTAATTTAATTTATTTTGTGTATAAAGATTTTTTTTAGAAAAATCCATAAGTCTTTATCATTTTTAGCTCCACTAATATGAAACCATTTTGATTCATACTTGTTTTGTTGTCCTATACACTGGATCATAAAGCCATTCGATCCCTTGGACATAATCACGCCCATGATCATACCCCTCAAGTTCAAAAATATTTTTCACTCATCCCAAGATGACTCTTGTGCCAAATAAGGTTGGTACTTGCTGACTTGCAAACTCAAATATTTGAATCTAGTGCCTAGGATACAACATAGTTAAAAACAATCCCTAGGATACTAGAAAACATCCAAGTACACAAATGGCAATCATCTAATGATCACCTTGAGAGCATTATCAAGTAGCTACATTTAAGGAGTTTTATTAGTATTGACATATATAGGCTACATGTATGTGTCTTTTGTGTATTCCAATATTGTAGATTAACAAAGAGGCCTAACTAGGAGTTAAGGAAACTCCATTCTTCAACCCTTTTAAAACAAACTCCTCAAAGTGCTTCTTAGCACCATAAGTTTTGAAAGTAGACATTCTCACAAGTGCATAACATTTCAAAATTTTATCATATAGAAGATTGAATCACAATAAGCTAAACATAATTGTGCCACCTGAAGTCAAAATTACAAATTACCAAAATATCATAAAACCTTATTTTTTTTATACATTCTCTCTTAAACATGGAATCCATTCACGAAGGAATCACAATAGATATTATAAAAGTGAAAAAGGTAGCAAGATTTTTTTTTTCTAGCCAATACTAATCACAAAGTTTTTATTTTTATTTTTCAAAATTATTTTTCATGTAAAATATATTTAAAAAATGTTCTTGTGTGTGGCTGTGGGTGTGTGTGTGTGGGTGTGTGTGTGTGTGGGTGTGGGTGTGTGTGTACGTGTACACATACACACACACACATATACATATATGTATATATGCATACATCTATGTATGTGTGTATACACACATATATCCCCATTAATGGATATTTTTCAAATAATAATCAATAAACTTATCACTTTCCAAACAAAAGAAGAGGTGAGAATATCAAGTTTAGAGGTATAATGGTGCATTTGGCACATAGTCACAATGGTGTGCGTAGTGTATATCACACAATTACAATGTAATTCATATACATCATGGGGTAAAAGTATGAAGTTGTGTAACCCTTTTGAGATTGTCATTAAATTGTTAGGATTAAGGTGTCATAAACATTGTAAAATTAAATCATTTTTATTTATATTGTTCCAATATTCTTTTAAAGGTGTTATTGGAAAATGATTTGTAATAACATTTCACCTATAGTTTGTAAATACATTGATAAGGGATGAAGGGGTTCAATAACAATAGTAAATAATTACTTATAGAAAAAAATAATTAAATCCTCAAGTAGAGTGTTTGGAAAAGGGTTCTAAGCATTTCTTGGTGTTCCACATAGGTTAATTTTAGCTTCCCCGAGTTGAGCACTTGGAAAGGAGGCAAAGTTGTATTTTTAGGTGCCAAAATGAGTGACTACATATTTTGGTGGAATTCCAAGTTGTGGGGCATTTAAAATTTTACAAGAGGCTTTGAACACCATTTTTTACCATGGTATGAGCACCTCTTGTTTGGGAAACCTCTAGTGGTATTCTTCTTCCAATATCTTTATAAATTAGAGCCTTGGAATGGTGGTAATATTTATTCTTTTTATTGAGAGTTCATAGGTACATAGAGGTTGTTAGATTAAAGACAAAGAAGTGAAGAAAGTGCATGTTGCATTGTAATCTCGTATTAAAGCTAATACATACTTGGCCTCTCTTCTTGACGGAGTTTTTCTTGCAAGGGTTTCTCCACATAAATATTGTGTTATGTGATGTTTGCATGGGATTTTTACTATCTTGTGTTGTCGATTTTAATTCATTAAATATTTTAATGGTAAATTCTACAATTAGACACACTTAATTAATTTTTTTTTATGAGAAAAGATACTTAATATTATATTTGCATACAAATTTTAATTTTTCATATTGTAGTAGTTTGCATTTGTTATCCCCACTTGAACATGTGTTTGTACCAACTTACCATGTGGTGCCTATATGATAGACATATGGCTAAAGTGGTTTACCACAAGGGGGATTCAATTGAACTAAGTTGGTTGAACCCACTAAATTATATAACTCCAAGAAATATATATATGTATTCAATTTCTCATTTCTTCAATCAAAGAGGAGGGATGTTTTAGATAATCGTTTGTGCTAATGGGTTTTTTTTCATCTTATAGCCAAATACACCTATATGACATTTTCTTATTTCTAATGATAATGTGTAGTTGTAGAAACTTAAAATTTGCTCCCACATTTTAACCAACCATCAACATCATACCATCGCCACATCAATTCCCTATTAATTGATTAAATATAAATATTTAATTAATTAGACTAAATTCTATCCGCTAATTAATTAAATTAAATTTATTTATTTAATTAACTAGGTTAAATACTTTTAATTAATTAATTAATTAAATATTATTTATTTAATTAATTCAAATAATCTTCTTCACTATAACTTGATTAAATAAATTTAAATATTTAATCAATTAAGAATAGCCTTTCTTTACTAGTTTATTAAATCAATCAATTTTATTTAATTAATTTTGCTAATGCACATTCCTCTCACACCTCATTTAAAAATAAATAAAAAATAGATTTTCACCTCACCACTATACTCCAAAAAAATCACTTTAAAAAAAATAAATTATTCTCCATTCAAATTTAAGAATATCTTGATTACCCACCACAAGTCAAGCTCTTTTATCCACTTACATTCTAATCAAGCCTCCATTTTCTTATGTCTCCTTTCTTGTGAAGGTTAAGGTATTCTTATCCTTCCATCAACTTAATTAAATCCTATCCCTTCACTTGCATTCTTTTCATCCCTTCCTTCCATGCAAATTCATCATATCCATCCATCTCATGCTCAAATCTTGACCATCTATAGTAATGGCTAAAACTATATGTAAACCTACCTCTCCTAAGATAACAATCCATATATAGAAACTCAATTAAATGTTGCTAAATTGATAAATTTCATACTTGAGCAACCAATATTCCACCAAAAATCTCTTTCTTCTCTTATTTTGAGCATATCCAAATATAAGGAAATTGTAAGGAGTGATATATTTATTTGTTCTTTGTTGTGTTATGGCTCTATTACTCAATCGAAGGTGTTGTGTTTTTCTTTAGCTAAAAGGTGTGTTTGGATGCATTCTTCATGTTTTAAGCTAAACTTGACCTCTCATATTCTTAAATGCCTAGTGGGACATTGATCTTGTAGACACCTAAATTTGTTTATACCCAACCACACTTGAATTTAGTCAATTCTAGCCATTAATTAAATAAATAGTAATTAATTAATTAATTCATCCTTTATCCTCCACCCTTAATAAAAAAAAAAAAGTTATTTAATTAAGTTTAACCTTATCCCCCAATTCCTCCAGCTAAATCAATTAATTAATACATCTTTAATTGATTGATTTAGGCTAATTAATCCGCATTATCTTTTCCTCTAATATTTGATTCCACATCACCCTCAATCCTTGTCTATTAAATCCTAAATATTGAATCCATCTACATGGATCAAAATCTAAAATTTCCATCAATTGACAAGTGTCCCCACCCCTTCATTCTCACACATGTGTGAGCATGAAAGGGTTAATTCAAAGCCACCTACCTCTTAGACTTGTCCATTTCATGAGCCATTCTATGCCTTACACATAGTTTTCTCACACGTGTGAGCACATATATCTTTTACACCTCCATCCCTCTTGTAACGCTTGTCACAAGGCTAATCCTTCATTCCATTTCTCCATTATCACTCAATCTCAATCCTCCACTAACCAATGCATCTTTGACATTGATTTTTCTCATGGAAAATCTATAAATTGGAAGCCTCTCACCCCATTTTATCATTTTCTACCATCATACTATTATGTTGTCCATCTTACTACCTAGCTTCACATTGTCATCATGCTATTCTCTTAATATACCATCCTAATCCTACCACCATGATATTGATTTATTAAGAAACCACATTCTACCCATCATTGTACATCAGAAAGAGCACATCAAGTGGAAAAGGGTGCATTCTACTTCAAATTAATTAGAGTAGAAAGATTAAAAAATCAAGGTAAAAGGTTCCATTATTGATTTGAATCTTTATGTTATTTATCCTCGTTGATTTTCATCTCCATTTTGGCACACCTAGCCTTCTAACCTATTCATTTTTCTTGAGTTTTTGTGACTTTTCATGTCTAAGTTCTAAAATAGTGCTTACATTCTATGTGTTTAGTGCTTCTGCTCTGGGGTTAATTCTTTTGATTTATTCTTTAGTGTCTATATTCTTCAACACTTATGATTTGTACTTCAATGCTTATGCTTTAATTTTTTTCATCTTGTTTCTCACATGTTTTTATAGGGATTCTTTACACATTGTTCATTATATAGTAAATTTGTCTTGTTTATCATTTTCCATTGTTTATAACTCTCTATTTTATATATTAAATAACATACTTGTCTTTCATGAATCATTTCTACCACAATTCAGTGCTTATGCACTATAATTTAGCACTTACACACTAGGAATCAATGCTTCCATAGATCACCACTTCCACTTTGTCATTTAGCACTTTTATACCTAAGACTTTTCTTCCCATTTTTGTTAACATTTTTTTCTTCTATCTTTTCAACTTTTCACTTTCTATTATTTCCCATTCTAACATTCTTCTCTATAAGTCCTTGTTATTTTCCAAGAAAAAACATTAGCATCTATCTTCTATTCTATGTAGGTTTATAAATTAGTTATTTTGACTTATTAATCAGTGCTTGTGCATTTAAGGAAGAATCATTTATTTTTAATCTTTTTCTATTTTAGTGCTTATGTATTTCTTTGAGTGATTGCATTGTTTCAGTGCCTACATTGTTCAACACTTCTATAATGTGTTTTAGTACTTGTAATATTCAACGCTTCCACATTGTGTTTCAGTACTTGCATTGTTTAGTTATTCCACACTATATTTCAATGCTTGTAGTTCTTTTGAGGAGGTCGACCCTCTATTTGCTGGTCCTATCCCATCTTCTTTGCAGCCACCTTTGGACCTTTCTGCTGACACTGTTATGCCTAACCTTGCTGTCGTTGCTTTGTTAGACCATGTTCGCCCTTTGTTGGGAGCTTCTATTGATCCGTTAGTGGGTTTGATCTCTGTTGCCTCGCTACTGACTCCCTCACTGCTTGAGGGATCTTCACCTATGTTGGCTAGGGTGGAGTCGAGCCTCTCACCCTTCTCTTCATGTCCTATTTTTGAGCCTCCTTGGTCGGTTGTTCTTCGAAAGAAAACATCTGCATCTGCTTCTCAGACTCGGGTCCATGAAGCCAGTCTTGACCCCTCGGTGTCAGGAGCTGCTTAATCTCTTTGTGGTTTCCACAGCTGTCAATCAACTATTTTTGTTCGTCCCTAAGTTCAATTCTGGTTTGAACTTTGTTTTCCTTTGGCCCTTTGGGCCCTTTCTGAAGGGTTCGACACCTTGTAAATTTTCCTTACCTTTTCAAAAACATGGTTTTTGCAACCTATGTTGTGAAAAATTCATGGAAAATAGGATATATGAAGACCATCACTCTAGCAAGATGCACTATGTTAGGTGGTTCATATGCTATCAAGCTGCTATAGAGAATTTTGATTTGAGATAAAAATGTGACTAGGTATTTTGATAACCCCCTTTAAGTAATTGCATAACTCAAAGAGTGCAAGATATTTTTAGAAGACATATGAATGAAATAAATTATTAAAGAAGCAATATGAAGCAGGATGTTATGTCATGAAACATAAAATATTGTGCTCATTGAATTTCATCACACAATGTAGGGATGACACATAAAATCCCTAAAAAAGTTTGCAAAAAAACGCTAAGGGATCCACATACTTGGGGTTGGCATGATTATATGATAATTATATATTATTTAAATTAGGTTTTTGTATATTCATCATTCCCTAAGTGTAGTGGAACTACAAGCACAATGGAAGAAAGTCACACTTGAAATCAAAAAAAAATTTGGGTCAACATGGAAGAGCTAAATGTTTCAACACTTTACATTGTCCCCAAAAATCAAAAACCTCAAATTATAAAATATAGATGAATGATGATATAAATAGAATAATTGAAAACACATTAATCTCCCCTTTATCAATGTACCTACAAGGGTATTGTAGGTCCTCTAAGTAAGATTAAAAAAATGCACAAACAAGCATGGGGAAGCACAAACAAAACACATTCAAAACAACTAAAGACTACAAATAGGAGGATTACTTATTGAAATTCCTTCTAATAGATCATCAATATCTCAATCATGATCATATGGGAAGGGAGGTCAATATTGTAGAGGAAGTATGATTAAAGAGGTACTAGGCATCTCACTCACAACAAGAGCTAAAGAACTAGATGCAAGTAAAACATAATCTTGAATATTATTTGTGGTGAGTGTCAAATATTTGTGAAGATCATGTACAACACTAAAATATATCCAGTGGACTCAAATAGATTCTCCCCATAGGGAGCTAGTGACTCACTATCAAAATATTTGATAAGGGGACTATCACTACTAATCTCATGAATTGGAGCAGTGATAGGAACAAAATAATTTTGTACTTATTTTGTGAAGATAATTGATGAAGAGTGGTATGGATGTGGCAAAGAAGGTGGATTTGGTTTCTACTTTTTGGTGGGGTGGAGTTGGATAGTGCTCTAGTTTTCTCTTGGGAGGTGGGAAGGGAATATTAATGTTAATGGTGGTGAGGTGGAGAACATATGTAATTTTTTTATGATGGGTATGTTGGAATTGTATTGAATTAAAAAGTGTGGCACTAGGTATAAAAAATGTGTTTGTCATGTCTATGAAGGGAACACAATATACTAAGAGGTAACTCTTTAATTTGAAAATTTATCTCCAAGCATGAATCATCAAACATGAATCAAAATAATTACTATCAATCAAGCATCACAAAAGCACACATTCACACAATGAACACCAAATATATGTGGAAACTTGGAATGGGAAAAACCATAGTGAGAAGAGTTGCTTCAAGCTACTATCCAAGTCCGTAGGAACTAACCTACTGGAGACACCAATCCCTTGTTGTATTTGTACGAACCAACCTACTAGAGACACCAATACCCAATACAAATATCTAAGCACCAACTCAATAAGTAAGACACTAATCCTACCAAAATACATAGATAAAGCTTGCAAAACTTAAATGTTGATTACATAGCTTACACAAGATATGTGCTTGCTTCATATACTCTCCTACACACTTTATGATCTTCTGATGATGACGGATAATGATTGAGATGTAACTCCCATTGAATTACACTTGCTCACACAATTACACTCACATATCATAAACATTCACACTAACAAGCTATAGACTATGATTATTATATACATCTCATTGCATTAACAAAACTTCATGTCGACCAAGAGTCCCTTAACACCATCTGCAATCAACCAAGTCAACTAAGGTGGACCTAAATTCAAATTTACATGAAACATGTAGTGATTAGGTCCTAAATCAAATTTGATACCATCAAAATAACATGATTTCATGTGCTTCCTTCAAGGGCCTTAACCTAGACCGATTTCACTTTCCCACACTACCTCTGAAGATCACATGCTACAAGATGTTGTCACATAGTTTCAGAACAACCACTGGTTGATTGACCAACATAGTGATCCTTCTATCACTTCAATATTTTTGCATGATGAACATATATCTCAAAAACTCTGGAATAAGATAGAACAAGTGTAGACATACTCCTTCTAAATCACAAACCAAAACCCGCATCCAGGAGAGAATACCAATCATGAATATACATTTCTAGAAAAAAAATCTCTTTGCCTTGAGTAACTGACCTCCAACATTCTGAATTAGACTTCTAGATTACTTCCATCAAAAGAAAACATATAAGCATGATATTAGAAGAATACTACATCAATCTTCTTTGTTGTTCTGAAAAATAATCTAATTTTACAGTACGATACATTTAATTCTCACTAAACTGACACCTTTGCTACAACAAACACCTTTTTACATCAAGGAAAATACTCCTTGATATAAAAAATTTGACATCAATGAAAAAATATGTTCAATAGTCTATTGGCTCAAAAAATGATGGGATGCTAGGAAAATTTAGAATTATAGGCAGTTCCATCAAACGATCTAGTAAAAATTGCACCCTCTTTGGGTGAGGTTCATTAGGGTATCGAGAAGAAATAGGAGATGGTGTAGAAGAAACAAAAGATAGTAGTGAAGATGGAGGGCACGACCAAATATGGTTATGGCTGAAATAAAAGAGGGTGCTTGATATTGGGAGTTTTCATAACATTGTATTCATGAGCCAACTCATGCCAATGATGCTAATGCTTGCATGTAATTTGATTATGTTGGTTATGGAGTTCATGCACAACTATAGTATGGGATAAACCTGATCTAATTGCAAGGATTTATTTTCTTTTGAAATAGGAGGAATAATAGTCTTGGTAGGTAGAGGGTGAGAGATCTAGGGTGCATGTTTTATATCCTACATCATTGGTTCCTTTCCCATTTCTTTCACAGGGGCAGTTAAAGGAATAAATGGTACCATTGGAGGATGAGGCATGGAAATTGTATATGAATATCTATGTCCAATGGGCTGCTATCCTTTTTCTACTAGAGGGGTAGGATAATAAACAACAGGAGTCATATGAGGATAAAATATCTAAGGGAAAGATTTAACCAAAAGAGGTGTCTTTAATTACATAGTTTCTATTTCTAACATTTAGGGGAACAAGAGGTGCCATTGAATGTTGGGAAACCTTAGAGGGGATAGGATTTTTACCTAATGGAGCATGTGTATCCTTAGCTACTTTAGGGGTAGGAGTCAGGATAGATGGATTTTGTTGCATTTGGGAAACCAAAGGGGAAGCAACCACTTGAGAAGGAGAATAAACTATAGAAGAAGAAAATGTTGAACAACCTACTTTGAATTTTGAATATTCTTGAAATAGTGAATCTCCACAAGGTTGTTGAGGTCCTAGAGGTAGTAGCAAAAAATAATCAAGAAAAAATATTCCACAAGATACAAGTGGTTTGTATTTGGTATCCTAAATAGTATAAACTATACCATCATTAGAAAAATTTAAAAACTTGTGTACAAAACAAGCAACTACATTCATGAAAGTTAGACATGAAGTTCCAAGTTTCACTCTAAATAAGTTGGATCTAGGGATAAAATAGAAGAAGTTTTTATTGACTTGGGTCCAACTTGGAATGATAAAGTAATGTAACCCATTATAGGTAAAGAAATACCATCAGGCATATGAATGGCCATTGAAGTGCTATCATATGTGTCCTTGTAAAATCTATTGATAAAGAAAAATTCTTCTATTATAGAATTGACTCTATTGGCAAGATCAACAAGAACACCATTAACGATTCTCTCATTGAAAAGAGTAGGTATGCAAAGGGTTCCATAATTTGTATCATAGGATAGATCATTAGAAGAAAAATATATCATAGGAATATTGATGTCGCACACCTAAATTGACGTGGTTTCGATATCAATCGTGTTTACAAATGGTTTTGAATTATGTTTAGAAGTCAAAGTTGAAGTATCAGTTGTTATGAAGTTGGTAGAATGTGATGGGAATGAATTTGTATAGATTTGAAGTTATTGATTTATCTCAAAATTTGAAATTTTAGCCATGTATTTCTTATCATGGATCTAGGTATTTCTTGCATCGATGTGTTCTAGCACAAAATGGTGAAGACACATACACTAAATAGTATCATGTCTAGGGACACGATGAAACTAACAATTTTTTTTTGAATTGTACCAAGATAGATTAGGTTGATCATTTGAAAGTGGTTTAATTTCAGGAAGAATAATTAGCTTATCTTTAATAGCTTTTGCATAATACTATATAAAGAGTCAAACAATTTTGTAAATGATATATTATTTTTAGGTGCTATAACTAAGACCTTGGAATCTTGTGATATAGTTGTAGACATCCAAATTTGATCACTTCCATATGATCAAAATTGTCTACTTTATTCATCTATTTCATTAATAGTGATTAAATAATCTATTTAATCATTATTTCATTTTCTGCCTAAGGTTCCTAAAGTATGTAATTAAATAAATTAAATACTGTACCTTACCCCCTTGTCTTCTCTAAATTAAATAAACATGACAAATTATTTAATTTAGTCATTTAACCATTTGAATTAAAACCAATTTTTAATTCCTCTTTTCTCTCTCCTTGTCACATTCTCCATAACCCTCTTTTAATCCAGATTAAATTAATTAATCTGTGATTAGGATGTGCACCACTTAATCTTGATTAAGTGTCACATCCTCCATAATCTTCCACTTGCCTTTAATCTCTCATTAATTATTCTAATCCTGTGTTTGCACAACCTTAATCAGAATCATTAACAACATTTGGCTTACCTTTTCTGGTCAACCTTCCCACTTACCATTTTTGGTAGGGACTCCCTTCCCCATGTGAATTTTTAATTCACATTTATTCAACCAAGGTTCCCCTCTTCCCCATGTGAATTTTTAATTCACTTTTATCTTCCCAAGGTCTTCCCCATCCCCCATGCAAGATTCTAGAAGCCTTGACTTGTCACTTCACATGTGCCAAGGGCTTCTAGAACCTTGGACTTGTCACATCACCCACATGTGACAAATCTCCAGCTTTTTGGAGACCCTCTTTTATCCACTAGATTCTTCTAATCATTGTGAATTTTTAATTCACTTTTATTCCTCCAAGGAATCTTCTCATCCCCCAAGATCCACCTCATCTCCACATCACTCCACCCTAGGACATCTCACCCTCCACATGTCAAGATGTGAGGGCTTGTGAGTCCTCAACTCACCATAGCCCTTCATCTTGATCTTTGTTGGATCAATCCCAACTATTGAATTCTCTAAAGAATTCAATTTAGCCTATAAATACCCCTTATTTCTCCCATTTTAGGAAGAATCAAGTCTTTTGCAAACAAACTCTTGCAAATTTATCATTTGAGCTCTCATCTCATTATCATTACATCCTCATCCATTTTCATATCATTTACATATTCAACATAGCTTGCCATCCAAGGAGCACACAATTCTTGAAGCATCAAAGGGCCAACCAAGGAAGCAACAACATGAAGGTATAACAACAATTTATTTGTTTATCTTGCTTTCATATTGTTCATTTTCTTAGGCTAATCATTGAGGTGCCCTATTATCTTGTTGTTTCTCTTTATTGCACTATTAGTTTTATCTAACATCTCACATATTAGGAAGCAACATTTTATTAGGATCACATTTCTGGCACGCTCGGTGGGACCCACAAAGGGGTCTCTTTCTTTCACGTTTTATGTTGTTAGCTTGTTTGCAGATTCAGGTCGCAAAGGGGCCAATTTGCCCTCCCGGACGCTGTAGAAGGGTGACCTTGCCTTCTATTTCTGACTGTTTTCTGCAGAGGGGTGACCTTGCCCTCTGTTTCTGACTGTTTTCTGCAGAGGGGCGACCCTGCCCTTTGCTGTTTCTGACTGTTTTCTGCAGAGGGGCGACCTTGCCCTTTGTTTCCGACTGTTTTCTGCAGAGGGGTGACCTTGCCCTCTGTTTTTGACTATTTTCTATAGAGGGGCGACTTTTCCCTCTGTTTTTGACTGTTTTCTGTAGAGGGGCGACCTTGCCCTCTATTTCTGACTATTTTCTGCAGAGGGGCGACCTTGCCCTTTATTTCTGACTGTTTTCTATAGAGGGGCGACCTTGGCCTCTGTTTTCGACTATTTTCTACAGAGGGGCGACCCTGCCCTTTGACTGTTTTCTGTAGAGGGGCGAATCTGCCCTTTAGGCTATTTTCTGACTGTTCATTGCAGAGGGGCGAATCTGCCCTTAACAACACATTTGAGAAGGTAAAAGGTGGCATTTTAGCTTTGTTTTTGTCTCTTTCTTTTGCTATTTTGTGCTCTAACCTGCTAATCTTGTTTGTTGATGAGTGAAGTCAGATTGCTTGCTGGTATCTTGCATATTTTTGCTGCAAAATCACAAAAGGGAAGGGATAAACAATTAAAATTTCCTTGCAAGACCTTCCTTTTTATTCTGATTCTTAAAAGTCTTTCCTTGCTACTTTATCTATGTACTTAGTATAAGTAGGGGAAAGTAATATTTGTTGTTTGTTGTGTCTATTTTACTTATTTTACCCTAGGGGGCATTATTTTGTTTTCACTTTCCTCCTTTGCACGTTGTGCGGATCTGAAGGAGGTCATTGGAAACAATTAGTGTCATCTTCTTAGCGGGACCTGGTTGGGGATTTCATCACCGCAAGGGACGATCCCAACCACATGTACCAACGGGGTATATAAAGGGGGGAGAGCCAAAGCTGTACCTCAATCCAGTTGTGTCGTAATTGGCGGAACGTCGAAGCTAGGGTGATAGCTAGATAGACATGAAGAGTTGGTCTGAGCCTTTTAGTATCTCGCTGGGGCTCCCGACTCACGCTTGTGACGGACTGGTGTTCACGGTTTGTGCCTCACGTACTGAGCGTATATCAAGGACTCCCTATAAACCTTGTTCATCCTAGAGTAAGACCTTTGCCGGCCATACCCGTTAAAACGTTAATTATAGGATTGTACTTGTTCAAAGTGTCTTTCTATGAAGAACTAGTAAATTTTGGTACGTCAAACTTTCATTAAACCATTTTAAGTCCTTTCCAAAATCCCATATCCAAACCAAGTTCAAATTTCCACTGCAGAGGGGCGACCTTGCCCTCTGTTTCGGCCATTTTCTGTAGAGGGGCGAATTTGCCCTTTGCTGTTTCAGCCTTTTCCACTGTAGAGGGGTGACCTTGCTCTCTCTTTCAGCCATTTTCTACAGAGGGGCGAATCTGCCCTTTGCTATTTCAGCTTTTACTGCAGAAGTGCGAATACGCCCCGCTGAACAGACAGTTTCACCCGTTTGATCATTTTAAACCTCCGTTCGAACCCCCGAAGCTTCCGTTTGACCATTCCATCATCCTAAACACTCATTTGACCAATCCAAACCTTCATTTGGCCATTCCAAGCCTCCGTTCACCCCTCTCGACCATCTATCTATCCAATTTGAATATCCGATTACCCGTTCCAAGTGGCCATTTCCCTGTTCCAAGCATCCGTTAACATTTTCTGAAAATCAACATTTCATCGACCAGATTGCATAAGTGCTTCTTAGAACATCATTGGAGTCCATATCTATCATCAAATCATCCATCCCAATCACCTAGACTTCATTTTTGATTTTTATGCCGAAACTTCCGGAGGCCATAACTTTTGACTCGGATGTGGGTTTTGGTTGAAATTTTACAAGTGGTTGCATTAGGAGATGCCATTTGGATTCCTAATGGACTTTTAAGTCCCTTGGATCCTCCTTCGACACGTTTTCAGAGCCTCAAACTTTCATCTTGACCCTCAAAATCACAAATTAGCATTTATTCTTTTCAATTTTCCAGTTTTTGACGAACTGTTTCGTTAATAACTCTGAATGCATGTCTCATATTTCCGATGTTAGTTGGAAATTCATCCTATCTTAGTATTGGGTATTTTGTGAAAAAAACTGGACTCTCAAACTCATTCCTACGAAGTTTCCTAAAATGGCAAAATTTGATAATTTTTGAAAATTGCCAAATTTGGCAAAAATCTGATTGTCAACACCTTACGTCCTCTAGTTGAAACCCATGATCTTGGTTCCAAATCAATCCTATCATATCCTTCAATCCAATCCCAATCTAAGCTCCAATCCAGTTCTAATATGAGCGTTAATCCCATCATCCTAATTTGAGCTTTCATCCAATCCTAATCTGAGCTTTCATCCAATCCCAATCTGAGCTTTCAGTTCATCCGAGTTCTCTATCCATCATCTATTCTTTCCTTCTAATCTATATCCATCATGAATATTTATCCCCCTCTCACACGACCAATAATAGTAGTCAAGGGGAATCCTAACTCCGCTGATGACGATAATGAAAATCTTGTTGATCATGAAGATTGTTATATAGATCCCCTTGACGCTATCATTTCTAGCAAGCTCTCTCCAATCGCCTCCCAAAATCCCACTACTTCTTCAAACTATCCCACCATGCCTTCATCCACATCTAATAACAGTTCTTATGCTACCCTTGACAAGGGATATCCAACATCCTCACCATCGACATATTCATCATGTCCTCCCTTTCAACCTCTATCCTATCCAACATCCACTTCCTCTTATCCTCATCATCATCAATCCCAATACCTCTACCTCAATCCCACATCCCAATCTTCTCATCCCATCCAACACTCATACATTCCTATCACAATCCCCCATCCCAATATTCCTCCTATCCTAATCCACCATCTCAATCCTCTCATCCTAATCTACCATCCATATCCTCCTACGCCAACCCACCATACATATCCTCCTACAATGGTTCACCACATCAATCTTCCTATTCTAATCCAACATCCACACCTTCCTATCACAATCCCCCATCCCCATACCCTTACATTAATTCCACATCTCCCCATTCTAATCCTTCATCTACATCTTCCTACTATCACTCCCCATCCCAATCTAATCCAACATCCACATCTTCCTACATCACTCTCCCTTTCACCGCATTATATCTTAATCCTCCATCTAATCATAATCCTACATCTCCTCCAACCACTCCTAGTACTCCATCTAATCCCATCCCCACATCCAATCCTAATCCACAAATCCCTAATCATAATCCTCCATCCATTCCCATCCCTTCATCTAATCCTAATCCTCCATCTTCTCCTATTCCCCCATCCAATCCTAATCCATCAATCCCTAATCCTTCATCCATTCCCATCCCTTCAGCTAATCCTAATCCTCCATCTCCTCCTAGTCCTACATCCATTTCCATCCCTTCATCTAATCCTAATCCTCCATCTCCTCCTAGTTGTATATCCAATCCCATCCCTTCACCTAATCCTTATCCACCAATCCCTAATCCTCCATCCATTCCCATCCCTTCATCTAATCCTCATCCTCCATCTCCTCCTAGTCCTACATCCATTTCCATCCCTTCATCTAATCCTAATACTCCATCTCCTCCTAGTCCTACATCCAATCCCATCCCTTCATCTAATCCTAATCCTCCATCCATTTCCA
Source organism: Sequoiadendron giganteum (assembly GCA_007115665.2). Classification (NCBI taxonomy): domain Eukaryota; kingdom Viridiplantae; phylum Streptophyta; class Pinopsida; order Cupressales; family Cupressaceae; genus Sequoiadendron; species Sequoiadendron giganteum. Next base: position 828,846,261 of record CM021100.1, on the reverse strand, counting down.
TCCCTTCATCTAATCCTAATCCTCCATCTCCTCCTAGTCCTCCATCCAATCCTAATCCACAAATCCCTAATCATAATCCTCCATCTCCTCCTAGTTCTACATCTAATCCTCCAATTCTTAATCCTAATCCTCATCCACACATCCACTCATATAATCCTCCAATCCCTAATCCTCATCCTCATCCTCCATCTCCTCCTAGTCCTACATCCAATCCCATCCCTTCATCTAATTCTAATCCTCCAACTCCTCCTAGTGCTCCATCCAATCCAATCCCCATGTCTAATCCTAATCCTCCAATCCCTAATCCTCATCCTCCATCCCTTCCCATCACTCTACCCAATCCTACATCTCTTCCAAATTTTTCCCAAGGACTCATGCAAGAAGAGACACCATGCCCTCCCACTTTATCATGTACCATCACTAGTGATGAGGCCCTCCTCCATCCTACACCTATCCCTCTCATCACCATTCCTACCACCATCCAAACAATTGAGCCGGTCAAACCCATCCAATCCATTGAATCCCCATATTCTACTACTAGATCCACCGAATCCATTGAAGACATCCAATCCCCTCCTCCTAGTCCTAATATTCACAAACTTCAATCCAATGACCTTCATGAATCCTCTATCCTCCTCTCTCCCCCAATTGAGGAGTCCCTCCAACACTCTTCCATCATCATACATCCCACACAAGATGAGTCATGCCAAGTGCTTGATCCAAAGCATACAAGCATATCCCCTCCTCCAAATCACGATCACTCCATCCCATCTACTCCACCTCAAGAACATAGTCTTCCATCCATTTCATCTCATGATCCATATCCTCAACCAAGTCATGATCTTATCCTCCCATCCACCCCATCTCAAGATCACACTATCTCCTCCACTCCATCCCATGATCCCATTTGCCTTCAAGATCCAATCACTCCATCTCACGAGCCCTTATCATCAACTACCTCTCATGGTCCCTTATCACTCATTCCTCCTAATGTTGCTATCCCCTCATCCCCATCACATGATCCTTCATCGCCATCTAGTCTTACCATCCCAATGCCACTTTTGTATCACCTTGGTAACATTACGTGCATCCATGGTGGTCTTCTTGTCGAAGAAAATAAAAGTATATGCACCACCCATCCTCCTTCACCTAATAATGCAATCACATCATTCTTCCAAAAGAATAAGCATCCTACCATAGATCATATGCTTGAGAACATGAACTATCAAGGAAAAGGTTTAGGCCTTCATGAGCAAGGTATTTTAGAACCCATTCAAATCAAAGAACATCCAGGTACACATGGTCTTGGATATATCTCCCAAAACCCACACTCTAAAGATGTTGGTACACCCTTCGTACATCCTAAACGATCCTCTTCTAAAGGCACAAGAGGTACTTTCCCTCGCTCTACCAAGTCATATGCCGCCATCCCTCCTCCTCCATCATATTACCTCAAAACAACTATCCATCTTCCTCCCTCATCCTCTAAATCCATTTTGGGTCCTTATGTCCCTCTATCCATCATTGATCATCCTTCATCTACTATGAGTTCTTATCTCCCTCCATCAAACCCCACACATCCTCCATATACACAGTCTATGTTGGGTTCTTATATCCCAAAATCACACCCTCCATCTTATCCTATTCATCCTTTCATTCATCCACCCCTCCCTCGTACACAACATAAAAATCCTACTTTCATAACTCCTAATCAGGATCAACAAAGGCACATACCTACACATTCTCCATCTACACGTAATCCCTACAACCCTACCTCCATCGCTCCCCATCATCCATCTCCTCACATCTATCCCATTGTTGTCAAAAGAAATTTGGATGCCAAAGCAACAATACATAAATCCAAATATCCACATGAATCTAAAGTTCCTCGTGTCCCCTTCAAAAGACATGTTGAAGAAGATAAAAATCAAGTCTAGAATCCAAATCAATCCAAAAGGCCACAAAGGCCCACCGAAGCAAAAACAAAAACCATGTGGATCCCAAAGAAAAAAGGTGCCATACCTTCAATTGAAAAGTCCATAATGACATCCAAAGTTGTTATTTCCCCACAAAATCATTCACCTCCTCCATCTCCTAAATCTGTTTTGGGTCCCTACATCCCAAAATTCACTATCCCAATGCCTCCATTATTGCCACACTCTCCATCTATTCATCCACCTATCTTTTCGCATCCACCATCACATGTGCCAATGTTGGTCCTGAACACCTTCCCCCATCAAACATCCACTCCATCATTCCATCCATACACTTTCCAACACCCCCTCCACTATCCTCTCTATCTCCCCCATCAAATTCCTTTAATCCATCCTCTTGCATAAACCATCCAGTCTAATAAGGTTGTACCAACATCCGCATAGTCACTTCAAACATGGGCTCTTATTACCTCATATGGAACTTGATGCATAAGTCCTTCATCCCTATCCTTATCAATTGTCCTCTAAAATCCGCATATCCATCTCCCTATCTTTATCCATCTTCGTCCACATCCTACTCCAAAAAAGAGCTAAAAAATCAAAAAAATACAAAAAACAAAAAAATAATAAAGAGAAAATCATTCGTCCAATGGTGAAAACTTGGCAATACACAAGCACCTTGGATACGTACCATGATGAAAACTTGGCAAACAAGCATCATGCGTAAATTCCCCATCTCGTCTCCTTCCACGATTGGGGGCAACATCCACTTACGCATTCCTTTCCTCCATCTCCTACATCTTCCTATCTTCTGCATCCTATCCATCCTATCCCATTTATCCCACTTCCTCCCTCTTCCTTGTGATCTTGATAAATGTAGGGGCAAATCTCTATACATGCTTTGGACACCTCTTGGCATATATTCCCATCCATACACTATCATATTCCTTATCCACCTCTCTCTACTTCCATTGTCCATACACTATCATATTCCTTATCCACCTCTATCTATCTTCCATTGCCCATCTCACTCCCTTATCCTCCCATCTTGCTATCCCTCTTGCCTCGTCATGCATGACACATATAGAGTGGGGGCATCTCCTTATTTGCAATTGGGTCCTTGGAAACATTGTTCATCCATTCCGCCAGGTAATCCTCTCCATCTCCCCATTGTCTCATCCACTAGTCCTTTTCATCCTTTCATCCTTATCTCCCCATTCATATATCTAACCATCCAATCCATCTCCCCATCCTTATCTCCTCCATCTACCAAATCCTTATCTTCCATTGTCTCATCTCCTAGTCCTTTTCATCCTTTCATCCTTATCTCCCCATTCATCTATCTAACCATCCAATCCATCTCCCCATCCTTATCTCCTCCACCTACCAAATCCTTATCTTCCATTGTCTCATCAACTAGTCCTTTTCATCCTTTCATCCTTATCTCCCCATTCGTCTATCTAAACATCCAATCCATCTCCCTATCCTTATCTTCCTATCCATCTTTCCAAATCCTTATCCCTCTATCCATCCATCCTAACATCTTCTCATCCATTTATCCCTCCATCTTGCAATCCCTTCCATCGTTCTATCTTCCATCCCTCTTGCCTCATCACACATGACACATCAAGAGTGGGGGCATCTCCTTCTCTGTGTCTTAGTCCTTGGCGACACCACCCATCCCCCCATCCTTATCTTCCTATCTACCCATCCACTAGTCCTTTTCCATCTTTTCATCCTTCTCTCCTCATTCGTTTATCTACCTAGTAATCCATGTCATCTTTTTGAATCGTTATCCTTCTATCCATATATCCTTGCATCTTTCTATCTCCCCATCTTTATCAATCCATCCATTTTCCTTCCATCTCATAATCCCTTGTCATTGGTCTCTCGCTATAGGCTACCCTCATGCAATCCAATGACTTGATATCTCACTATCATCATTCCTATCTATTTCTCACATCTTTACAATCTTCATCACTCATCTACCCATCATCTATCCACCTATCCTAGCATCTTCTTTTCCTTCCATCTCATAATCCCTTGTCATTGGTCTCTAGCTATAGGCTACCCTCATGCAATCCAATGACTTGATATTTCACTATCATCATTCCTATCTCTTTCTCACATCTTTCCAATCTTCATCACTCATCTATCCATCATCTATCCACCTATCTTAGCATCTTCTTATCCACTCCATCATTTTATCCATTTATCTTGGTCATCTCATCATCCCTTATCCATTGTTTGTTGTCGGTCTCTTGTCGAACTACGTTGCCCTTGTGCTTTCACGTAGGCAAGGTCGGTGATTTGATCTGCCCCCGGGGTTCTATCTTTTGTCTGTCTTGTCTCTTCCATCGTCTATCTTTGGCCTTGTGTTGAGCTACGCAGCCCCTGCGCTTTCATGTAGACAAGGTCAATCATTTGGTCCGCCCCCTGGGCATTTTTTTTATCTAATCATTAACCTCCATTCTCTATCTTCATCATCCTATTTCCACTTTTACCATGGTCTTTTCTTGAACTATGAGGGCTCTGCGCTTTCACGTAGGCAAGGTTGATCTTTGATCAACCCTCGAGCCCCTAGGTCTTTAGGTTCAGTCTTGTGTCATGTCATCTTGTTGTATCATCAAGTATATCCCTATCCAAGCTAGTGCTTATCAGACAACGGTCATCTATATCACACGATCCAATCGGTTTCTGGTATCCTGCGTCATATCGATCTTTTAGTTTACTATCCATCATCGGTCTCAATAGGATGTATCCTTCCTAACAGACCTCATCAACCCCATCCATCATCTTGATCCTATGGCAAAGGACATTTGAAATTGATTGTGATCTTTTGATGCTTTTGGATTTTGTTTATCATTTGAGCTCCCTATCATCACTTGTCATGGTCGCCTTGATCCATCATATCATGGTGTGCTTTGACTAGTAAGCATAGGGGCACATCTTGATCTTTTCTTTGTTTATGTCTTCTTGATTGTCCCACGTATTACCCACCAAGATCCCAACGGTCTTGTGTTATGCTGGGGCATCCTTTTGTGCTTGTGGTTATTCCAATACCTGGCCCGACCAAAGTCATCGTGACTTTGGGGTGTTGGGATAGCCTTCTTGTTTGTTGTGTTTATTTTCTGCATTAGACACTAATCCGTCTTGGTTTACATACCCTGACACCCAGTGTCTTATGCTATAGCAAAAATTAGTGCTCTAAGGATGGAAAATTGCATTAGGATTGCATTTCATCTCATTGCATATCTCCCCCATCCTCATCCATTCAAATCATCTAATCACACTCTTGGTTTTAGCCTTGCTACAAGCCTTGATCCAATCATCCTCATCATCATCATCTCTAGGATGTATCCTTCCCTATCCTTGTGTTGTTTTGGGATGTATCCTTCCCTCATCAACAACACTCTCATCGGGATGTATCCTTCCCTATCCTTGCGTTGTTTTGGGATGTATCACTCCCTCATCACCAACGCTCATCCTCATCCTCATCTGGATTTATCCTTCCCTATCCTTGTGTTGTTTTGGGATGTATCCTTCCCTCATCAACAACACTCTCATCGGGATGTATCCTTCCCTATCCTTGTGTTGTTTTGGGATGTAGCACTCCCTCATCACCAACACTCATCCTCATCCTCATCCAGATGTATCCTTCCCTATCCTTGTGTTGTTTTGGGATGTATCATTCCCTCGTCAACAACACTCATCCTCATCCTCATCAGGATGTATCCTTCCCTATCCTTGTGTTGTTTTGGGATGTATCATGTCCTAATCAACAACACTCCATCAACCATCCGCCCAACCTGGATTGGGGCAACATCACATTTTTCCTTGCATCCATCTGTGCTCACCTTTATCTCCCATCGCTTATCATCATCCTTTTTTGTTTCATCACTTTGCATTGTCATTTTCATATCCCCTCTCATCTCTCATCCTTTCCCCCATCCGTTTCTTCCTATCAAGAGGTCACCCGGGACCCCTCTCTTTTCCCCCATCGCCCTCTCGAGGGGGCATACCCTTCCCATTTATCTATTTTCTCAACCATAATCTCCATCCATTCCCCCGCTAATTTGGACAGCTCAATTCCTCCTCTCCAAGCTGGGGCATCATCCTCTGATGAATTCCTCTATAAAGTCATCTGCACTTTCTTTTCTTCGAAGCACGGTTATTCTAACGGTACTTCGAAGAGGGGAAAAATGTAGACATCCAAATTTGATCACTTCCATATGATCAAAATTGTCTACTTTATTCATCTATTTCATTAATAGTGATTAAATAATTTATTTAATCATTATTTCATTTTCTGCCTAAGGTTCCTAAAGTATATAATTAAATAAATTAAATACTTTACCTTACCCCCTTGTCTTCTCTAAATTAAATAAACATGACAAATTATTTAATTTAGTCATTTAACCATTTGAATTAAAACCAATTTTTAATCCCTCTTTTCTCTCTCCTTGTCACATTCTCCATAACCCTCTTTTAATCCAGATTAAATTAATTAATCTGTGATTAGGATGTGCACCACTTAATCTTGATTAAGTGTCACATCCTCCGTAATCTCCCACTTTCCTCTAATATCTCATTAATTATTCTAATCCTGTGTTTGCACAACCTTAATCAGAATCATTAACAACATTTGGCTTACCTTTTCTGGTCAACCTTCCCACTTACCATTTTTGGTAGGGACTCCCTTCCCCATATGAATTTTTAATTCACATTTATTCAACCAAGGTTCCCCTCTTCCCCATGTGAATTTTTAATTCACTTTTATCTTCCCAAGGTCTTCCCCATCCCCCATGCAAGATTCTAGAAGCCTTGACTTGTCACTTCACATGTGCCAAGGGCTTCTAGAACCTTGGACTTGTCACATCACCCACATGTGACAAATCTCCAGCTTTTTGGAGACCCTCTCTTATCTACTAGATTCTTCTAATTATTGTGAATTTTTAATTCACTTTTATTCCTCCAAGGAATCTTCTCATCCCCCAAGATCCACCTCATCTCCACATCACTCCACCCTAGGACATCTCACCCTCCACATGTCAAGATGTGAGGGCTTGTGAGTCCTCAACTCACCATAGCCCTTCATCTTGATCTTTGTTGGATCAATCCCAACCGTTGAATTCTCTAGAGAATTCAATTTAGCCTATAAATACCCCTCATTTCTCCCATTTTAAGAAGAATCAAATCTTTTGCAAACAAACTCTTGCAAATTTATCATTTGAGCTCTCATCTCATTATCATTACATCCTCATCCATTTTCATATCATTTACATATTCAAGATAGCTTGCCATCCAAGGAGCACACAATTCTTGAAGCATCAAAGGGCCAACCAAGGAAGCAACAACATGAAGGTATAACAACAATTTATTTGTTTATCTTGCTTTCATATTGTTCATTTTCTTAGGCTAATCATTGAGGTGCCCTATTATCTTGTTGTTTCTCTTTATTGCACTATTAGTTTTATCTAACATCTCACATATTAGGAAGCAACATTTTATTAGGATCACAATAGTAATTATTCTTGTCTTTTTATTAAACGATTTATTTGTTTTATATTTTCTAGAACAATATGCACCACCCTAGTTATGAGAGTGAGTTAATGAGGCCGATCTCCCATACTAACTGATAGTATGACGATAATCTTGAAAGGTGGTTTAGGGATGAGAAAAATAATTATACTTTATCAATAAGGGGTAAGTGCACCAAGATGGTTCCCAAAAAGGGGACTTAAGTGGACATCTTTTTTCTGAAATCAGGAAATACTGACCTTGGACGTGAAATTGAGGATAGTTACACTCAAAATTTTGAGATGGAACAAAAACAAGGATCAAATTTCTTTGAGTCTACTTTCTAAACTAATAATTTATTTTTAAAATGGTTGAGATTAAGGGGTTCAAAAGAGGGACGTACACAAATTGGTGTTGTTTTTGTTAAAAAAACATAACATAGCAACTCTTGTACGACCCTCGTATGGTGAATTTTTTTTAGTATTTTTAAAATCACAATCGTCAGAAGTTAGTTAACAATATGTAGTTGATGCATGATTTTTTGATAATTTTTTAATGAATATTTGAATTTTTACTAATTTTTGAAGTGGACATTTCCTGAAAAACTGGATTTTGGCCGTGCTACCCCTAAAAATTTTGGAAACTAATTGAATTTTTACTTATTTATTTTTTAAAATTTGTATAATGGAGTCTAATTTTAAAAAATGTCATTTATTTGAAAATTCGATGAACGGTTAATTTATAATGAAAAAAATACCAAACACTATTTTTTGGAAAAAAAAAAGACATACAAATAAAATAAATTATGGATGAAAGGCTTAACATTTTCAGAAATTGAAAAACATTACATCGTTGGATAGCTAAGAGAGAACCCAACATTACCCATGTGTTCGATTTTTTTGATATTGAACCACGTGCAATCCTGGTGGTGAGCACAAACTCGATTATGTGAAATATGGTAGATTTTTTAAAAACATATCTCTGGTCATTGGGAATGCCTTCCAAGCCTTTGGGTTGGTATTCCAAGGAAAATACAAGCCTAAGGCTCAAGAATTCCCAAAGCAAGATATAATGCAAGCACACTATAACAAGCTCTCATTATAACACGCTCGCACTATATTTCAGTTTCGACATTGTTTTTGCTTCTGCGAGAAACATGTCAACTAAGACATAACACGAGCGAGTTATAACGCGCTCATGTTATGTGCTCCTTTATGTTAAATGTCAATATATTGAATGTATGCTGATATATTTGTATGTTTGTATGCACATGTATGCTTGTATGTCATGTATGCATGCTTGTATGTATGCATGTATTCCTGTATGTATCAATGCATATATATTGTATGTATGTATGTAATATTTTATCTACACATGTATGTATGCTTGTATGGATGTAGGATTATATGTATTATGCTTGTATGTATGTATTTATGTATGTCTTTAGAGGGAGGGAGAATTTAGAGAGAGAGAATTTGGAGAGATGGAGAGGGGGTGGAAGTGAGAGTTTAAGAGAGAGTGAGTGGGAGAGAAGGGGTTGGAGTGAGAGGGACTTAGCTAGGTAGGGTGGGAGGGA